>JAECYV010000025.1:356954-446548 GCA_023014305.1 Lepiota subincarnata
CMYMYASAKMTCTSTKKWGTRTKAKGRAGWCTACGAGGGGKSTCAAGCCAACMRATGACTCACATCGCTRCTCCGCCTCGGGATRATRTAAGTAATCACCACCTTCCCCTCCTCRTCCTCCTTCCCAAGCTCCCCCCACCCAGACCTAACCCACGGCGCCCTGACGATCACAGTCTGCCCTCTTATAGGATACATATCCGAATCCTCCACCCCACCCAAAAACCTCGCTCCCAACCCTGTACACACAATCACCGCATCCACTTTTCCCATCCTCCTTCTCGCGTGCAGCTTTTGCGCCAAATCTTCCGATTCGTGAATGATCTTTTCCCCTGTGGATTCGGGCTTCTTGGTAATGGTGGTGGTGRCASCAGCRTTCGTACGRGACGTAGTAGCRGYASCAGTACCTCCAGCAGCAGCCTCAGGATGCCCAGAGAGMCCCAGAGTRTGGATGCCGTATTTAGCTACAGCGCTGGCGTAGCGGTCTCCAAAGATATTAATACCTCCTTCAATGATTTGAGATAGGTGTTGAACGTGACCACGGACCGTGCGACCTCCGAGTCCGACGAAACGGGTGAAGAGCCAATTGAGGTAGATAGGGGGGTCGATGGTGACAGTTTGGAATGTACAACCGGAAAGGACTCCTGGGGGGAGCTGCTCAGGGGGGATAGGCTTGTACTATATACATAAAGGGGAAGTTGGCGTCAGTGAGGCGGGCATCTTGATGTCGTTTGGGTGGGGGGGATATGACGAACGTACAGAGGGCATTTGCTCGAATGGTTCTGGGCCTGGACTGTTCTCTGTGATACGCTCTTGATGGATGTATTCTGTTTGAGTGATACGGAGGAAGCATTCTTCGGTTTCTGTGCCTGGTTCAGATAGTTCCCATAGTGTCTTGAATGTATCCTTCTCGAGATCTGTTACCCAGCATCAAATGTAAGCGCGGATCTAGATGCGAGGGGAGCGCGCGGCGAAAGTTACCATAAAGCTCGTCATTCGGGTATGTCTCTCTKTCCCTCGGATTATACAAGTGATTTGCGCCCTATTACGCTTCAGTCGGGGTCGCTAAAAAAGGAGTTGAAGGGAATAGGACACAGACAGCCCACTGACTAGTATATTTCACTCCAGTATTTGGATCGCCTGGGAACTCGTTGGCGACAACAGTGACTCGATAYTTGCCCCTCCCTCTTTGCTGGATTTCCAATGCTGTCGTCAACCCCACCACACCTTGTGCCCACCGCCCCATCGCAAAGTCAGCCACCGAAAGGGCTCGTACGCTGACTCATACATAATCAGAGTGAGACAGACTCACCGGCACCAAGGACGACAATTTCGAAAAACTCGGTCTCGTCGATGTTCTGCGTCCGTTCGCGCATCGTATTTCACAAAAGCAAAACACCTAGGGGTTGCAGGCTGAATGGGAGTTGGGGGGGGGGTGGTGGGTTCTTCTTGAAAGATAAGCACACCCCCCATCTCAGACGTGGATATGTATGTATGTAATGTGGTGATCTCAGGGGGCTGTCTAACCTCTTTTAGAGCGMCGTGCCATATGGTTTCTAGATCGGAAACAAAGTCCACAAGTCTATTCTGAGTATAAAGTATAAGGGTATAAAAATAGAATGTCGTCCCTTTTTCACTCGCTCTTGTCATCGTCCTCGCTRCGGCTCGATTTACGCTTCAGTGATTTTGACTCTTGACYYRATGAGCCTGCTGRTGTGCGTTTGGCCCGGGCAAAGATACCCACTTCAGGGTCTCGGATAAAGTTTACGATAACCATTGGCCAGCTTGGGTGTGCAGGCAAAASGTCGTAGTATTCGGGYGCGAGTTTTCTAAGCTGAGGAAGGCGGGTCCAGGGGATTGAGGGAAAGTCGTGGTGTTCGTTATGATACCCGACCTTTTATATATATCAGATGATTGGCTGATTGAGAGTGAGGAAATCAAACGGACGTTGTAGGCAACCCAGTTCCATTTCCCATAGTAACTGTAGGTCTCTTGGTCTTGGCCGTCCCAAATATAATGTTCGGCGATGAAGTGGCCTGCACATGGATGGAGACTGCCCGCGAAGAAGCTGCTCATGAGGAAATAAATGAGGGGTGTGCTTCCGCAGAAGTGGTATAGGAGGGAATCGCTGAGAAGGACGATGAGGATGTTGATGATGTGCCATGAAGTGATGGTTTGCACGCGAACGAATGTAGGGCGAAGGGCATAAAAGAAGATCTGGAAGGTGCTGACTTGGCGTGTGAGCGGGAAACACGGAGAGCGTGGAAATGTCGGAACGTACGCGAAGAAGACTTTCCCAAGAACATTGTTGAAGAACATCAGCTCAAGGTTAGTTGGAAGGTCTGTGTCGATTCCGTCCTGACCGAGGAATTTGTGGTGTTCAATGTGGTATTTCTAGAGTGAATTGTTTAAAAGGACGTGCGGGTTGTGTATATAAAAGTACTCACTTTGAACGCTGCAGCGTATGGAACCGCAATAGGCAGATTGGCGAAAATGGCGAGGCTTTTATTTTGCCATACTCTAGGAAATGCCAAATTATGTGTGATTTCGTGGATGGCCAAGAATAAATTATGATTTGCGGTGCCTCCGATAACATATGCGGTCAAGACAAACATCCAGCTGTTCCATTTCACGTGGTATTGGGTGAGTGCAATAGCGATTGCAAACTGGAGAGCGACGACAAAGAGGACAACATATTTTGTGATAGGCTCGTAGCCCATGAGCTTGGTGACCTCTGGATGTTTCTTCATGATCTCGAGCCTGCGCGAGCGGTGGGGCTCCTCGGTGTGGAGCCATAAAAAGTCGGTGGGGTCCTGGGGAGGCAGGAGCGGTGGCAGTGGTTCGTTAAGCTTGGCATTATGCGCAGACGGAATGGTGCGGCGGGGAGAGCGGCCCTCTGCCAGGGAGTCTGCGCCGCCAAAGAGACTGAAGTCTGTGGAGAGTGAGCTCGCTGTGGACGCCGACGAGGAGGACTGACCTGTTGGCATGGTGGATGGACAAAGGTGGTATTTTTGGAATGGTACGATACACTGCACGTGACTGCGAAATGGCCTGATCTCAATTAAATAATAAATAATAAATTGTTTCTCTCGCATGTCCTCCTCTGACCTCGACCTCCATCTCCTCATCCACAACAGCGCAATGGACGACTCCCCCGACACCTCAGACAACACCCAGGACTGGTCCCAGCTCGGCGCTCTCTGGCCAGAACAGGACTCGGGCAACTCCAAGTCCTTTGGCGATATCATCGACTTTGACATGGCCTCCAACATCCTCGACATGGACCTCGCCATGGGTTTCAACGGCATCGAGCCCAGCGCACTCCACCTTGATTCCGCACGCCTTGCCTACGGCGGCAGCTACGATGACCCCTTTGCGCCCTTCCCTGCCTCTGCCTCCCCAGCCGATATCCTGTCCTCGCAGTTTCCCTTTAACTTCCACRGCGACACTCTACTGGACCCCACCTCAGGCATGACCAGCACGCCCAGCATAAATCAACGCAGGCTCAGTATCACATCATCCTCGTCCTCATCCGGTCCTTCATTCTCCCCCGCTCCCGAAAGCGCCCCGAGTCCCGARTATTCGGGGAATGGCTACACAAGTGACTCCACCCAGCAATCTCTCTCAGCAGAACCTTCACTCGACCACTCCAGCCAGGCCTCTGCTGCACCGACTACAGTCGCCGAGGCACAGTCTGCCCCGCCGGAACTTTCCAGTGATCCCGCAGCGGAGCTTGCTCATCGCGTCCGGCAAACAGCCGGTGTTATGCTTGCAGTGCCCATGACAGGCGCTCCATTTAATTCCGAACAGTATCTTGCTCGTACGTTTTTCTTTTCCCCCCCTCCGTTCTCTCACGTTCCTAAATAACCCACAACCCACTCGTTAGCTGCCAAGCTCCCCATACCCCGACTTCAACGCAACTATGTATCATCCCCTAATGGATCCGTATTAGCGGGCAGTCCGCCCAAGTCTACTTCACCCTCCGCCATCTCGTCTGCTGCTTCGACTCCCCCACCGTCCACACCATCATCACCTCACGCACCTGATGGAGTTACTGACACTACTTCCACTTCCGCTCCGGCGCTGCCCTCCTCATCTATTTCTCCATCCGTGCCATCTTCCGGAGCCAGACCCAAGACTAGTCATACTACTATAGAGCGGCGTTACCGTACCAACCTGAACGCTCGTATTCAGTCTCTGCGTATGGCTGTTCCTGCTCTTCGCGTTCTCGAATACCACGACGACAGCAAAAAGATCAAGAAAAACTTGAAGGGCGGTGTTCTCATTAAGTCAGCCTCGGCCAACCCTTCAAATGGTGCTGGCACGGTCATGGCCGTTCCTGGTGAACCCTCGCCTTCGAATCCCTACGGGGAAATCGATGTGATCGATGAACGAGGGTATGTCGATGGCGTAAAGGTAGCAAGAAAGTGCAGCAAGGCCAATGTGTTAGGCAAGGCAGTGGAGTATATTAGGGTGTTGAAGAGGCGGGAGGTGAGGCTGCGGGCGGAACAAGCTGGTCTGAAGACYCTCGTTTGTGGTCTGGTCGGCGGACCAGCTTTGATAAGAGAATGGGAGCGGGAATGGAAGGAGAAGTTTGGTGGTGAGGAAAGGGATGAGGTAAATGCTGAAGGCGATGTGGAAGACGAAGGGGAAGAGGAGGACGATGAGGAAGAGGATGAGGAGGATGGCGAGACAGGACGGAAGAGGAAGAGGGTCAAGTCGGAGAAAGATGTATTTTCTCTACCCAAGGCGAAGCCGGCGGCCCCYATCACTTTAAATGCGGATGGCCAGCCAGAGAAGAGGAAGAGAGGGCGACCCAGGAAAGTCCCGGCAYCTTCAGCAAATACCATTCCTACCGCCTCTACACCAACATCGGAACAGCGACCACAACAATACCTTCTTGCCGTTTTTGCCTTGTTTTCGTTCTTCAACTCACCTYTGACATCCTCGTCCATGTCCAACTCSGCCAMTCACGCGCACAAGGGGCATGTCCTGTCRCCCGCCCCATTGCCRCTCGCTTACGCTCCTGAAATTCTTTCACAACTCACACCGCCTGCTTCAGGCGTTGACGCCACAACAACATGGCATGATTGGATTCAAATTGTGCATYTGGCTATCACTGTCCTTTTGTTCTTGAGCGTAGTGAGCAGGATGGGTGGGGGCTTTGGCTTTGGGCGGGTGAGACGCTTGGTGGGAGTGGCCTCTGGTACGGCGAAGAATGTCAAAGTGGACGAACAGGTTGAGAGAATGGTCCTAGGGGCAGGTAAGTYGCTCATTTGTTTATTAAAGTGGTAACTCTAAACGGTGTTTCGATAGAACCTATCCCGTCTTTCACTTCCTCACTAATGCTCTACCGCTCTCTCTCGGATGCRSCCTCCCCTATTACCAAGGCCTTGTTCTTGTTTTCCGTTGCTTCCTCTWGTTCGACTCCTTTCCTGGTCAGACGGATCGTCAAGATGCGTGCRCGATCTATTTGGGAGCATGCCGCATCTGCATTCCAGCAAAGCAAGAAGGAAGACGCCATCCTCAGTSTATCTGTCGATGAGGCCTATGAGATGCTGTCTTCCCTGCCTCGCCGGGCTGATGACGGTACGAGCTCTTTGAGCGATCTTCTTGCCACRCATATCATCAASTCGGAACTTGGTCGAGTCCTTGGCAAGATGTTTGTTCGCGAGGTGAATGGAARGAAGGCGGAAGGAGGGGAMCAGGAGGAGCCTGACTTTRCTGTCCTCGAACACGTGATTGAGGCAGCGAAAGAACTTGGTGGCGATGTTAGCSTCTTGGCGAAGAACATTCAGCGGATTTCCTCYAGTARCGAGTCATCTGATGASGACAATGATGRTGATGGTGATARTGAGAGCGAAGATTGGGACAGCTCGACTTCGCTTTCTCGATCTGTTAGCTTGGAAGATRATGAAGATGGAATTGATGAAGGAGAGACGAATATGCCACTGATATTYCTCCGCGCTCTTGTGCTCTATCGCTCGCTCTTTGCTGCYCCGCCCGTGTCGGTTGAGCCACCGACGCCAACGACSCCCACAGCCACGAAGGTGTCGCCAGATGTGAGTCAGAYGCAGAGGAAGATATACATGTTGAGGAAGTTGCTTGGGAGTCAGGTGTTTGATAGTGATGAGGTGGAGGATGCGAGGGATAAGGTTGTGGATTTATTGGTTGAGACTGAGCGGATGAGCAGGCTGAGGAGAGTGTAGAGTGTAGAGTGTAGAGTGTAGAGTGTAGATCATCTGGACTGTACTATTTTATCTTATCTTATCTATAAATGTAGTTTCACCTCCTGCCAAATAATACCAAATATGGAGGTCTGGTTATCCCAAGTGATGTTTGTTGCGGCACAACTGACGAGGCTCGCAGGTCCTGAGTTCGCGCTCAGCCCTGCTCTCCAACTATGAGGTCCTTTCCCTGCTCAAGGAGCTCGAACACGACCACCTCGAACGCTCCAAAGCGGCCATGCGCATAAAGAAAGAGGATTCCTCTGGTGGCAGTACCCTTCCTGACATCAGCGAAAACCTACGGACGATCCAAGTCGAGGTATGCTCTGCTCCTATAAGTGGGTGGGAGTTACAATATGCTAAAAACCCTGTGTGATCGTGGCTGGCCTGTTATAGGCAATACAATATCTCTCTTCGGACTATCTCCCTACGAGCCAACAAACGCCTGAAAGTATCACCAAACTTGTCAAGAGTCTTGCGTCGTACGATCTTACAAAGGCTGAGAAACTCCAGATTGTCAATTTGGCGCCGATGTTGCCTGTTGAGCTTTATGTTGTACGTACCAGCTATTTTTTGGCTTTTAAGTAAAGATTTTTGTTGATTCTGGTATATGGTTTTTTTTTTTWAAAAAAATATTGTAGATTATTGAGGAACTTGAAGACCGTCTTGGTGATCATATGGACTCGATTCTTGACGTTGTCAAGTCGTCTCTACAGCAACAGCCGACTCAGTCACAGATACAGTCACAGACGCAGACACAGGTCCTTTTCCTCGATGATACAGAACCCCCAACGACAGTATTCTCCTCCACCGCTACATCCCTCCTTCAAGAACCTGCCACCGCAGCAGCAGCAACATCGATGTTGTCGAGTTGGGATGATGATGCGGATGCTATTGTGGATGATGTAGAATTTGTTGATCACGGTGAGGGTGCGGGGATTGAGGGTGATCTTGATATGAATGAGGATTGAAGGGAGGACGTGAGTGTGGAGCTCTTTGGGTTTTTGAGGGTTTTGTTGTATCTCTGATAGGTTTTTTATTTTTTTAGGGTTCGTGCGTGTGTGCCCGTTTGGGGGRTCCGAACTTGTCTCGGGGTGGTCGATTTTTGGTGTTTAACTATTTTATTTTCCGCTTCTCATATTCGTCTGGCTTTTTGGTTTGATTTATCGTTGTGCCACGCCAAGCAATGGAATGGGAACACTAGTCTATAACCATAGTCAGATTGATCCGACCACTCTACCTAACTTATCCCACATGCAACACACTGGGTCGCCCGGTCGTCTCCCTTCCCCCCCTTCAGCAATTGGATAACCTTCTTTCACCGGCTTTTATTTACACCCGACAAGTTACGAGATTAGAATCACTTTCATTATATCCACCATCATAGAATCGAATCGTGCAGTCGTGGTGGGCACATCATTCAATTCCTTCTGGCTCTTGTTTGAACTTTTTTGCTTTATAGGAAGTAGGGGATCATCGTTATTTGTTGATAAATAGCTGGTATTTCAGCTGCATTCTTCTTTAGTTCAAGACTCCTGAGGTCAGCAGTGATACCTGCTGGAGCACTAAACATAGATTACTACTGCTCCGAAGTTATTCTCGTGGAATCGACGTGGATCTTGGAGGATCACTCCAACACTTGTCACTGAGCAGACGTCTTTACTTTGAATCGTTAGGCTGGCAAGAACGGACTGGGGTGGGCTTGCGTGAGGAACAGGTATGTCATAAAGGTACACGATCGCGACAATAAAACTGTCAATACAACTGAGACTTGGGGTGGCGTGGCCATCAGTGCCACCAGAAACGGGACCACCCCCTATCAAAATGGTAGAAAAGCGTAAAATTAATGGTTTCTTCCCACCTTGGATCCACCTTACATTCTGCCATTAGCACATCATAGCGATATAGGATCCGGAAGAGGTGACTGAGATACCCGTGTAGCCGGGAAATGTCAATTTCTAAGGAGGGTGGTCGATCAAACTCGAAAGGTTCGCCATAGAATTCGCGATGGGGGATTTTGTGTGCATCGTTGAGGTCACGAGCAACCAGTCTCCTGAAGAGTCGCTTGTACTGCTCCATGGTTTTATATTCTCCGGATGCAAGATGTCCGGAGGACGATATAAAATTCCAGAATAAGTATGCTTCCAGAGCGCCTTCAGCGATAGCGCGGTACCCGTAGTTGACATAGTAACCCAACCTTTCGAGGGTGTGAAGTGGAATGCGTGGATGGGAGGCCAATATTAGTAGGGCATTCATCTGATTCTTGTGGATTAGAATCTTCACAACGTCTGCGAGAGTGCAATCACAGATCGCATCCAGCGGTGGGCCATTCACGCCTGTAGAGACAGACGGAATCCAATAATTGAGTTTCTGGTTCCGGGCATTAAGGTATTCGGGATATTTGAACCTAAGCTCATCCGAGAACAGCAAGCCATCTTCGGGCGGTTGGAGATCATGGTCAGAGGGATATTTCTCTCTCTCGGTGGTGGCAAAGTCGCGAATAGTCGAGATTAATCTTTGAGTGAAATATTTCAGGGACTTTGCTTGCGTGGGGCGATTTAGAGGAGCAAAGCCAGTATAGTGTGGAGTGCGACCGCGGTCGTGATGAGTGTAATGATAGTTTGAGGTCAGAGTATTCCAAGGGATGTTGTGCTCCTGGTGCATTTTCACGAGTGAAAAGGCTACGACTCCCCGGTCAGCTGATTCCACGAGAGATACACTGTTGACTTACCAGAAGAGKAGAATAAGGATTTGGACAAGAGAGAAGAACTGCGTCATGGATTAAAAAATAATTCTATCCGGTGATCGAGTYATGTTGAGTATGACTCGTATGGCTGCCGCTGATGATCACTGGCATATCCCCGCAACAAGCTCGCGTTGACAACTGACAATGACAAGTCATTCACAGGGTCCACTTGTTATCGGGGAATTTTTTATAGTTTTAATTTTCCTGCACTTATGTTGAACTATGCAAGTGACGATGCCACGATAGCTTCATGCCGGAACGAATGTTGAACTTATGGACGGCAGCGAGGCCTCATGCTCATAGCAATATGTTGGACACGCCTGCAGACCCTGAGCGACAAGACTGCAGCCGCACCAATTTGCAAATATAATTCATCCCGGGGTATATCAACGAGACATGATACCCACAGGCTCACCACTTCCAAACCTGATTGTTATTACCATCAGAACATCGCCAAGTCTGTACCTTATTCGAGTTGGTGGTAACGCCGTTGGTCAAGTCCAAACAAAGTCCTGGGTGTTAGGAGTGAGAATAAAATCGAATGATATAGCAAGAGGGATGGACCTTTGTCCTGGAGCGCAATACGGTTGTCTCCAGTGTAGTACCACTGTTGAGCAGGAAGATCGTCGTAGCACTGCCATATTTTCATCCCAACGCCGCTCCCAGGTTCTTGAGATAAGTGGTCAGCACATTGAGCTAGTATATAATCAGGGGGGGTACGTACTGGACCCGGCATCGAGGCAAAAGTTGGTACCTGATAGACGAACCTTGGTCGAACCACGTTGAAGTACCCATTTTTGTGCACCGGTGCCATTACAATCATAACTTCAAAAAATAATCGAAACGTCAACAAGACATGCGCCTGTGGAACACAACGACAGACATTTGCACAGGGGTGCCGTTTGCATAAACCGCACCACGAACGTCTAGACACTTGGAGGAACCAGCACCGGGATGGAGTGTGCGTGCGGGGTTGGCCGTTGGGAACTTTCCAGAAGGACAGAAACTAAAGGGACCTATCAAGTTGGAAGGACAAAGGCAGGAAAGTGATCAGGCGTACGTTACTGTATAGCCTGTGAGTTGGTCTGGGCATTCATGCARGGGAAGAGCGACCGGGACGCCTTCCACAGGGGCTGGGAAGCTTGCCAAAGGATGTTTGAAGGCGGTGGAGCAGGTGATAGAGGTACACTCGACCGCAGTGCAGAAGCCGTCTTTCTGGGAAATATTCAGTAGTTGTTAGACTGAYTGCCAAAGAAGGATGGGTGGATGATGATAATGGAGATGCAGGTAGCGAAGGCAAGGATATGCGCAGACGTACCGGAGCATGGTTGATTGGCGTGATAGTGACTGCAGCATTGAACCAATCTGGATCGACGACAATGTAGTAATAATTTTGCTGCGAGGGCCTATTTCAACGTTGGAAGATCCAAGATAGGAGGTCACAGAGTTACCTGGCCACGGAACCCGGCGCGAGTGGTACGTGCSCCGCCTGTATCCCCACCATTGGTAGGTGTGTAAATGTAACCACTCCACCAGCTGCCAAAGTCACGCGTAGTGGAACCACCAGCGGGAATGGTGCCCTCGTCAATGCCAGTGATACGGAGGGCGATATCGGTGGGGCAATTATTGACAATATTATAGTGACGCAAGGCCTGCGCTCCGAGGCCGGACAGAAGGGCAGAGAAGGTAACGATTCGGGCGAGGAAAAGGTGCATGGTGCCAAGCTTGGGGATTGTGAGAGGAAAAATGGGGGAATTATATGTTCAGCCCATGACCCTGTGAGGTTCTGTGCAGACCTGTGATAGATGCTAAGCGCACCATTCAGGGTTTTATGGAGAAGGGGAACGGAAGCTAGGCACTGATAGGCACGATGTGCCAAAAATAACATACTTTGTTGATTGGACGACAAGTCCAAAGGCTCTAGACATCTGTAGGGTAAGGTCGGGAAGTATATTCAATGATGAATTGAATTGGCTGCTACGTAGAGGCGTCAGAATCCCAACTTGTGTCCACAAAAAAATCGAGTGGCTTACACAGCGCCCCGCAAACTATGGTAGGCCAGAACGCCTGGCACAGAGTGCTATTTGTGGATCTCTAGTTGCGCTTGGAAGCGCGTCATTTGTTGCCTTTGGTGAAGTGGAGAAGGCCTTTCGTAGTTCTTCTAATTTATCTATCGTCCTTTCATTGTGTCCCTCAACTTATGGTCCGTCTCCTGTAGGTCTACCATGTTCAAGATGGATAGTGGCAGCCATACGGCGAGGAGTTTTCATAAGTTAGCGCAAGGTAGCCCACAGATAGAACCCGCCATTCGTAGATCAAACATCAGAAAACTGGGAACGGCATTATTAGATTGTTTAAAAGCTCTAACAAATAGTATCATACACTTCAATGTCACTGAGGGAAAAAATATGGGATAACATAACAATGCGGCCAGTCCCTTCATCAAACCCACAGATTATAGGGCTCGTCGGGGAGGGGGGCAGGTCGAATCTCCTGAGAGTACATTCAACTTCATCCGGTTGTTCCTTAGAATCAATATCCCAAGTGCACATCATGACATTCAGAAAATTAATAGAATGTTCTTGCTTAGAGCGGAGGGCAATGGCATTACAGAACCCCACTGCTTGTGGATGCGCCTCGCCGGAGGATTTAATGCTTGGTCGATGGATGGRCGGGGGTTTAGATGAGTCGTGAGGTATGCGTACTGTCACRAATTGACTCCGAGTAAGATATACCACTGTGGTGAAATCTAGGCCAACACGAGGAGCGATGTAAGGTGGGAAAGAATACGTTAACCCTAGGCGTATGGGGATGATGTGAATTGGAGTCAATTTGGCAGGTGCTGCCTCTCGAGACCAGGGAATTTCACATATTAACATAGACTCCGGTGTTGCAAATAGAACTCTCTGATGTGGCAGAATATAGAAATCATGCTGCCATGCAACTTTGTGAACGAGTAAGGGATATTCGAGTGGAAAAATGACATACAATGTACCGTTCTTCCACCTCTACGGTGATGGGTATAGCATTATAGGCGGTGCCGGCACAATGGAACACATTCATAACATAGTAATCCTCYCGAAAGAGGTACTGATTGCGAGAATCACCCTTCACCTGAAGGAGGTGACGATCATCCAGAGCACAGCATTGGGCATAACCGGGAAACGAACCCCGGATGRYCTGCAATGGCTCAGCAACAAGCTTCGCATCAGACCCGTGGCCTACAAGGCRGGCCTCAAATAAGCTGACACGAGTCAGAGCATTTCTTTCTGGGTCTAGTGGAACGTAAGCCTTCAAGTAATGTCCCGTAGTAAGAACTCACGATCCCGTTTGCAGAGAGGGTCAGTGTTCACCATTGCGATGCGGTATGTCAATCGAGCCTCTCGCGGGTTCACCCAGACAGTAAAATAGGATGGGCGATCTAAGTATTCCGTTYYTTCGATATATTCCTCAATTTCGCAGAGCACCCTAGGGCTTGGT
Source organism: Lepiota subincarnata (assembly GCA_023014305.1). Taxonomy (NCBI): domain Eukaryota; kingdom Fungi; phylum Basidiomycota; class Agaricomycetes; order Agaricales; family Agaricaceae; genus Lepiota; species Lepiota subincarnata. Next base: position 369,405 of record JAECYV010000025.1, read on the forward strand.
TCGGCCATATCAAGATCCGTTACGTGCACCCTTCCGTGTTCATCCATGGACAACAACCACCGACAACCAGGAAGGAAAACTGGATGACGGTCGGGCCCTTTGATGGAGCGGCGCTGGAATGTCGGACCATTGGGAGAGGAACGCCATGCATGCAGGACTCGGCGTCGACGTAATACCCAGTGCTCGAGCTCCTCGACTGTATATTCCGAAAGAGGTTCTTCGATCTTTGAAACACCTGGCTGCGATTGGAGAGTTCGTACGAAGTCGTACCACAGCTGGCGCGACTTGGTGGCCTGGTACAAAATTTTGCATGTCTGTTCAAACAATGAGCTTTTTTGATGGGATGAAGACACAAAGAAACCCTACTAGTCGAGTGTTATACACAGATTCAGGATCGAGTAATTTTAGGATATTATTGAGGATTTCAAAGGGAAGGCTGAGAATTGAGTATTTTGGCTCCGACCMGACTGAGACATAGGAGTTTAGCCTCGTATGTAACGTGATGCCAGAAACCCGTAACGCTAGCGAAATGTGAACGAAGAGCTTGAGTGTGAAGAACACTAATGTGAGCTGGAGCTTGAGGAAAATCCAGGTGAGCTGGAGTGTGAGCCTCGGCATTGTAAGTTGGTTGAGAGTTGTGAAGCGAAACCGAATCTTGGTGGATATTAAGAAATGTTTGATCAATCACGTGCATATGCCTGCCAAAACAAAGTGATCATCCTCAGCGAAAAGCTCGGTGGTCCAAATCCCAATGAATTGTCGAGTTTGAATAAATATTGAAACATATCAAGAACGAAACTTGTGATGCGATGGATGCGGTATTTGAGGTGTATTTCTGATACTTACGCGGAGTTACAGAAGGCAGGGGAGTGGGTATGCAACGTGTGCATAAATCAGATCACTGAGGGTAGGGTATCCATTGGGTCGAGCTGTGCCATAACATGAGAAAGTTCAGAATACTTCCCATCGAGCAATAGTTTCCATGCYGGTTTGAAGATGGGATTTGTGGGATATTCCGAGTCGAGGGAGGAAGGGGGTGCAGCTGATTGGACAATGGGTCCGATGACTTTGAACATTTGGAGGGTAAGGTTGAAAGCTGCATTRGATGAYGAGCTGGACTGGSTACTATGCATAGAGYGTCAAAAWMCCAGCTTGTGTYCACAAGCAATCGATTGACTTACACAACGTCCAAGAACCATCGATAGACTYGAATYCTYACAGACTGTTGCTTGCTGATCTCTGRTCGCGCTTGGAAGCTTTTCGTTRCTTCCGTCAGCGCAGTAGAGAAGGCCTGTCGTAGCCCTTCTGACACATCTATCGCCCTTTCTTTGTGTCCYCCYAATACATGGTTCACCTCTAGGCTCACCSCACTRTGGACGAACGGTGGTGATCKTATRGCGGGRTGTTTTGAAGTTTGACAGATGATKATCATTGCCGTAGCGAAGTCCGACTCCCGRTCCGAGCRGGATAAGAAAAGAGTTGCGATACTCAGTAACTGGGTTTGCACCTCCTCGGAAAATAAAGAAAAGTACTTGAAGGGACAGTAGAGCATGGGTCGTCGTGGRATGCGAACGCWTGCTCGCAYTACTCGRATATAAAGYTCCACGCGGTGTTGTAACAAGCYCCGTACTGCRTCCGAGCCATAACTGGTAGTAGACAGTAGATGGTCGAGGGTGCGCAAGCAGAGGTAGTCACTGATAGCGGGRGCRCCTGCTCCACCTAGYTTGTTCCTGAAATCTGTAGAGAGRGGYGWCGTGCGACTACAGGCCAAAAACACCACTTCTTTTTCATCGTCGCTCAATGTTTGGAASCATKTGTATAAAGCGRTTATTACCCGYATGTCGCGGGAAAAAGAGTTGATYARCCAGGCAAGGGCGYGAGCGATGTCCTTTCGGACAATGAACTGACCGACAAGTCCGCCGGGTTGAGGCTTACTCRACTGGAGGTCGCGTTGTTGTCTCCACCGTCTGTCGTAAGCCCGCCAGTCAGGCGCGGCAAATAGTCCACGTAGAAGAGACCGTCGCTCCCGTGTTCGGAAACGGAACATGGATTTAAAGTTCAGGTACTCGGAAAYCYGAAAGACAARGACACATGAAGCGGAAAATATGCGATGGAAGTTCCAAGCTTGAGGGGATTTGTAGGGGCATTGGGGTACATGTAGRTTGAGCTGACGAACGAAAGCGTATTGCAAGGCAGGGAGRGCCGTCGTGATCATGAAAAAGGCGGCTAAGAGGGCTAYAGGGATAGTGATCACAATGGCGACGACTTGATGGATCGACCATAARAGGTCTAAGATGCCGCAAAAGAACAAGAAGAGAGCGGTTTGGAGCAACAACGGTAGGGCCGAAATGATTTCCGGAACACGCCACGCAAGGAGACCTTGATGACGCATCTGTCGTAGCCCAAGGGCATCTTGCGCMGCGGTATTGCTTTCGATCCGTTGATATTCCCGCAGCCATTGCATAGATAGCACGCCAATAAACACAGCCGAGAGACTGAGAACAAGGCTCATAAACCAAAAGATGTTGACGCGYACGGCGAACGGCTGCGGTTCAAATATAGCCATTGGTACACTTGAGGTCTGGTTGTTGGTCATGTTGGCAATTTTAGCCGCCAACAAGTTGGTGGGATCGGGCTGTAGCATTTTATAYGATTCCACAACAAAAGCCGTCACCGCTGCAGAAAATAGACCCGCCTGGAGAGTCTGAATTAGAGGAACCAAGAAAGAACAAGGGTATCCRTACAAAAATTAGCAACTTGTCGACCTCRTCCCTCCAGCTCTCRCACATTTCTTTGTCATAGCGTTGCACCGACTTCAGGCAAGCCTCCCATGGATCTGATTCGGATACMACTGGATACCGAAAGCGGCCGCCAGAGAGCCACTGAAATCGCCTTAATCATGGWYGCTTGCTGGGGCTGAACGAACGCACCGAAGGCTCGACTTCCTCTGGCGAAAATTCGCTTGCAAGGGATTGACTTCGTGAGAGAGCCATACCTAGCGTGAGCGTGGTGGCGCCTTACGTGTTAGGGACGCCCCCATGTGKGACCACATGGGTACAGCACTGTAGCTGGAGCTACTGAGCATGACCGGCACAGCCCAGAGTGACGGGAGCTCGAGTGCATGGTCAATTATTAGAACGGATGGTTGTGCTGGTGGTGCATTACAGCCGGTTCTACCAATGTGCTACAACCACCGACAGCTTTGAAAAAAAGAAAAAGAAGATCACCCGGAGTGAGACTCGAACTCACGGCCAAACGCCCTACAATTAATTATGCGACATCATTCCAGACGGCATCATCAATCTGTCCCCAAGAGTCCTGTGCAAGCAAAGTTCGGAAGGCAAGATCTGTAAGTTCTTTACTCCAAACGGCAGGATCTGCTGTGCCCCCCCACTGCACAGAATCGATTCTCATTGGTTGGTTCTCGGCATCACCATCTTGGGTATCAGTTTAGAACAACTTGGGCAGAATGGCCATCAACCCGTCACCTAGTAATGGTCGATAACGCGATAACTATTGCAGAAGCCGAGGCATGCACCAATGCARTTTCGGACCACTCCTTTGGTCCCGATGGCCTGATCGTGATCATCACACCTTCGAGGAGCTAAGCCAATGTGCATGTGGTCTTTGCTCATTTTACCATCATAAATCTTCCCAGCAGTAAACGCTCAGTTGACGACTTATCCCCTCCCCGCTCTCTGATAACCGTGCTCAACACGTCCCCCATCTCACCTGATACGGCAGCGAATTTCTGCTAGCATTTATTCCGCCTAGCCCCAATTCACCAAGGTAGAACGTCAGTAATAAAGACGCGTAGGCGCCTTTTTCCACTGATGCCCATCTATCATAATGCAGGTTAGCGACGGGGTATTTCTGTTTGGTCGGAAGATATCATGATTAAATCAGTCCGAATAGACCTCTGTCTCCACCGGCGGGAAAGGATTTGTCGCTAGGCCGCGCAGACTTCTTGAGAGGCGCTCGATTTACCACTCCTCTTCTCAGTCCTTGACTATACCCGACTTTCCATGCGTCCCCTACACTCCCACCAGCTCGTGCTACTATCACTTCTTTCTCAATCGTCGGGCTACCCTCTGAGGTATTTATGCCTATGAAGTCTTCAATATCTTTCGTGAAGCTTAATGGCCTGGCAGAAATCTTCATCCACCCCGCAAAAGAGAACAACAGGATCTCTCCACAATCCGCAAAAGAGATCCTCTAGAGGCCAACCCTGCGGAAGTCTGGACCGCTATTCTATTTCTCCTCCTCGTACTCTGCGCTCTCGTGGCCGCTCTTTTGTGCTTCCGCTCACAAATAACCAAGACTGTCATCAGACGTTTAAGTACTCGGACGGGTCGCCGCTCCCCCAACAACCCCTTTGAAAACCCGCACTCTACTACGTCGAAAAGCGACTCGGACGCAGAAGACCGTGAACCTCCTTTACCACTTGCACCAACGATAACTGTGACCCCATATGTTGCCGAAACTCAAAATGCCCCTCCGGGCGGCAGCATCGTTCCCAACACCAGACCCCCTTCACTCGTAATTTCCATCCCAGATGCACCACATTTGCACACCTCGAGAACGCCACCTACATCGAGACCACACAGCTTGCGGCGACCCGTGTCAACTGCCCCATCCCCTCCTGAAAATAGCTCAGGGGATGTAATCATAGATGGACCCGAAGGAAATACAGCCCAACCCTCCCACGAGATCACCGAGGAGCGCAGACTAGAACCCATTAGGACTTCACTAGCGCCCACAAGCCCAAGGCATAGTCTTCTGAGTATAAGCTCGCGCTCCCTCTCCCTCTCCCTCGCCGATTTCCCTATTCCCCCACCTATTCCATCCGTGCGCCCTTTGTCGGTGAGGCARCAACAAGAACCACCGGTCCTGGCTGAAATCATCGAGAACMCCGAAATTTCTCAAACCCCCATTTCACCTGCTGCTCTATCAGTATTTGCTGGGKCCGAMGAGGAGGAGCAGGAGCCAGGGACGGAGCYGGTAGCAGCATCGGATTCACCCACCAGTTCACGYCCGCCTACTTATCATGGAAGTTGGCGAAGTCCCTCACCGAGCCAGTCGAGCATTATCACATTACCGATGTACCCTGGAAGGGAGAATGAGGATGAKGATGGAACGAGTCCATTGTCGAGAGCACCTACTTATCGATCTAATCGATCCAACTCAACTGYGAGGAGACCACGAACACCACGAACGCCMCGAACATCACGAGGAACATTTAGACCACCAATACCCAATCCACCTTCTAGCTTCCCGCAGGAAAAATTATCATAGAATCGTCCCACACTCTTGTTGTGTAGCTAGATATCATTGTTGATTTGGGGGTATTTATTTTTATTGCTGGATCAATGTAACATAAGCATTTTCATTGCATAGCGCGCACATAACGGATTGATATCGGGAATTTAATGTGGAAAGGACATAGATAAGAAATGACGAAACAAGCGAGAGCAGGGTGTGGGGTCAGTAATCAGACTCGTCTGAGTCGTCGGAGCCGAAGGGATTATAGCCGCGAGAGGCGAGGAGGTCCGTAAAGGGGGTACGCATKGGTTGTGTTTTGCCTTTGCCTTTGGTTCTTGATCGATTATTCATCCTAGGCTCCGCAGCTATCACTGTGCTTCTCAAGATATCGTTAACCCTATGTAAAATGAGTGACCGGTTTTATTTTTATATCGTGGTGTTGGGGCGTACGCATTCGGGTTCGTCACGGTACCCAGGTGAGCACCTCGGACATTGTGCACCARTACTGTTGGTACATTGTACGACTGCAGTTGCTTGGCAAGGTTACGAGCGTTTTCCAGAGAGTATGCAATGTCGTCTTGAAAGTGTACGATAGAGATCGGACAATTTATCTGTTGAGTCAGAGTGTGAAGCCGGAGCTGCCGAGAACTGAGAAGGGGGGGGGGGAAGCTGCCTACCTTGGAAAGCTGTTCATCAGGTATCGGTCTTCTTTCAAGATACCATGCCACAACAGCTTTATAGCTTTCGTTGATATTTGCCTTTGATCCTGTCCAGTTGTGTTCGGCCCGTTCCAGAGCAAGGGAGGTGATGCTAAGTATAGCCGTCGGTCACGATCAACATCCGATCTCCCCTTCCCGAAAACTTATATACCTTTCAATCATCTGTGTTTTCTCGTTATTGAACAATAGCTGGGTAGCCCCGACTATTGCATCATGCAGGGCTTCTCTGTCTTCTTCTGTGACAATGTCCGGCGAATTTCCGTCTTTAGTGAGCCTGTGAGCTTGTACCCAACAATCGTGAACTTCTAGTCGACCTGCCCTAATGTGGTCGGGCTATTGATAGGTCAGCGAAATCATGGGTTAGGCATTGACTCAGACGGTCAAGAAGAGTGTAAAATACCTCAACCGGAGTCAAAGGTGAGCATAACGTCATGGAAAGGATATGCTCTGGGTGCCGAGAAGCGAGTTCGAGAGCAACTGTAGTGCCGATCGAAACAGCCAGAATGTGGAGGGGAGGTAAGGAAAGGGCTTTCTATTGTTTTATACATGTTAGCAAGAAATTTCGAGCGGGGATGGCGCGGAGCATACCATGACATTATAGACATCCTGCGCAGACTCTTGGGGGGTGTACCGCGTGTCCCCTATCTTCCCCCGCGTTTCCCCATACCCTCGCATATTCACAGCGACGAGGTTGAACTCCCGTAGCCTGGGGTCGGCAAATTGCGCTGTTGGCGAGCAGGTGAGCCCCGAGCTGGGGAAAGGCAAGGTAAACTCAAGGGGGGAAGGGGGGGCATACGTTCGAAAATCTCCTGTCCACCATAGCCTGCGTGGATTAGAAAKATAGTCTGCAACTCTGGGTCTATAGCATTGGCAGAATGGTTCTTCGGAGTAGCAATYTCGTAGTGAAAATCCACAGGACCACTTGTGGTAGGTAGAGTAATAAAGGGCATTGGGGGTGGTGGTGGTGAGGGGGGGAGTTGGTGGTGAGACGGGAGGAGTATGGCAGAACGGTACAAACTGAACAGCAGAAGTCAAGATATATATAGAGAGGATCTCCCTTGGAAAGCGGACAGAGCATGATTGAGGAGTGGATACCCCCATTTCCCCGTGGAACTGCGAGGGGTACATTGTGACAAAGATCTCGCTCTGGAGATCTTTGCAAAGCAGYCCGGGTACCTTGTGCGGACGACTTAAAAAGGAACAAGTACCACGACTGAGAAACTGGGTACTCGTGGCAAGTCCTGGAGGAATTGCACTCACACGCAAAGTCGTTTGGCGGCTGTTAAGCCAGCTGCCATCCACTGACGCTCCCATGTGTGGTCATGACTTTCACGCCCCACATMTGACATCGTGCCGCAAACATTTAATTAAAAGTTATTGACCACCACTTTTGTTTGGAACAGAGGCTCGAGCCAAATATGATGTACACATCGGCTTCTCAAACCCTCCGCATTTCTCATCARAGGGGGCTTGATTGTCACTCCCGTTCTCTTGACAATAGTCATTTGACTCTGTAATCGTAATGAAGGATGGAAAGGCTCTCCGTCGCGTGCGTGGCTTCCTCATCTCAAAAATGGCACTCGTTCACCCACAACAGCATGATATCAGACTTCTTTCACCCGAATGTMGGAGGGGTAGAGAACCACATCTACATGTTGAGCATCGAACTTATACGTAKGGGTCATAAAGTGTGCTAGCCAACTCTTTTTTTACTCGTTATCATTTCCGCCTTATCTCAAACTCAAAGGTCATTGTCATCACCCACGCRCATAAACCAGCACGCGTCGGCATTCGCTGGCTTCTTCCTTCCCTCAAGGTCTATTATATACCCTTTATACCCATCGCGTCCTCGGCTACGCTTCCCAATTTCTTCACTTCCCTGCCATATCTTAGAACCATTCTTCTCCGTGAACGCATCCAGCTTATTCATGCGCACGCTAGTCTGTCCTCTATTGGACATGAAGGGATTCTCCACTCACATCTGATGGGAATTCGCACTGTATTCACCGATCATAGTCTTTTTGGCTTTGCAGATGCCGCAAGCATCCTCACCAACAAGCTCCTTGTCAGTACTCTCAAGAACGTGGACGCAGTTATCTGTGTATCTCACACAGGGTACGCATACGTCAATGCTTTTAAATTCTTTATTTGATTTTAATAATTTAATACTGCAGACGGGAGAATACAGTCCTACGTGGTCAGCTTTTCGAGAAAGACAAAAAAGACCCTACCAAGCTTTCTGTTCGAAAGAACGTATATGTCATTCCAAACGCAATCGTAGCAGACCAGTTCAAGCCACGCCCCTCGGGACCAAGTGAAATCAGTATGTTCCATTGCTTGTCACATTGATTAWAACCATCTTGATAGACCCACTCACCTACAGTTACCATCGTTGTACTTTCGAGACTTGCCTACCGCAAAGGAATCGATTTRCTTGTAGCCACCGCTCCTCGCATCTGCGCTGCTTTCCCAAATGTGCAGTTCGTAGTGGGTGAGTCACGTCCAGGTCCAAAAAAAAAAAAAGCGAAAACACCAGAACGCTGAACCTGCATGCAAGGTGGTGATGGGCCCAAGTTGATTGATCTCCTGCAGATGCGCGAAAAACATCGCCTTCAGGATCGCATCGAGCTTCTGGGTCATGTTCCCCATAGTGACGTTCTATCAGTATGTCATGCCCAAGAACTAGTGATGGTCTCATTCAAATCAATGACAYCTCCCAATCATAGGTCTTGTCGCGTGGAACCATCTTCATGAACACATCACTGACGGAATCCTTTGGAATTGCCATCCTAGAGGCAGCTTGTGCAGGGCTATATGTTGTTTCGACCAGAGTTGGCGGTGTTCCAGAGATTCTGCCACAGGACATGATCAGCTTTGCAGAGCCAGAACAAGACGGTACGTTTCCCATGCCATGATGGTGGTGCCTTAATCAAGCCAGGAAGCCCTCATACTTGTTTGCCAGACGTCTTCCGTGCAATCTCCGAAGCCATCACCATCGTCGCAGCAGGGCGACATGATCCAATGAAGGCCCATGAACGAGTCAAAACTTTCTATGACTGGCACCGAGTCGCTATCAGGACAGAGAAAGTGTACAGCGCTGTCATGCAGTCGCGACAAATGAGGCTCATGGAACGTATCCAAAGGTAGGCGGATTAAAGAATCCGAGAAGCCGTACGGACAAAGCTGAACGGCAACGGATCAGAACAATGGATTTGGGCCCTTTCGCAGGTCCAATATACACCATCATTTTGTTGGTCGACTGCGTATTCTTCCTCTTCTTGGAATGGCTTTATCCGAAAGAGGACCTTGATTATGTGGAGCACCACTGGGACAACCGTGCCCTCGCCCCAACTTCAGCCCTAATTTTAGCTAGCAAAGAGGTCAATGAATAGTGTGGTTTTTGTTGCAGCGAGCTCAGGAGGCTGCTACCAAAAGCGAGCCGTCATGAGTTGGAGGGTTGATCGTAACCGTCGTTGGCAAGAGACGCGGAACGAGAAGGGTCGCGAGACTGACAAGGGGGCTGATATGTGGGAAGGATTGATAGATTATAGTTATACACATGACGAAGGTCAACCTGTTGTCGAGTAAATCCAAAAACCCGATGAGACGCTGCTATACATTAGGGAGGAGGGAACAGGACAGGTGAGATGAGGAGTCGCATACAAGAATGGATGGATGGAAATATGGATGAATGGATGCGTAAACCCSATAAATACACCAAGCAACAACCGAGGGGTTGATAACGTCTACGAGGAGCCCATTCGTCGAGGACGGCGGCGTTTCCGGGATTTCCTCGACCCTGAGGGATCGAGTTCGCCGTCATCCGCTTCGTACGAAGTATCCATAAAATGATTRTCCCTAACCGAGTCTTCCCGTTCTCGTTTGGCGGGAATCTGAACTCGATCGCGCAACGATTGCGGCGAGATCTCGCTGGCCGGATGCACATCATTACTTCCAGGGGAGATACGTGAGAGCAAAGAGGCCCCTCTTGCCATTGGGGCTGGTCTCTCAGGGAGGTCTATGCGCTGTTCGAAGCTCTTCGGAGGGTTGTTTGCAAAGTCATTTTGCCGCGGGTTGTTACGTCCCGGGACCCGAGGCTCGAAGGTATCAGGCTCACCGTTAAATCTTTTATCTTGATAGGTCCCTTGAGGCTGCTTACGAACGCGGCCTTCAGGAAGTGCGGAGATGCGCTCGTTCAGCATGCGGGGTCGCTCGATACGTTGATTCTCATCGAGGAGTACGTTGGGTTGATTCCATTTCTGCCGGCGACGTTCAACATCATCCGATGGTGCTTCGGCAGCCGGCGCTCGTCGGATGTCAGGTTTGTGATCCCGGCGGTTGCCTCCGCGAGGCGTTGGTTGCCCTGCGCTCTCAAAGGTGCCTTCCGTGCGTCTGTAACGCTCACCAGCGGGGGCGCTAAACTGACCGGAACCCACTGGCCCTGGTCTGTTGGGAAGAACATCGACGTTCATGATCGCATCTTGAGGTGGAACCTCATGATACCCAACCGATTCACGGTACTCTGGAACTCGCGAGGGTGGCTCATGATAAGGCGGAGGTTCCCACTGTGGGGAAGTGTAAGATGGTTCCCTTGATAGTGGTGGTGGTGTAGCGTCGTGGGGGATGTTGGTGTTCGGGTAACGTCCTCTTTGGGGCGTATCATAATCATTGACCGGCCATGGCTTTTGAGGTGGCAGCTCAGAAAGAGATTCATCMGGGCGAGGCTGTTGATAAATGATGGGTGAGTAGATAAGTAACAATGGGTCAGAATGCGTACATTTCTGCCGGTGTTGGACGAGAAGCGACTCGAGCGTTGTCTCATCGGATTCTCGGACTGGGGGGGTGGTRGCGCTTGGCCCCGCGGGGCGTTCTATGCAATGTTAGGCCAGAGGATGTTGAGAAGCTGGGTGTCTTACCTCTGGCTTATCCCCTCGCCGGCCATAGTTCTTSTCATCCAGTTGCGAAGCCAAATATGGATCGTCGCCACGGGGTGGCTATCTCGTGTCAGGTTTGTGACTTTGGCTTAAGATATTCACTCACTCTGGAATAGCTCTGTCGCCCATCTGGTAGCGGTTCTGGATCCGGATACGGCCTCGGGAAGTTCCCTTCAAAACTTCTTGTCGGGTGCGGAGGGAGCTCATTCATTCCGTAGAGTGGTCGGTCAAACCGATCAGTAGACGGATCAGAAGGGTRTTCGTTAACATTAGAATCACTCCCGTTGAATATTCTCCTTGTCCCAATTGGTATGCTGTTGGCACTAGAGGCAGGAACACCTCTTCCGCGCTGATTGACCATTAGCATCGGGATTGACGACACATGATCAAATTAACTTACCCCACGGTCCGCCGGAGGGTAAGGTCTTTCATCCCGTCTTTCTGGCCATGTGAGTGGAGGGGTAGGACGAGAATCATTATCCCGCCGGTCGCTGGCCATGGCACCATGTGGAGGAGAAGGCCGATCCTGGTGCCTGGGGGTGACGAGTAGACTAGAAGAAACTCCAGGAGGTGTGTACGTGCTTGAAGCAGGTACAGACATCTGCATTGCACGTGGCTTGGAAGGCAAATCACGTTCCGTATACCCGCCACGATTACTATCTGGAGGCGGCTGAGCTATTGGAATGTCATAACTTCTGTCCACATCGCCCTGGTCGTTGAGGCGCGATCTCGGCCTTCCTTTATCCCTAYCCCTTGRGAAATCCCGTTCGTAKTCAGCGGGTATAATAGGTCGAGCTGGGGATGCCATCTGTCCATACACCCCGTCTCGTACCTCATCTCGTGGAGGGTATATCCGYGGCATCGGAGGKGGGTCAACTRTTTTCTGTGTCTTATCTCGACCATGGAATGATGGAGAGGTGCGTAGCATGTCTCTAGGTCGCTGAGTGACAGGATCTGGATAAACGGCGGGTTTTGGCTTGGCAAGTCCTCTGTATTCTGCTTCCTGTGGGGGTAGGGGAGGTCGTTTCCGAGCTAAGTGAGGTAAAAAGTGAGGCAYTTGAKATGGGGGTACGTYSAAGATAAACTTACACCCGGAAGAGCTCGAGACTTCGGAATGGGGTGAGGGCTTACGATCGACACTNGAATCATTATCCCGCCGGTCGCTGGCCATGGCACCATGTGGAGGAGAAGGCCGATCCTGGTGCCTGGGGGTGACGAGTAGACTAGAAGAAACTCCGGGAGGTGTATACGTGCTTGAAGCAGGTACAGACATCTGCATTGCACGTGGCTTGGAAGGCAAATCGCGTTCCGTATACCCGCCACGATTACTATCTGGAGGCGGCTGAGCCATTGAGTTGTCATAACTTCTATCCACATCGCCCTGGTCGTTGAGGCGCGATCTCGGCCTTCCTTTATCCCTACCCCTTGAGAAATCCCGTTCGTATTCAGCGGGTATAATAGGTCGAGCTGGGGATGCCATCTGTCCATACACCCCGTCTCGTAGCTCATCTCGTGGAGGGTATATCCGTGGCATCGGAGGGGGGTCAACTGTTTTCTGTGTCTTATCTCGACCATGGAATGATGGAGAGGTGCGTAGCATGTCTCTAGGTCGTTGAGCGACAGGATCTGGATACACGGCGGGCTTTGGCTTGGCAAGTCCTCTGTATTCTGCTTCCTGTGGGGGTAGAGGAGGTCGTTTCCGAGCTAAGTGAGGTAAAAAGTGAGGCATTTGATATGGGGGTACGTTGAAGATAAACTTACACCCGGAAGAGCTCGAGACTTCGGAATGGGGTGAGGGCTTACGATCGACACTGTTTGGACCAGGAATCCACAGACGCTCAGTTTCTCTTGGAGGTTCGGTAGCGGCGGGTTGAGGATATGGAGGAAATGAATCCTGCAGGGCCGAGTCCTCATACCGTCTCTCCTGGTCAGCGCGCCGGTCATATTGTTTGCTAGTGCCCCCACGCCTATKTTCCCCGAGGCGATCATCGTGGGCAGGTTTCATTGGCAGCCCATTATCCCTTTCTATAACGGAGGGAGGAGCTGGCCGATCAAATCGTGAGGGTCGTTCGCGGCGGGCGGGCTGGGGGGGAATATGAACCCCAATCGAATCGGGACTCCGGCGACGTTCTTCGAAAAGCTCTCGTCTCTGAATCTCTGCTGGTGCATCGTAGTTGGATTGATCATTTTGAGGAGAAGTGGACCCTGTGGAACATGAAGAGAGAGAAGATATAAGAACGAGGGGCTAACACTTGAAGAGATACAACGGAACAGATCGGGTTGGGATGTCCACGACGCGAGAAGACCAGGAAAAGAATGTGACCGATAGTGGCAGCGACATGCCATAGAGAATCGGCCTCAGCTTACATGAGCTTGAGGCCCCAACGTATTGGCAAACACGCCGCAACAGGAGACGAGTAGGAAACGGGAGGGAGGTTGATAACGTACTGGGTGCAGAAATGYTGGTGCTCGGATACTCAGATGGTRGATAGGCACGATCCCGGTCACGGTTGTAGCCTGTCGCGGTGTTTTCACTATGGGGAGGCGGGTGGTTAACTTCCGTGGGTTTGGGCTCTGGTATGGTTTCATCTGTAGTACGATTCTGAGGACGTGGTTGTCGACGAGAATTTCGTGTTTTGTTGTTAGAAGCTGAAGGCGTCGGCTGTGCTGGAGTCCAGTGCCGTTCCTGGTCATCTGGCAGGTCTGCAGCGTCAGACTCTCTTTGAATGACATTTGGTTTGGTGCCTGCCCGTCCCCTTGCCGGGCGCTGGTTACTGTGAGCTCGAGAATCCCTTGTGTGGGTAGGTGATGAGGTAGGGGACCTCGAGCGCTCATGCCCCCGCTGAGGTGAGCGTGCAGAAGTGCTAGARTGGTTGCTCCGCCCATGGCGGGCGTTGGGTTCACTTGTTGCCTGCTCATGTCGTCTTCCCGCATTAGACGCATACTGTTTGTCATCGCCAGGCCTATAGTGGCGATCGTCGTGAGTAAGAGGCGGGGGCGAGCTTTCTCTGTTGAGGGTTGACTTAGTGRGCTCTGGATCGGAGGGCGCGCGACTTGAGCGTAACGACTGCAGGAGAGAAAAGGTCAGACATGGTCGGAGGGCGTTCATGTTGCGGGTGTTTGCTACCAACGCGGGGTTGCGCGGCGCTCAGGGAAAGGGGCTTACAGGACGAGTCCACTGTGATTGGAATGTCTGAGTGTTATAGTAATAGATTCCCGTCCCGCTGCGAGGGTGCCGAATCTCCCAGGGTGCCGGGAGAGGATCGCTGTCATCTTGAGAAGGTGCACTGTTTGAGTTATGACCAGCATTATTAGACTTTTTGGTTCTGATGACTGCCATTGCAGTGGCTTCCACAATAGATGGGTGAGAAGGGGGTAGGTATGGCATATTGACCACCGCGGGTTTAGGGGGCAATGCATGGGTCAGCCTGGGGGGRAAAGTCAGTCGGTGAGATGCTTGTTGAGCTGCAGATGGCTTTGGCTTTTGGGATTCTTTGGGAGCGGATTGCGGCGAGATTGGGGCATTGTCCTTYTGGTCTGGAGCAGAAGTAGAGGGCTCATCATCCGGAGGCGGGGGGGAGACAGATCTTGGAGGTGTCATGGCCCCGCTCGCAGCAGCAGGTGTGCCAGAGGGGCCGTTTTGTAGTGACTCCTCAAGCGTATACCGCTCATCCTCGTCACCCAGAGAAACGAGGTCGTCTGGGAGGTCGCCATCAGCATGAACACTGGAGACGTGCAAAACAGCATCAGCACCTTCATTTCCCCAGTCGAGTACCTCATTTTCTTCTTCWGCCATGGTGTCGCCGTCGCAAGAGAGCGCTGGAGAATTCCACAGCTCTGGCGGCAGCGCGGTCGCGCGGTATTTAATCTCCGTCCCAATGTTTGAGCCTCCGACACCGCCTGCCAAACCCAACGTCACGGCAAGCAAGGCCTGGCCAGCACCTCCTAGCCTCCCGCCCTGGCCCTAYTCCGACGACTGAGGACACCAGATGCAATGGTTCTACCCACAAACACGTCCTATTCTCCCGAAGATGGCGGCTCATCAAACCGCACGGCCAGGACGTTCCGCATACCGATAATATTCAAGCGTCTCCACCGGTTTCAGCAAATGGCGCGTCTAAGTCTTCTGTACCTCACTGCTTCGTGGAAGGGCTGACACACGAACCAGGACTTTGAGCTGGCCGCTTGGCAGCTCACATATTTGTGTTTAGCTCCAAGACGAGTGTGAGTAATGATGTTTCGTCCAGCATTGGGTCGCTTAATTAATTGGGTGTGTAGGTACCGCAACGTTTATTTCCACAAACGTACGCGTCCGCCTAAATATTAAACCCGCCTTCTTCAATCTTTGTCACAGAAACCAAGAATACATGGGCTCGAGATGATCCAGCGATACTCGTACTTATCGCTGCCTGCCTATCCAGTACGTCGAGGTGACCTCACTCGGACATCAYCCTTAACAGAATATTCCAGTCGCTGCCATTGCATGGGCAATCGTATACAGACTGGGGCTATGGGATGCCCTCAATCTTATATTGCTAATGATTGTGCGSGATTTTCTGCTGTCAGGGATTATCATTGCAACCATTCTATGGTGTGTTCTACGTTCCCCATGCAAGAGACGCCTGCTCATGATCGCAGGTTTATCTCGAACCGAATGCTACTGTCACCTCCTTCGCATTCAACCCCTGCGGATTCGTTCGTGGAATGGGCGTATGTATTTGATGTTCACACAAACGCATTCTTTCCTTTATACCTTACACTTTACCTTGCACAACTCTTCTTGCTCCCTATTGTTTCAAAAGACAATTGGGTTTGCCTCTGGGTGGGTAATACACTGTACCTCGCAGCGTAAGCGTTTCCCGATCACCATTGTGAGATTGRTAATGATGGGCGTTCAACAGCTTTGCCCAGTATACATACGGGATATATCTTGGGTTCAGCGGTGAGTAGCCGCAATAYGAGACGTATATGCAGGGATGCTCACGACGAGCGCAGCATTGCCATTCCTCGTGCGGTCCGAACTGCTGTTGTCGCCACTCCTGCCGTTGTTTACTGCGTATATTCTCTCGCTGCTGGGRTTTAATGTAGCCAAGCATGTGCTTAGCGCGTACTTTGGACGTTAAACATAGATAGGCTGTGGGTGTAGAGTAGAGGAATTTATTCGATTTTCGGATATATTTGTGTGGTTGCGGACATCTGATCACCTGTCACACTTGTCTCCCTCCGCTCACTCCCAGCTGAGCCGAGTCGGCCACTGAATTCTCTTCTTCCTCACCTGGTTCCAACATCTCGAGCCCAAGATCGCCTGATACTCCCGCCCACTCGCCACGATGACCACTCACCTCGAGAGGGCCATCGAGCAGATCCAAGGCAGCCGGAATTCACAACGAGTTGAATACGACTTCACCCAGCACACACTCGAAGATGGGAACGTCGTCAGCACGCAAGAGCGAGTTGTCAAGGACGTACGTTATTCTATCATTCTCCGCCCGTCCGTCGATAATCACCCCTCTGCATGGTACACAGGTCCAGGCGCCGGCCATGTTCAAGCCCACGCCAGAACAGTTTTTCGCTAATCGCGGCCAAGATCGCACAAAACCAGACATCGCCTTTCTTAAGAATCACTTTTATCGCGAGGGTAGAGTGACTGAGGAACAAGCACTATGGATATTGGAACAGGGGTCCGAGTTGCTTCGAAGAGAGCCCAATGTGCTTCAAGTCGATGCGCCCATCACCGGTACGTGGCCACCCATGCTCTGCGACCCCACGCAGGCATTGATATCATACTTCACAGTATGCGGTGACATCCACGGACAATACGTGAGCTCTTCACTCGTTGACCTTATCGCCGTCCCCCGCCCCTGATAAGCGACCTCAGTACGACTTGATGAAACTGTTTGAGGTTGGCGGTAGTCCCGCGGACACCAGGTACCTCTTCCTTGGCGACTATGTCGACAGAGGTTACTTCAGCATAGAGGTATGGACCCATCGCCACGTGTTTCGGGCAGCCGTTTACCGGGAGCGCATATTGCCAGTGTGTTCTCTACCTTTGGTCACTTAAAATATGGTACCCCGATACGCTCTTCCTCTTGCGCGGGAATCATGAATGTAGGCACCTGACGGACTATTTTACATTCAAACTCGAATGTGAGTAATCCTGATTACAATCGACAAGCAATCCTCACCTGGATCCACCTAGGTAAACATAAGTATTCTGAGCGAGTCTACGACGCATGCATGGAGTCCTTCTGTGCGCTTCCCTTGGCGGCCATCATGAACAAACAGTTCCTGTGCATACATGGTGGTCTATCGCCGGAGTTGAATACCCTAGATGATATTCGTGCCGTCAGTCGTCCCATAATAGTCTCAGCAACACWTTGTTGATCTTGAACAGATTGATCGCTTCCGAGAACCCCCAACACATGGCATCATGTGCGATATTCTCTGGGCTGACCCYGTTGAAGATTTCGGATCGGAGAAGGGCTCAGAAAGTTTCATCCACAACCATGTCCGGGGTTGCTCGTACTTTTTTACGTGAGACATAAGCTCTACATCTCCCGAGGCGCCCCCCCTCCTAAACGTATCGATTTAGATATCAAGCAGCTTGTCAGTTCCTCGAACGAAACAATCTCCTGTCTATCATCAGAGCGCACGAGGCCCAAGATGCAGGGTATGTGTATTCATAACATCCCGCTCAGTATCCCCCAYCAATGATATTCCAGTTATCGCATGTACCGCAAAACGAGAACAACTGGCTTCCCCTCAGTGATGACGATCTTTTCCGCCCCCAACTACCTCGATGTCTATAATAATAAGGCTGCCGTGYTGAAGTATGAGAGTAATGTGATGAATATCAGGCAGTTTAATTGCACACCACATCCGTAYTGGTTACCGAATTTTATGGACGTCTTCACTTGGAGTCTCCCCTTCGTCGGCGAAAAGAGTGCGCCTYTATTCCTCTACCCTCAGATGTTGATGCTAATGGTAGCTTCTTAGTCACTGATATGCTTGTAGCCGTTCTCAACACGTGTACGAAAGAAGAACTTGAAGAAAGTGACGACGAGCTCTCGTTGGTGTCTCCTACTACTTCGATAGAAGAATCCGCAGAACGAAGGAAAGTCATCAAAAACAAGATCATGGCTGTCGGGCGAATGGCAAGGGTATTCGCTCTGCTTCGGCAAGTTTTTTTTTTCATTTCCGCCATGGCTTCGCAAGACTGAACTCCCTTGCAGAGAAGAATCAGAGAAAGTCTCCGAACTCAAGAGCGTTTCCGTGTCGAATAAACTGCCATACGGACAACTGGCTTCAGCTACAGAAGGGATCAAGGAAACAATCCAGGGCTTCGACGATGCGTAAGCTCCCACCCATTTATAGAAGAGTAAGCGCTCATGCCCAAATTACCCAGCCGAAAATCCGATATTGAGAACGAGCGGCTCCCGCCGGAGCTCTTYGACGCTGATTCAGAAGAGGGTAAAGTGATCATGTCACAGCCTACAACGCCATCAGAAATATTGGAAGAACAACCCAGCGTTAACCCCAACGGTATCAATGCTGGGCTGGAGAGGGCTATCTCAAGTGGTGCTGTTCCGGCTTCTATTAATACCAATGTCAACTCTTCTTCCCCTTCACCCAGATCACCGACTTCACCATACTCTCCGACGAGTCCTACTATGGGTGGCTTCAGACGGGGTCACTCGAGGCAGGCGAGCCTGGGTACCACTATGACGAGCCCAAGCACACGCAGGAGAAGCTTAGAGAGCACAATCTCACTCATCCATGGCGTCTTAGAAGGGCAGGAGCCGAAGCCGGGGGAGGATGAACAAGTGGATAGCTTAACAAACCGGCTGGCAGGGTCCTCGGTTGCAACTAGCGGCTCWAATGCAGGTGGGGTACCAGGCGGGTTCGCAAATGGAGGACGTGATGCCACTCGGTAAAAAATGGTCGACATGGTAGCGGTACCTACTCTCCCCCTCCCCCTCCTTCCCGTTCTTTCCTCTCTCCATTACCTCGATCTCTTGTCTTGTTATAGTTGCGGTTTGCTTCATTACCACAACCTCCATGTGTGGACATTAGCAAGAGATTTKCTGGTCGTGTACGACTGCTTCCTTGTAATATATCGCGATGGCTTGGCTGCCTCTCCCTCTCACTCAACCCCAAAAGTTGCAGCTGGAATAATTTCATTTCCCGAGTCTCCAGGTTCTCCTCCCTGCTTTTGTTGTCCCTACTTTTGAAAGAGCTAATGTCTTCGCTCTTGATCATCCGCACGATCGATACCTCGCTCGACATATGGCCTGCAAAAAGGTGTCGTCATCTGGTCCCCGCGACCCTGCGTGCCAGGCTTGGGGCAAGAGGTGAATAATTTAAGGKGAAGGGATGATAAGGGGAAACAATGGCAAAAGACACCTATCGGAATGGCCTCGACCAAACAAAACACYCTAAGAATAGCAGAGATAAGAGTCAGAGCGCGGGAGGCGATTGTGCGTAAATTTCGGGCTTCATTCGTTGTTTTAGGGTTTCTATGAAGTCGATCGAGCTGGTGTTCTTCCTATCTTATCTCGAGAGCAACAGCGGATGATGTGTGTGGGGGGAGAAAGGGGGGGACTTGAGATGTGAGAGAGATTGATGCTATTTCTGTGCGCCGACATCAGACCGATAAATATCGGACATTAGGGACCGCACTTCGCTCAGCATGGGTGATGAATTCTTCTGGGTTTCCGATCCCATGTGTTTGGTTATAGTGGTGGCGATGGTGGTAGTGGTAGTGGAGGGACAGTTCCCAAAGGAATKGATTGCTTGGCATATGACCCTTGGSGTATCCGAACCCATGGCTCGACGAGTCCTAGCTGAGRGGGGCATGTTATCTAGTGACGAGTGTGATGTGGTGGRGGCACGTCACTGAAACTGGCATGATATCATGTATAAGACCTACATGAGGCCTTGTGGGCCGTGGCACATTTTTGCTTCCCGACTTGATGCCTATTGGAGAGCCAAAGGCTAATTGATTTGTGACGGATCCCCATGGGGGATTGGCGATGGTTGTWATTCAATATTCCTCAGCCATCCCAACACTTATACATACGTGGTAAAACCTTCACCCGGGGTRTTTCGTTGRATCCTCTTGTGGAGGAAGCCAGGAGCTCTGTCAAAGGGGGGCGTCTTGACGATCGAGAACTGGCGTCCTTGGGCCGATTGGGCTGATAATGTTTGCGGAGATATGCGTGCCACGGGCTTCTCGCTGGCATCGCCGAAAAGAATCCATCATATCTGCTGTTTTATTTGGTGATGTCAGACGAGCGATGTGAGTGTTGTTCTGGGTTTTCGTTGCTTGCACCGACGGGGGTGACCTTTTTGATTTCCATCAATCGGAGCGCAGACAGAAGAATAACGACCTATGTCTTCAATGCGACAGCCCTGCATCAACTGAATGGGAAGTCGGGGTATTAATACCTTCACGGGAGATTCTGGGGTAGCATTTTTATTTTTACCTGTGAGCATTATTTATATCAGGTGAACACCCCCGAATATTCTAGTGCGATGTAGCAAACATAAACCCGCGCCCAGATCATGGGACGTAGTGACAAAATGTCAAAGGTCAGAATACGATAGCAAGGCCCGACAATTGCGAGTAACGTTATTCGGGGGCGAGACTGCCATGTCTGCCCCCCCTCAGGGTCAGCGCCAAATAATTCCCACTGTCCTCGGCCAAATCCGAGGCTTGGATCACACCTTCTCCTTTGGGCTGGATAGATTTTACCGCATTCATGACCTGATTTTGTACCAAGTTTAGTGTGTATCCAAGGCGAGCGGATAGGACGCTAATACAATTCTTGCTTTGTTTTTTAATCCCGTTTATATTCCCCAAATTTCCCAGACATTGAGTGGGCCAGGGGGGGCCAGGCAACCTCCTCGTAGGGGCCTCTATTTCCGCCATAGGTTATGTTCCGGCCACCCACCCAGGGTCTCGACTTCCATTCTTGTGTTCAGGAGTCAGGACACAAAACAAAGGCGTCTTTGTGAATTTATGCTAACACCAGAGGACTCCCCTCCCCCGCCCTCAGCCACTCTCATCCTCAACATAACTCGTGCGCTTGCACACTCTAAGCCAGTTCGGTCCGGCACCTGTTAAAGCTTCTGGGGGTATTTCATAAATGGCTCTGATAGARCCTTCTTAACCGCCCCATTGGCAGGATTTCATGTGCAAGAGTTCCTGACAAGACCTGGATGCGAACTGTGTACTTGGGGGGGCGGGGCTTTGGTGCTCATTCTGAGCGATGATGGTCAGAACAATGGAGTAGTGCGTATCCACCTCGCGTGACATGGATCTTCATTGACTAGTGACCACGAAAGCTTTAGCTTGGCGGTCGGCTCACGACTCATTTTCGACTGGGTTGCTGGTGCCATGACCCCCCAAGGCCTAGCCAAACTGAGCAGGAAGTTCAAAGCCGAACGTTAATACCACGAAGCTTTTCCAGAAAGCCAGACCGGTCTAGTGCTGGGAGGGGGGGGGACGTCTGGGCGTCGCAACCTGAAGCGGATTCACCGATGCATTCAAACAAGGAATCCAAAGCTCTGGAATGCTGTCACGAGGGGTAGAGCGGGAAAAAAGGGGGTGTCATGCCGGGCGTAGCTGTGGGGATGATGTTTCTGAATCGATGATCCCCTGCCGTGATTYGACGCTTCGGCGATTGGGTTCGACTTCCCCAAACTTCACAGMTCTGTGAACGCTCGTCCGCCACCCGGGCCAGAGGATCAGCGAAAGCCCTTCTGGTTGGAGGATGACAAAGACTTCACAATGGACGTCCATGTGGATCTATCACTGGGATAGGTTTGATCATAAAATAGAGACGATGAACGGACCGTTCAAGGCACCGGTCGTGATCATGGTCATGGGCCGAGGCTCCCTCAGCGGACATAAAATGCGCTGATTAACCCCGTGAAGGGCTCGAAAGGGGTAGCATGGCACACCTGTTTGGCGAGGGACTGGGCAAGTGCCTCGTGCGTTTGTACTTGATATTCTCTGGCATCTGACGTCTTCCCCGCGAACCGAGATTATGCCATCTCCGATGACGATGAAAACACCAAGTGGGGACTATGCATATGGCCGGCAATTCTTTTATGAGAAATTATATTAGTTCATGCTTGGTTATGTGAACACGGAGAACACATACCAATAACCTTTGCGGACAGAATGTTATCAGCGGCCTATTTTAATTAGAGCTTGTATTCTTGCGAACGCTCCCATCTGGTAGCTGGTTCCTATCGTCAAGTTCGTAAATTCAGTGAAGGGGTGTCAGTTCTCTGGCCTAATCCTGGGGTCTTGATTTGCTGAGGTGAAGATCCGTCTCTCTGTTGATGACTCGTGAGGTTGTGCATCCGATGTCGGCGCGACGCGGCGCCCGCKCCCCTCCCCAAGCAGGCACACAATCTTGATAGCAGGTCCTAGAACATAAAATTGCATCACATTGTTATTGGATGTATCATTACAAATGAACTGAGCGTCCACCCGCTAGTGAACCAGCTTCTGAATATCACCTGACCTGGGACCCCAGTCGTTGTCGTATCATCCCTTTAAGATTTTTGGTACAGCTCTGCCAGCTGCCCCTTATATCCCATATTTTCTCCTGATGGCAGTCCATGCGGGTCCGGCTGTGCTGTTACGGGTCACGAAGTGATTCATGTCCTGCTCGGGTATTCGATTGATATCCACTCGATTCCAAAAGCGAGAGAGCACATAAACGATATCATGAGCGTCTCTTTCTGAACCACGACTGTCGAGGCGACAATGAATGATAGGACGTATCACGAGCCATGATTTTACGAGACGTACATCATCCAGGTCTTCAGTTTGGCACGAAGGAACTCCGAGATGTTCAAGAAGGGAACACCTTGCATCTTCATCACGTTGGAGTCATCGAGGTGGCGTGGGCCGGTTTCACCAGCCGGGAGGATCTCTATCTGGTATGGAAAGTGTTATTTGAAGGRAGGCTAAACCTGGATGATTCATGTAGGGTGACTTGCCTCGATTCCTGGGATGAAACCTCTATAGGTGACATGAAGTCTATTCAAGAAAACAGACATTCAGCGACGAAGGTGCGTAGCGCTTCGGAATGGCTCACCTGTTTGTCCAGGGAGAATGAGTAGTCGTCCAGTCCTCCTTACCTGATACGGCGTCTCTGACGCGTCTGAAGGGATGTGGATGGTTCTGACCGCCTTCGACGATGCAGAAGATTTCCTAGTGAACAAGGAGGGGTTCTTAAATAATAACTCAAAAGGTTGGAGGAWTGGTGATACTCACATCGCTATGCATACTGTTGGCAAGCGTGGCCGAGAGCACGCTGCCATAGAATGCGTGGGGTGTTCCGCTGTCGCGGAGTAGCTGTGAGAGGGCGGCAGCAGCGTCAAGGAGCCTTCGRGTCTCGTACATTCGGGGAGGAAATAATGAAAGGGAAGAAGCGGGAGAGGGTGTCAGTCCAAGAACATGTTATGATAACAGGAAGTTGCCACAGTAAAAGAATGAGTGGAAGTAGGCGATCGTCAGATATGTAATAACACCAGCCTGGAAAAAGGGAATCAGCAGGCCCTGATCATTTCCAGCATCTATTCCGAACGCGGGTAAGCCCGATCGGGTACACAACTGCATCCAGCACGTTGTGGCAACGTTTCCTTCCTCGTACAAATTACTGGGGTGATCCTGAACATTCCTTGCACGCTTGAAAGGCAATCTCATTTGGGAGATGAACCTTACAGAGRCAGGAGTCCGGCCGGTTTCACAACTGTCGTGTTGGTACAYGATGATGCCGAAAGCTTGGACGTTYCCCGGTTCTACGGRTGRATTTCAATCAAGAAAACGCGGCATATGGACAGGTTGACAATGGCGTCAGTAATTGCATATTGCGTCAAGGGAAAGTCATGATGCCTATGAACTGGGCACTTGTTACCGCTGAATGGGTCGATTTTACCAGATATGCAATGTGGGGGGGTTACAGATGCACAAGGGTGATTCGCGCCAAATTCGGTCAAGGGTCAGCGGAATTGCACCTATGACGTTAACGTAACACCGTTACAGTGACCACGGGATACTAGGTAACGCGTGACGGCCGTGAATTTGAATCCTGCACAACATTAGAGGCTGCTTTGCTTGTCTCCTCGGGTTCTGGGCGTATGCATAGGGCGTATCCAACGCTCTACTGGAACCATGTAGTGGGTCTGCGCAACCTATCCCTTCCCTTACCTCGCCTCTGCCACCTGCCTCACCAGCACCTCCGACATCATACGTCCCTCCTACAACCCAAGAAGGATGYGTCCTTCCGACCATCTTTCCCGTGCACCATAGCACACGGACCATCTTCGACCCCACCCAGGAGYTCCATGARCGYTCGCAATATCACTTGGTCATTCAAGTCGAAGTCCTCTGATCCAGGCRTTCCGTCTGATGATCAGGAGGATACCGCAAAGGCTGCCATTTTGGATAAAGTCATGAAGGGTCGTCAGCCAACGGATCTTATGCTGCGCTGTGTGTCACTTTYGTTATAAGAATAAAGCCCTTCCCTCATCTGTGTATTCACAGGTACTATCCTTGATGCCGAAGGTTCTTTTTTTCTTCTGTCAACCATTCTAATGAAATGTGACATCTGCTTCCAGGGAATGTCGGGACAATATCAGGCCAATTTAAAAAATCTGATCTAATTGCAGAACATGGTTTGAATGTATGCGTCGTTCTGTTCGTTTCTGCGGTTTGACGCATAACTCGTCTTAAGGCTCGTGACCTGCGCAAAATTGATTCTAGGGTTCCAAACCTCATCCCAACTATTCTTATTCGAAAAGGAACTATTTTGGTATGCTTATACTGTTTTCCTTTGTGTCGGCATTCTCAGGCTTTGTCAAGGTCAACATCCTCCATATCCGGGCTCTAGTCAAGGCAGATGCGGTCGTTCTTTTCGACACTTATGGTTCAGCCGACTCCAGGCTCCACTCCGTATTTTTGTATCATTTAGAAGTACCACATTTCTCTGCTTCATTTGGGGTTTTCCTCTCAACTCCGCCTACATAGCATAATCTAAAACTGAAGGGTACGGGGCTCGCGTATGAATTTCGGTAAGCCGCTGCCACACCGCTCYCCATACTGCCGWTGATAATCGACGATATAGGGCGCTTGAGTCGATATTACTCTCCGTTCTAAGCGCATTAGAAGCCGAAATGGTTTTCATACGTAATCTTGTTGGGGGTCTCCTTGCGGAACTAGAGGACAATATTGACCACGACCGTTTCAAACGGTTGCTCCATTATTCCCGGCGTTTGGTCAGTTTTAAGAATAGAGCTAAGCTGGTTAGTGATATCATYCAATGGTCATACATGTGCACTCACGCGTTTCAGGTCGAAGAAGCTTTAGAAGAAGTGCTTGCACAAGGTCCGTAATAATTATTTATTTCTAGTGGTTAACCACTTAGTACCTCMATAGACGAAGATTTGGACGCTATGCATCTTTCTGACAGGAAAAACAATGCTCCGCGAGGTTCCTATAATCATGAGGAACTGGAATTATTATTAGAGTCCTTCACAAAACAAGTGGAAGAAATCGTCAATGAGGCTGAAAATATTGAGGTATCTGCATATATATTTTCTCGGCCCCGTGATTACACTACTAATGTCTACGTTGTAGAGCAATGTCCAATCGACTCAAGAAATTGCAGAGCTTATTTTAGATTCGAATCGCAATGCCCTTCTCGCCCTCGATCTTAAGGTATGGCCCATGCATGCGACTCGTTTCCTTGACTCATCATCTCCGCCAGGTATCTATTGCCACGATGGGGCTTGGCACGGGGGCTCTCATAGCAGGCTTGTTTGGGATGAATGTTTGTCAAGCACCCTTCAGTTCCTCGTGTTATGACTAATCAGCCGTCGATCCACTAGCTAACCAGCCACTTTGAAGAACACCCCTATGCCTTCTATATGATGACGGGTTTRTCCGCCGGTATCGCAGTGTTGGTTGCCTGGGCTGCTCTACGCAGGTACGTCCGCTCAACCGCTCAACTGACCATTCCTAACGTCCAGGTGCATCCAGGCTTGCCAAGATCCGACGAGTCGGGTTGTCAAATAGTCATAATCCTGGTAGGAAGACAGTAAAACCCTGGCTTCCCCTGCCACTGCGCAGAAGGACGCCAGAAGGCTGGTCATGAGACCAGACYTATGGTGCTGCTCAAAATTCACTRCTCAATCCTTAGCCTCATCGATTGATAGTCAATGTCACGTCCAGGGTTCAAAATTACAATGGRCGAGGAACCCTGATTGCCTTTCCTCCGTGGGGCTCCATTAGGAAATCTGGTCCACRCATTCTCAATGACAGAGTTCTTACGCCGCATCATCTGTGCCCACGGACTTGTGGCGGGAGCAAAGCTTACTATAGTCAGATACGAGAATTTGACCGGAACCTCCAGCGAAGAGCTGGTATACTTGTCTCAAGCATATACCTATCATACAGGCCCTCACAAATCCTTACCGTGAAGGGAAATGATTGTTGTCAGATGATTGGTAGTGCCAAATCGAAGCTGCGTCTCGGAGACCTCTCCATGATTTTGTCCACTGTCATGCACGAAAAGCACGCACCCCAATACCTGAGACTTCTTCCCCGGAATCAAAAACTGGGGCACAAAGGCGTCAAATATAGCATCAAGAGGAATACTTCTGACACAAAACGTCAGGAATGCGGCCTTGTGGTGAGCTGGGCAGCTGCGCTCGATAGGTGCCGTCACCAAGTGCTGGCTCGCAAATCGAAACTCGGTCAGTTAAAAGGAACTCTATCATGGGAACAAGAAGACGAGAAGAATCTTCTAGTACCGCCCAACTATTTCCGCACCGTCGGTTATGTATAACACATACCAGAAGGTCCGTCGACCAGAGCAGACTTAGTCCCGTGGTCAGCTTTTGACGTTTCATTAAACCCCACGTGAGGGAACATGTTTTTCATTTACCACTAGAAATGACTGACAGCACCCTTGTGAATATCTTTTCTCGATGACAATGTCATGGGAGTGGATGGTTTTGAGATGTGTTTATTTGGATTGGGGTAGGTTCTGCAACAATGCATTTTTTTTGAGGGATCGGATTACTTATCGATCCGTAGAGAGGGCCCCTCTCGCAAAGATATTGACGGCATTTACATAATTAAATCGCCAACGTTGAAGGAGGAATTTGAAAATCAGAAAGAGATGGATAACCATTTGATGCAGTCCCGCCGCAATGCATAATTGATTACTGATCAGTGTCGAAAGATCCTTCAAAATCGATAGATAACTAATACCATCTCTTGRCACAACAACCCGCGCTCGCCTGCGTCCCCGAAATGAARCTGTTCGCATTGTCTTTGTCTCCGTTCACGGACCGAATACCCCCCTACCATACCGATCGCGGATATATATAAAGGTAGACAAATTGGGGGTGTAGAAACTAGAAGAGAGCCGCGGTTAACAACCCCGGATGCATAACGAAGGGCGAACCGCCGGAAATCCGATCGATTCATCCTCTTTCAAATCCGATCTATATCTATATCTTGTTAGCCATCATGGCATCAAGGACGGGGGAGTAAAGGCCCGTGTTATAATTGATCAAAAAGAACGGAGTGTCGGAGTTTTGTGATTTTTTTGGGTGTGCTTTGTCAGTTCGGCCCAACTTTCCCAGATATCTGGACATCGTGACAAAAGAAGAAGCGTTTAGCTTGAGTCATTTTGTTCTCATCCACGAGTTTCTGATCTAACAGGCGCGTGTACGGGGGACCGAGCTAAAACAAATATGCCCCTTGATTTCACTTTGGAAAAAATGATAAAATCAAGCCCATTTATTGTGTCAAGTATGACGAAGTTTTGTTCATTGGGGTCTTTGTTCATTGGAGTCAGGTTGATTTCCCCACCGGAAAATACGAGGTCTTTGATGAAATGCACGTTCCCTGATATTTTGAACTCAGTATAGGGACTCGGGGGGTTCTGTGTTGACAGCGCAGATGGCCGTGGACCCGTTTTATGAAGTGTTCGAAGGTGGTCAGTCAGGTTTGCGTTGGGTCACTTGACAGGGGGTTGAATATTCGCCAATCGCAAGTTCCCGAACGAACGATGAAGGATGAAGTGCCAAGAGATTCAAGACTTGTGCTGCTTGTGCAGAGGCGTAATATGAAAGACTGACTACAATCATGAAAAAGATGGTTCAACCCGGGCTCGAACCGGAGACCTTCTGTGTGTAAGACAGAAATCATAACCACTAGACCATTGAACCCTGTAGGCAAGAGTGGCGCTAGGATAACACGGCACGAATGCACTGCCTTGYTGATTTGGTTCCTGACAAGGCACTTCTGCGGCGCGCGGATATGTTTTGCGAGGTTCTGCTGCACCAGTGTGCGTGGCAATAGGAGAGCTGGATCAAGGAGCTCTGGGAAATGGAAGAGACATGACTGCACTTGTGATGATGGGGCATGTGCTTCTGGAGGTGGGCCGCTGTTGGCCGGGTGATGGGAAGGGCCCATGCTCGGCTGGTCAGTAGTCGGGTGGTCGGCGTTTGGCGGAAGCGCCAGAACCTCGTCTTTCCCCATCCCGTCCATTCCTCCGCTCTGTGGTCTGCGTCGGGAGGCTCGCTGGTTCTTTMGTTGCCATCCCTCTTCAACGTCCAACCCCCATCCATGACCAGAACATTCTTCTCTGTGGCCTCGCTCTGCACCCTACCCTTCTTAATTGAAGGTGTATGCGGCCTGCAACGTCCTCGTGTCCTGGAAGCCAGGCAGGGTGTGTCCTATTACCCGTTCTTGCAAGTATGACAGATGACCTTATAACGCTCCCAGTATTTTCGCCTACTMACGATGCAAGCTCCCCCGTGTCCACGCCGATCGTCATCGTGAATGATCCCACTCTGGTCACCGCATGCACATCCACCAATATCACTTGGGTATATGCTGGTACACCCGTTCTCCTATCCTTCACCGTTACCGACTTTGGTGTTCCCCAAGACGCCCCTCCTCCGCCTTCGCCCACCACGGGGCCCAGCCCTACGTTCACTGATGGAATTGGCAACGCCCTTGCCGTGCCCTCGGCGGCCACCGAAGTGGGGATAACATTGACAATTGCACAGGATGTTAGTCCACGCCAATCGATTATACCTTGGGTTGTGGACGTTCCCCCTCTGAGATGGTATCAGATACTGGCTACGGCTCAGTCACAACCACTCGCTAGTTCCCATCCGTTTTATGTCCAATCAGGGCCAGGTTTGGCTTGCCTTCCTAGCTCTTTTCCTAGCTCTTCTCCTATACCTCCTCCACTGCCCATGTCGACCCTATCTCTATCATCGTCTGCCTCATCACCCTCACCCACTCTTGGAGGGATTACAGTTCCAGATCCTTCCTCTTCCCCCTCTTCCTCCTCTTCTTCAAGCAGCTTCGACACAGGAGCCATAGTCGGAGTTGTGGTTGGCGCCCTCGCGCTTATTGCCATTGGCCTCATGGTCTACTTGTGTTTGCGCCGACGAAAGAATGCCCTTGACAAACCTGTAGCAGGGCACTTTGGAGGCGCCAAACTCGTCCGTGGCTGGGGCGGTTTGGGCTCGGTAGACTCGAACATCCACAGGTCTAGTCGTGCAATCGCTGCTCCTGGTGGGCTCACAGCCACAGATGCCGCACGCAACGTAAGGCACCATTCGGCCTCGGAGTCCTTTGGACATGCTTTTTCCGAGATGGACCGAAGTGCCAACGCATCGCCTCTCTCGTCCACCGAGGAAAAGTTCTCGACTTCGCCAGCTTCGTACGGCCGAAACCCTTTTGATGATGCCGGAGGCATGGTTTTGGCTACTTTACCTCCCCATAGCAGCAGCCCTAACTCGGTACGGTCGTCCCTTCAATATGCGCCATTATCATYGCCGCAACACGGCCGTGAGCGCACCACGTCGCTTACGGTAGATGCGTTCACGCGCCCCACAGGGGCCAGTAGTTCATCCCCCRGCATGCCAGCGGACATCTCGAGTGGGGCCGGGAGAAGGCCCTCGGCAGATTCGATAAGCTATCCACCTATGACGCCCCCGTCTGCGTACCATTACTATCCTTCAGCGGTTCTGATGGCAACGGATTTGGGACGGTCACACTCCACTTCCTCATCCACAGGTGGAGCACCGCCGTCAAGTCATTCCAGCGTCCAGCGACAAAAAGCTGACCCTTATTCTGCAAGCACGCCTTCGATCACATCGAAGAAGACACCCAGAAAACCCGTGCCTGTATATGACCCATCTCATCCTTCGGCCATCTCGACTTCGAATGCAACTCCCACTGGCACACCTCCTTCCCCCAATATACTCTCAAGCTCACCTATGTCGACTACTCCGATTAGTCCATCTCCAGTTCCACCTCCTGTGGCTTCTTCGTCGGGCCAAGGTCATTACGCTAAAAAACCGAGTCCAGCGACCAATACCGGTCCGAAAGAACTGACACACAAGAGCAGCTTTGGACCTGGTGGAATTGAAGGGAAACCGCTACATTATTTGATACCTGATATGCCCCTGTCGAAGAATGACTAACCAAACAAGCAATCTCGTATTTCCTCGTTTTGTACAATTCTGATCTTTCACACAACAGCTGGATTTCTTCTCCAAGCATCATGTTTTTTTTGGAAATCTTTTTTTTTTGTTCGTTATCTTTTTGACCTTTTTGTGTGCGTATTTTTGACTAACTTGCGATTGACAATTTTCTACAACGTTTTTTCATGTTCATCTTGATGATCTTTTTGTTTGATGTTATTTTTTTAATCTTATTTTGTTTGCTTGTTGTACGTCTGGCAATACGTCCCTATAATGTTTCATTAGCGCAAAAATGAATTCTTGCTTGCAACTTTCACGTTTAGCTGCTTTGTATTGTCGTGTGTTGAGTGGAAGATGGGGTCAAGGAAGGTTGTAATGACTCAATAGGGAGAGGAGGCAAAAAAAAAACTACCGTAGGACGTTCTTACTAGGGTTATTCAGTTGATGTGATTTTATGTCCACCTCTCTTTTGAGCTTGGTTCTTAGGCTCCTCCCGCCTCCTTTGCTCACTGAGCCAATGTTGGTCCTTCGGCGCATATGACCTAGAGAGAGAGAGAGAATTCAGATTTATAAACCGCAACAAGCAAGCTGGTGCTAAGGCGCGGTGCGCACCAGAGGTACAATATACACTACTGACTACGCGGGGGCGGCGGTGATAGTCTACGKGTGWGAGTTCTGAGTAAGGTGTGGATGTAACYAGTCGAAATTGTGTGGTACTGTGCACATGACCTAGACTTTTGCCAGCGGCTATGCCCTTTATGAGGTCCATTGATGCCAATGCTTCACCGTTGGCGCGGAGGATTCGAACTGGGGGCCTTGTAGCTTCCCTTATACTATTAAGTATCATGAACCTTTTCGATTGTGGCCATTACCATACATTGAGCGGAGGCGACGTAACTCCTTGCCAAAGAAGGGATAGGTCGATTCAGCAAGAGACGAGAACGAATCAGTGGACATAGGGCATTTGTAACCTTCCTTATACTCAGACTATGGCGAATTTTTAATTTCAAACTCATGTCCCCTTTCATTGGTAGCCCTCCCTTGCTAYAGTGGCGAGGCTGACCTTCTGAGGRCCTCTCACTCTTCATTGTAGTTCCTTCCGGAGTTTCATACTTGGGCTCTTTTCACATTGTCAGTTGGCAAGCACATAGATACGAACTTCATCTCATCAGTTGGTTGACATACGACCTCGGCGGTGCCGTGGTGGAGCTCAAACGGCTCTCACCGTGTCCGCATTGGTCGTTAGTTTCCCAACGGCCCCCGATAACATTGATAACCTTGGCTGGGAACCGATAATTGAACCAACAAAAGTACGACAAAATGCAGTATTGCAGGCCTCGGGGCGGCGTACCCAATATCAGGGGTTTAAACCTACGAGGAGAACTTTGCTGTGGTGTGGCGCTTTGAGTGTGGGTACTCGCACCCCATCTTTAACCTGTGTGAYCCCATGATGCTCACAAAAAGACTCAAATTTTTCCCGCAGGTGTTATGCGGCGACCCGGACGTTTGCAGTATCCAAGTCTAACTTTAATCCTGACAGAATCTCCTTGACACTTGGACCAGCACGGCGGAGGAGTTGTTCCCTTCCAACTCTGGATTAGACGCTAAGGATGCATACGGACTAAAGTGGTCTGTGGCGGTGTTTCGAGACTAWTCATCAGGTGCTAAATCTCCTTGGCCACCCACAACCGCGATCACGAGGGTAGTGCTTTCCGGAAACAGCATTGCGATGATTAAGATGGTTTTTAGTTGTTCTCCATCGGCGGTTGCTGCACTGAATTTCAAATTAAGCTCGATCCGCACACCTTCTTTGAAGAAAAAAAAGGCATCTGATTGTTGCATAGGACGATACAAAAAGGCTGCGGTTGTCCCCTTGCGTGCGTGGCGCCCCTTACTTCCCTTCGCCCGACTCAGTTACGAACTCATTCCCCCTCCCTCACTAGAAATTGGAAGCGAACGGGTGTCGGTTTGGCCTAGCGTTCAATTTGGGATTCCCTTTGATAGCTCATTCCTTTTCATCATCCAGGGTTTACTAAATTCCTGTCTCTCTGTTCGTGGTGTTCTGCGGGTCGGGATCTTTTCAATTTATTTATCCCACATTCGGCTTGCGTGAGTGCGGGAGATTTTTGAGAAAGCGGCACAAAATTGATATTAATCRGTTTATCCCTGTAGTCTTTTTTGTTTTGTTCAATAATTAGGCCTTCATGCCAGTTACAGACCCGGGTTTTACCATCGCCGAATTTCTAGGACTCCTCGGTGCTTCGGTCATAGGGGGTTTCTTGACGGGAGGGCTGTTGATCAGAGTGTATCTTTGGTGTACCAGAGGGAAAGGATATGATGACCACGATGAGTGGCGGCGGCGGCTTACTCGGAGAATGGATGATTATGATGATGATGGTGATAGGAGCCGCCGGATCGTAGTACCGCGGCAGAGCGCATCGACACTCCCGATTCAAAACCCCCCGCCCGAAGACGCCCGGCTGTCGGGCACGGTCAGGGGAGAAAAGGCCCCGGTCATGTTCTATAGTGACCGGTTACACATCAACCAGAACGCCGAGTTCCCACCCAAGTTTGAATATCTACCRCCGATAGATCTTGGCTCGACTTTTGTTGCTGAAGAATTGGGGGRAGCTCCTGCGGGAAAAATGCAGGTGGCTTCCCACCCTCCTCGTATTTCTGGAAATCCACGATATGTTCGCTCGGCCCCGTTTTCACAAGGCGAGAGCCGAGAGGARRGGCGGGCTCGGGCTTTTCCTGRGGGCTTGGAGGCCTCGACGTGGAGTAGTAGGACAACAAATGATGCAGTGTCACCTCTTCCGCCTTATAGTGAYACAGCGGCGGCCTTGAGACCTCCACACTATACCCGTGGGCCCATCTACCCSGGSCCATTCCCGCCTGCTGGTATCGGAGCGGGGAACCCCTGGTATTGACCGACTTCCTAACCTTCCAACAAGACAACAGACTGTAGAGTAACCGTAGACAATGTATGTTTACCTCGATTGTATGTATTTTAATTTTATTTACAGCTTTTCGCGCGGGATTGATAGGTTCGAACAGAGTTAGCGTAGTCAAGCAGATCAACGGGCCACATTTAGCTGGCCTGGGAAATGTGGGACTGTCGATCGCTTTTGATCGGCGAGGAGCGATGTATGAGTTAGCCCCTGTCTTGTCCCCGTCCCTCGTATCTTCAGTCCCCAGAACCCCCTACGAGCACTCTAACACACCAACCCGCCCAGGGGTAGCTTTCAAGGAACGCACTAGCTAGTGCTACTGTCCCAAGCRCTTGCCTCAGTCATGAGAAAGGCTTGATGAATGACAGCTTGTCTGCTGATTGACTGATTGCAACTTTTTCCCGTAGATGATCAGAAGCGGTCCAGCTCTGCGAGTATCGCACTTGGGACCACGGTGGGTTGCCATTCTAGCGCGTGAACTTAGCATACTCATCAATCTCGGTGGTCTCGACAGCCTTCTTCCACACCCTCGCATCATACCTAGTACTCCAACATGTTCTACTTGGATACCAAAAGCTATTTCTGCGTGTCTTCGTGCGCTGATATAGGGTGGCATGGGTAGTTAGCAGTTTCGGGYTCCCTTTATTCCACTTCATTCCTTCTCCTCTTTCCCCCCTTTCTATTCTCTTCGCTCCTGTGGGTTTGTGTATCTGTCCTTTTGGACRATGAACTGTGTTTCTTACACTTCCTGAAGCAGAGTTTTCTGGGCAGTATGAGTTTCAGTCTTCCTCAAACCCATGCCCTTCCTGCATCCCAGTCATGTAAGTTTCAAYTTCTGGCATCGTGTTGTACCCATCCACTTGTTGAATTGTTCCTTTCAGCTTCCGCCCGACCGGCGACTGTCACTTCCGTCTCAACTTCCACRGTTACCTCAACTACAATTTCGACGGTTGGGCCCACCGACCCCACCACCCCCCCTTCGGATTCAAGTTCTTTTTTTTCCCTCCCGAGTAAT
Organism: Lepiota subincarnata; assembly: GCA_023014305.1. Classification (NCBI taxonomy): domain Eukaryota; kingdom Fungi; phylum Basidiomycota; class Agaricomycetes; order Agaricales; family Agaricaceae; genus Lepiota; species Lepiota subincarnata. The sequence goes on from JAECYV010000025.1 coordinate 403,825, forward strand.
CCGACGAATGCTCCTTCCCCACCGGATGCTGGCTCGGCCCCTGGTGATGGAGGGTCGCAGGGTGTTGTGCCGCCCCCAACAACGGGGCCTCAAGATTCCTTAGCTAGCCCACTACCCACCCCCCCTCCGGGCGATTCGCTTGCGTTCTCTTGTGAGATTCCCACACCTCCTTGAGATATTTCCTTTCGCTGACATTTGGGAAGCTGAGACTACTTCTGTGGATCCTTTCTCCGTTGATCCTAGTTCAACATTTATGCTTTCAACCTTTCTTGTTGCAAGCACAGATAGCACGTCAGGAGGTACCGCAGAGACATTTTTGATGGCTTTATGTTTGACTGACGGGACATTTTGTTAGTACATACCTATACCAAGGTGACCACAATCGCCTCATTCAGGTCACAGCCGACGAGTGGTCATGGCAGGCCAGGGAAGTCAGCAGATGGTGGATCGTCTGTGTCCCAAAATGTTGGCGTGATCGTGATGTGCGTCATGGGCGGCGTTATCGTATGTGCCATTGCCTTTGTCAGTATTTGGTGGTGTCGCCGGAGAAGACAAAGGAGAAGAGACAATTATGAATTCACTGGGTATGGATCCACCACTCCGGGATCGCCTACATTGGGCCAGCGTCTTGGGGGTATGTTCGGCCGTCGTTCGGATGAGCTGAATGTTGCTCCCACGACACGGTTTACGATTAGTTCATTCGGAAATTCGACGGACAGGATCTTGACTCCGACGCCCTTTACCGAGCGGAGGAGCAGTGAAGCTGTGGCTGAGAAGCCGAACCCGTATGCTATGGCCCGTAACGTCCGGTTCGATGGGCCATTTACGGATGGTGATGAAGCCGAGGGTCAACCCCGACTCAGGAATCAAGGAGGACCATCAACTCAGCGTGAACGACCTCCCACATATGTCACCAACAGTACAGGGATTGCGACAATTGCGACGACGCTTCCCCTGTACACGGCTTACGATCCGTCGCCAATCTCCGAGGCTTCCGAGCCTAATACACCGACGACCTTACTAACGCCTTTGAGCCCGGCTTATGGGCGCGATAAAACTCGTCGTTCAACGGCAAGACCAAGACCACTTGCACCAATAGGGGAAAAGTTCTGATTTATTTATTTTTATTGTTGGACGATAAAACACTCTTTTGCCTCACGCACCTTCCTTCAATATCCCACTCTTTCGAATCCCGCTCTCTCGTTCTTTTCCTTTGGCGACTTCAATCATGGGACCATCATGATAGCACAAATATTGGCGCTATTTATTGCTCGCAATGGTGTTTCGCGGTTGGAGAGTTAGCAATCAACAGTTTCCCAACGGTTGTTCAGTCTGGACACAACACGCAGACTGCCTTTGCATGGGAACGCCAACACGACCACAAATACCTACCCCGAAATGGTAATTTATGTTCCACAAATGGCCGTGCTTATTCACTTCTGTTATGTGGTAGTTTTCCAACCAAATCGTTGATTACTCATTCCTGTTCATTGCCGCGCCCACATTCTGCTCTCAGGATGTACGGCGGTCGAGCAAATTACCGGTACCACCCCCTGTTGCAGCCTRTGAATTGATGTGGCATCACTGATGATCGTGTTGAGGTGAAACAGTTGTAGTAGAAGAAGCCACTAATTAAAAATCTGATCTCTTTGTGCTTTTGATACACGAGCTGAAGGCTAGTACGACTTGAGTGAAGTTGCTCACACACCATTACAGCGCCATGTCTCCTCCCCGGACTTGACCCTCGAGTGTTTGTCCACAGCTTGTTTGGGCGCCAAAACGTGTCATTGAGCTCTAAATTTCAAGCCCCCAGATTGACATCGGCCGTCCCAGATTTAATTCGCTGGCGACAAAAGGTGCTATTATGCCAAGAAAAGGCAATCTCATTGTGCCATGTCATTTTTATTCGTTAATAAGAACCCATGTCAACTCTCTTGAAACATTGTTTTTGTTCTTCGTGATCTGGTGTCTTCTCCCAGCCGGCTATACTCTCGAGATTGAGCTATGGACTCACCGTCCTTGTTCTCAACCGGGGATAGCGTAGTAGCTGACTCGTAGTCCGTAGCGTGCACCGTATGTATACCTGATGGACAGGAAAAAGAAAAAAAATACAAGGTAACGGTCTTCGAATAATCGGAACAGAATTGCCACTTTTCGCAGGAACGTCACGCATGAGAGAAAGAACCTCCGTCATGGTTATGTTTTCATCAACATCACTGCAATCCTCGAATAACATAGTCTTCCGAATCAATATCTACCAGCCGGCGTTCAGACAACATCACGATACTGCGACAGATCAACAATGAACTATGCCCAGTGTTCACTGGGAGCTGCGGCACTCTGAATGGAACCAACAGCAATATTAGCACTTTTCCGCAGCGGCTCGTCATCTTCGCCCGTTCCGCTCGGTCCCTCACCAAAGCCGAGCCCGGCGACTCTCGCGATCTTCGTCATACCCTCATCTTCCAACATCCAGTTCCCTTCTTTCTCCTCTTCATCCCACCATTTGACCGCACGTTCGCGAAGTTCCGATGTTCGCATGATAGTGGCTTTGGTGTACTTGGCGAGATGGAGTGCTGGCAGGAGGTGTTCGAGGGTGCGAAGAGTTGTCGCATAATGTTGCTGTTTCTGTTCGGGCGTCAGAGCTATGGGCGGTGATAGGATGTTGGAGAGGATCGGGATCGGGATTGGGATGGAAGGTAATTTATAGATGATGAGGGGAAGGATGAGAAAGAGGATGTGTCTGTATCTGAGGAGTCGATCATGGAGCTAGAAGTGTCAAGAATCAACAATGTTATAAAAGGTCAATAGGCTAGGCTGGCCATGTACGGACCATATAAGTTACTTCGTTGGATTGTGGAGGGATATGAATGGGAGAAGTAACGATCCAGTAAAGCTCGGTTAAGCACGCGATCACGAGGGCACCGACTCCAAGTGGTCGTAGGTACCCGCGTTTCGACGAGCTCAGAGTCAACATCTACGGTGAATGGCCGATGAGACGCTGGGAGTCGCAAGACACGATGGGTGGAACTTACTCCGATTGCACCCACCTCACGTATGTAAGAGAGGAGGGTTCCTGGTAGGAAGAAGAGCGCAAAGTCCTCATATGAAGCACAATGTTCACAGTTGGCAATTGTGTCGTGGCCGAAACTGTTTGGGCGTTAAATGAGAGTCTACGTGTTTAGACCGAAAATACATACCGCACATAAAGAATCCTCATATCAAAAGAGCTGAGTCTCTTCAAAAGAAGTTCCAAGTGTCCCGGGACGTTCCCATCTTCGGATTGTTGAATCAACAGGGCCTTTATGGAGTCTGGGGCTGTGTTGACGGGGAGTTTCAACGCCTCAAAAAGGTTTTCTGGTTTTGCAGCGAGGACATGATACAATATGTATAATGTGTGTGCTAGGAGGAACAACGACGTCTTAACATCCTTCCGCTGTTGTTGAGGATTTTCGGCGCCTTTGAAGATGGAGTAAAGCCAAGCGACGCCAACAGTGAGCCCGACTGCGAGATACACGTCTAGGGATTGGCTTATAAGAGCCGACATCTATTCATGTTGATAAGAACGGAGAGGATGAACGGGATGTGCGCCCTCACCTTGGTGCTTGCTGGAGCGACGCGAGTGTATTCATACTTTGCGGCTGCTGAAAATCCTCACGCCACGGGCCCGGACGGGCCGGTCAGACAATGATCAACACCAGTCACGCAATTATATTGCTTGGAATACATACCTGACGGCAACCAATGGGGACCACCAAACCCGGTGCACTGGGTCGTTGCCGTACCAATTGGTTTAAATCAGACGGACCCGCCGATCTCACTTGATGTCCTCGTCATACTGATTTGGCTGTTAAAAGGTTTCGTTTCAATACTTCTCAACCTTAGGAACGACCCCTCGGTTGAAAAAAGCCTATCTCGAGCTTCTTCAGCTCATCAATATGTACACGACAGAACTAATCAATCTCCCTACCCTGGCCCCTCTCCATGGTGATCGAGTGGTTCAATGGAGTGTCCATGCTTATCGAGCCTTCTGGCACACGGTCTCCATAACTCCTCTCTAGTCTGCATCAAAAGGGCGGGGTCATCAGCGGATGGTTTAAGAGCCCTTCATGATGAATCGTCACCTCAAACATCAGAACATGATGCCTCCAATGCAACGCGACAATTCACCGCCTTAGCCGACATCTTCGGATCACACCAGGGACACTGGTTAGATTATTTATGATTTTAGCTTAAATAAAGGTTGAATATTTCAAGCCCTCCTATGCAACCAACGTCTCGTCATTACCCCCTCTCCTTCTATGCAGGCCCTCACCAACACCATAGACATTATAGACAGGTGAGAGGAACTACGTTTTCAGGCTGAACAATCCTGAATGTTGCGAGGTAGCGCGGGTTCTCAGGTCAGTCGGCTACTATTTGAAGGTCCTCCGCAAGCTTAACGGTCACATAGTTGATAGCTCTCGTCCTCAACTGGTGTTTATTCGGGATACTCCTTGGACAAGTCTGTGAGTGTTTCTTACTCCTACGCTCTCAGAGATATGTTAAAGCTTCGCATTCCTCCCACAGACACGTACCATGCTACTTACCCAAACGACGTTATCATCTACAAAGCTCTCGTCGGCATTATATTCATATTGGAGACTTTCCAAACCATTATCGTGACCTACAGTGAATACCAGACCTTCGTGTTCAACTTTGGGAATGTCGACGTTCTGGGGCGTATTGGGCTAACCTGGATTGCTGTGCCCGTCCTGTGTGGAATTAGTGAATATTCTTGTATATATCCATCTACACCTCTGACTGACTTTTGAAGTTGGGTGTATAGCTCAAGTGTTCTATGCCTGCCGCATATACAAGGCTACTAGATCCAAGACATTGAGCGGTATTATTCTGGCGGTATGTGGAAGGCTGCCTTGGTGCGGGAGGATTTGCTGAAAGTATCGAAGCTGTCAATAACGCAGCTAACCAGTGGCATTACCGAGGGCGTCCAGGCCAGCGCAGAGATATACTACTCCGTACTGAGATCAAAGCTCAAGCCAGCAACAGTTGTAGGTTCCTACTAAGCCCTTCTTGTGCCTCACCAGTTGAAACATATTGCCAACCGATAGATCTGGCTCTTATCGACAATTATCTGTGATCTTCTTATCGCAGCAACCATGACTTGCTTCGTAGGTTTCTCTTTGATCTCTCCGGGGAGACTGCGAGGAATCCATACGAGTGTTGCTCTAGCTCATCAAGTTCAAAAACGCGTTCCCCTATTCCTCTCCCCTTGTCACCCGCCTAATAACCTTGACCGTAGGAACTGGAATGGTAACAGGTAGAGTCCGACCCTTTCGCATCCAATGACCACCCTGATAGTTACGCCCGCCCTTTCTCTAGCTGTCGCCGCCGCTGGAATAGGAATTTTGCTTGTTACGCGACCCAATAGCGAAGCCTTTGACATACCCTCCTTCATACTCGCAAAGCTTTACTCCAACTCTCTCCTCCGGATGCTAAACATTCGAATCCAGGCAGGAGAGAAAGATAGCGCGCCTACCACGACGGTGACCCAGGAAATTTCTGTCTTTTCCCCTGTATATGATATTGGTCATCCCCCACCACGGCCCCTTCACTGCAGACCAGAGAGCGGCACAGTATGACGGATCAACGTATGAATAGACACCAAGGCGGTGTCAGGCGGTTCTTGACTTCTGCAGCCTTTTGCTGGAACGCGGCGTTGAAAATCCAAGTTGGGGTGCATAGCATTGGGCGCATAGAGATTCTTGCTGCACCGTACTGTCAGATTGCTCCCATTATTTATTTCTAGTCTGAATGGGTGTTATCACGTACCTAATTGGCGTGCCGTCTGAAGGGTCATCCACATTCAGGCTCCTGTAGTCTTGACTTTCCGTACAAGGGGTGAGAATATTAATATGTAATAATTAAGGATAGTGTAAAATATGACAGGCTAATGAAAGATCTGATAAATTTAGAGGCCCGTTCCCAATCGGTGAGAATGGGTGGAAAGGGTAGCCTGGCAGCCTGTGGAACTCCTGTACACACGGGGAAGTCGATTTAATATTGAGAAATAGTACTCCCCCGAATCTGGAAAGGAAATACTTACTCGAGCTAACAGGACGTATCTCAAGCCTTCAATCAATTCTTCTTCTTAAGATCCAAGCGGGCATAAGTGAAAAAAAAATCAAAATCGGAGTATTCCAGGAGTTGTTGAACGTTCCGTCCAAATCTGTCAGGGTCCCGCTCCTTGCCCCAAGGTGCAGTCGAGAAAACTGGCGCACGCATCAGGAGCGAAATGTCAAATTTACAATGTCCCACTGGAGACTCATTCTCTTGGCAGGAACTTCATGACACGGTGGCTGACCGGCTTTATGAAGAAGGGGTGAGCCGGAGTATGTCCTGAGGCCCGTAGTAATCTTCGTGGGGCACACATCCTTAGGAGGTTGAAATATAAATCCAATCGGTTTTCGAAATCACCCAAGGAATTAATTATTGTCACGGCTTGGCGGCGGTATGATCCCTTTGACGCCCCGGAAAGTTGAATTAAGCCAGCCGATGCCATCCTCACAGAGGTCAGAGGTATCATCTAATACTATACATTTCGGATGCGCGTTCCTCGCATCCTGAGAATACAGGGTCATTGGAGTTGAAGAACTCACGCTCACGTAACCCTTGGTTACTGCGGATTGTAGATGGAATCGTTGAACGCTGGTGCTCGTTTTTCCTTCCCCAGCGAACTGCGATGCAAATTTCGACGCCAACATTGGATCCGGTTGATAGGTATGTATCAGTTGATCATATAACAACCAGTGTTCATAGGAAGAATCTATGGCAGTGCAAACGCTCAGGTATGTCGGATATTGAAGCCAGCTGGAAGTTGGTGCGCTGATATCACTGGTGCAAAAGTTTTTAGGTCTCGTTCTGAATTTGTTTTTGTACGGTTTACTAGTCTCGCAAGTCTGTGAGTCTTTCCATTTCACAGGCGTACTCCAACCAAACTTAAAGGAAGATTCAGTCACATATTATCTATCGTTCGCTAGTTCGGATTTGAGACTTCACAAATTGGTCGTTCATTCTCTCTTTGCACTAGAAACACTACAGACCATCCTTATGACCTACGATCTACATCAAGCATTCGTCCTCAATTTCGGAGATGTTGTTTTCCTGGACCTCATCGGGTTAGCCTGGTTCAACGTGCCTATTCTTTGTGGGTTAGGTGTGTGTCGCTTTCTTTCCATATTTCTTATTCTGATTTTCCGTTCCGTTTCAAGTTGGGTGGATAGCGGAGATGTTCTGTGCCTATCGGATCTATAGGATCTCAAGAAACAGAAAACTAAGCTCAGCCGTCGTGTTCGTAGGTGGCGTCAAATCAAACCATTTGCAGTTCCACTGATACACCCAAGCTATCCTTGATGCAGCTAGTTGGTTCCATTGCGGAAGGGATCAGAGGATACCATGCAAAAACTTACTATCAGCTTCAGCTGCAAGTAATGTCATTCGCACCATTAGCAATTGTGAGCCCAAAGTCTGGATTGGGCCAACTCATTCCCCATAGTGACCCGCGATTTGATGATATAGTTGTGGGTCTGGTCGATGATCACCTGTGATATTCTGATTGCGGTGGCAATGACATACTACGTACGTCCCTGAACACGCTCAACTATCCTGTGGCTGCTAATGAACCGAGTAGTTGATGAAATACAGAAAAGAGTTTCAGCGCCCCTCTCCTCTTATCAAAAAGCTCATTGCCCTCACTGTGGAGACAGGGACGGTGACGGGTGAGTTATAACCAACGCCGGCTACATAACTAACTCAAGAAAATCTCTGCCCAGCGATGACAGCGGCTGCAGGTAGCATCCTCTACTTTGCACGGCCCCATAGCCAATCATTTAACATCCCAGGCTACGTAATTGGCAAAGCTTATTCAAATTCCGTGTTGCGGATAATCAACAATCGGAATCGGGCAGGGAACCATACCGATATCAATACATTCCCCGTTTCACTTGACAGCTATTTTGTTTCGCAGCAAAGTGTCAGGACGCAGGAAGAGGGAATCAGCGATAGTTCTAGTGCCAGATCGTGATATGAGACAGGAAAGGGGAAGCAGAGTTGTGTTGTCGCCTCGGTGTTGCTGGTTTGCTTCAAGTTTATTGTCTTTGTGCGGGAACTTACTTTGTGCCCGAGTTGTGCATATGCACGACAAGCGTATAGCTATCATCGGCTGTATTATACTGGCATGATCACTTATACCATTTTTTCGGGGGATTATCATTTTCTGTCCACTGCTGTACCGGGTTACTGATCCTGGTAAACAACTGCTTTGGCCTAGCGCCTTCTAAGTGAGAGCCGAGGACCTCAAAACGCATCTTAAAGAGTTTCAGTGGTCGAGGTACATATGTGGATATTCCAACAATGGCTGTAAATATTCCAAAAAGTGAAAAAGTCCTCAACCAGAAGCCCACATCACCAGTTCGACCATACTAGTAGCACCTCATCGCGCGCAGACTCGAGTCTTGAATAGAGCATTTGACGTGAGCGGCGAAACTTGGTTTCATAGGGCTGGGTTGTACAGGCCATGTCGGGTGCCCTCCCAATTTATTATTGTGCATCGGGTTTTGTCAACTAAACTATTACCCGTGATGTTGTGCCTGGTCGCCTATCACACTCACGAATACGGCAAGTAGTGGTACACACGTAGTTGATCGTGCGACGATTATTGCCGGGCAATTCTTCGCGTAGTGTATTATCACCGTAAGCGATTCAAGCCAACCTTAGAGCACGAATTATGTGATAGTAGAGCGTATCCGTTTTTGTTGAAAGCTGAATGTCGCTGGGGGTGCTAGTCAGACCATTCGAGGCACGAGCATCCTGATGGAAGACCAGAGCCCTGTACATGTCATCGAAGTTGTTGAATGAATCTGAATTATCTGTCATGCATTAATCACTCCTTGTTCCAATGCTTGCTTTTTTGAGCGATAGTATGTATCTGGTTTTCGAAGGAAAAAATAGAATTCAAGTCGAACATAACTTAGAAATGCATATTAGTTACATGAGGTTCCTGTTTCCCATGGAGCTCGGTGGAGCTGTTTCGCTGAAGGTTCGTCGGATTTGGCTCGATGAATTTTCACTGAAAATTGTTTCAGATACACCCTAGTAAACGAGCGGAAACCCAGATAAGACTTCTCTGCCTGGCAGCATGGCTCTGGGATTGCCGGCTCTGGAGTAGGAGACACGGATGTAGACTACAGGATATGTGGCCTTGGGCGTGGAAAAAGGGGAAGAAACAAGGGAGTGCGGAGCAACAGCCAACGCCGCATAGTTACTGTACGGCAGTCGCAATACAAAGCTCCGTGACCGTCGGAACTCTACAGATACGCCTCTACATGAACATTGAATAAGCTACGCTATAGGGATAATCGATGTTTGAAAATAGAGAACGCCATTGGATTTTCCCAGAGTGCAGGGGGTTCAGCAGAGTACTCCCAGTGCATTTGGAGAACATCTTCGAGGAACAGGTGGAAGTCCTATTCTCGAGTGTAAGTATGCGAAATATACTTGTTTCCTATGACCCCAAACAACAGGAAGACACCAGAAAGATCAAAGAAGCTTCGTCGAGGTTCTGCGGCGCAATTGAGTAGAACGTAAGTGTTGTAGCACAAACGGGAAATGACTTGTCTGGTGGGGGCTGATCCTCTTGGCAGGCAACCCGTGACGCAATGGCTGACGACTGAAACCCAGTTCCTCCACCCCGCGGGTAGCAAATCCACGTGTTTTATCATGCCAAGCAATACGAGTCTTTGGGTGTCTCGGAAAGTGTAGTGACGCTATAATTCACACCGTCCCCACAGGGACAGAAGAGCTAAATATGAATAAATCTCGTATGCGTGGTTCTGGCGTTTCTGAGAACGAAGGGTCGTTCAAACCGAAGTTTATATGTAGCGCTCGGTTAAAAACTCGGCAAGGGATCGTAGAAGACTGCTGCTTCCCTTCCCCGGCCAGCTACCATGCAAGCATCAACACCAACAGTAAATCCTTTGGACAGGTGTGTATATACTTCTCAAGTGGTAACCCAAACTGGTCAGTATTAATGAGGATATGGTAGTGCGAACGCCCAGGTATYCCTCATATCTGACGAGCCTCCACTCGGAGATGGAGTACTGAAACCGTTGGTGGATAGTTCATAGGTCTTATTCTGAACTGGGGCCTATTCGGCTTACTTATTGCACAAGTCTGTGAGTCTTCCCGTCTCATAAATGCACTCCGATTTAAAAGGAATGCTCAGTCACGTATTATATGTCTTATATCGATTCGGACCTGAGAATTCACAAAATCATTGTTCATGTTCTCTCTGCGCTAGAAACGCTGCAGACCATCTTGACAACCTACGATATACATCAAACGTTTGTCCTCAATTTTGGAGATGCTGCTTTCCTGGATATCATTGGCTTAGCCTGGTTCAATGTACCAGTACTATCCGGAATCAGTGAGTGAAATTTTTATTGACTTCTTTATTCTCATTTTACATCTCAAGCTGGGTGGATAACAGAGCTGTTCTGTGCTTACCGTATTTATAGAATCTCGAGAAACAAAAAACTAAGTTTAATCGTCGTGTTTGTAGGTGGCATCAAATCAAAGGTTATACAGGTCTATTGATACAGCCAAGCTTGCTTTTGTGCAGCTGGGTAGTTCCATTGGGGAAGGGTACAGGGCGTATCATGCCAAAACCTACTTTGTGCTCCAGTCGAAGGCACAGACGACGCGACCTGCGCTATCTATATCAGCAATTGTGAGTCTGAACTTGGATTTGCAGATAATTCGTTGCCTACATGAATCTGATACAGCTATGGATCCCGTCGATGGTTACCTGTGATGTTCTGATCGCGGGGGCAATGACATACTACGTACGCCCCTAGGTAGGCTTAACTTCCTTGCGGCCCTAATGGATTGAACAGCTCGTGAAATTCAAGAGGGAGTTCCAACGCCCCTCACCTCTCATACGAAAGCTCATCACCCTCACCGTCGAGACTGGAATGGTGACAGGTGAGGCGTTCTTAACRTATCGATTATACTACTAAGCTGAGGTCGTATTCTGCAGCATTGACGGCGGCTGCAAGTATCATCCTTTACGTTGGGTTGCCCCACAGCCAGCTGTTTAACATCCCCGGTTACATGATTGGCAAGGTCTATGCCAACTCTGTGTTGCGGATAATCAACAGTCGAAATCGGACTGCGCACAMTGTGGATATCAATACGTTTCCGATTTCATTTGATAGTTGTTTTGTTTCGCAGCCCAGCGCCAGACCTGGGGACGAAGAAAATCGCAATAGCAGCCCCTCAAACAAGGAAGAGGTAGTTTAAGCGTGCTTTATTAGACCACTCTAGAGATTTACGATCYYGTTGCATGCRGACAGACTGTTACTTACTATACGCTTGTATTATGCATGTGTGTGGCGGAATGAGGGAGTATTGGGAGTACTTATCATAATAGTTTGGCGGAACTTGCTGGACATATATGGGTACGCATTAGGATATTTATTTTCATTGTACTTTTATTTTKGTCCACCACGCATGTGACACAAGTTCCGGGAGTGGACTCCAYCGCCGAGACTCCAGTGTGCGCATGTGACCTCCTGTGTTGGGTGAAGGTTTGACTTTAAAATGCTTAAGCTGGCCTAAACCGARTCGTGCCCCCCATTTACAACACTACATTTCGTATGGCCGGTATCCAATATMAGGGTTTACAAAAGAAGGAGATTGTTGTGCTGGGTGCAGGTGCACATGCTCGCTGTCTTTCGTTRACTCCGTGCAGACGACCGTTTGCTAGGAGTCATTGGACTGACAACTGCGATTGTAATTCAAGAGCACGGAGACTACCGCGTTACGATCGTTGCCGATGTCTTTCCGGGTGATACGAGGAGCTCAAGATACACGAGCCAGTGGGCTGTCAGTTAACCACCACCTCGGTTTATTTCTTCTGCTCATCTCAGACTATGTGCTGCAGGGAGCCCACCATGTGACTCTTTCTGGACAGGACGCTCAACTCCAAMGTGAGCCATATGTGTTGCGCATATTGCGGGCATGACTTGAGYGTCTTCAAGAGATCGATAGGGAGACCTTCGAGTACATGTGGAAATTATCGGAGCCCGGTAAAGGTTTAGCCGAGGGATGTTTCCTACGACTCAAGCAACAAGAGTTCTATCAGAGTAGATACGAAGCCAAGCAGATATTGGATTTTTATCCTAACGTGAGCTCTCCCACCTGAACTTCCCTCATACGGTATGTTACCGACATTAGTAACTCAAGTGCTCAATAGTTGCGTGAATTATCCGAAAACGAGCTGACCACAGGTGCCATACGAGGCGTAGAATTCGAGACGATCACCATCGATGTCCCATTATATCTTCACTACCTCCAGGCCCGATTCCTCGCGAGAGGGGGTTCAATTTCGCGTGGCACGGTCCAACACATCGATCAACTTCTAGAAGGAGGGCCATACATTTTCCACCATGACTACCAGACACGTGTGCGGCTGGCACGCAAAGTTCCCGTGGATGGGTTAGTTATATGTGCAGGTTTGGGCGCCCGAGCACTTGGGGGAGTAGAGGATGATARTCTTTTCCCTACCCGAGGGCAGACAGTGATTTTGAGGGCTCCCTGGGTGCGCACCGGAAGAACGCTGACCGGGAGCGATTGGGCGTACGTCATTCCGAGGCGGGGTGGCGATGTTGTCGTTGGTGGGGTTAGAGAAGCTAACGATTGGTATGGTGATTCTACTCCTTGTCGACCGATCTTATGATGCACCGCAAACTAGGTACCCCTTACCCAGATCTGAGACAAGGATGGACATTCTGAAGCGGGGATTGGCCTTATTCCCTGAACTAGCACCRCCGGTGGTGAGGATGGAAAGGGAGCCCACCGTGGATGATTTGCTCCCATTGGTAATAGAAGACGGGTGTGGGCTGCGGCCGAGCAGGAATGGAGGACCACGATTGGAAGTAAAGCAGGTGGAAGCCAACGATGGGCGTACCATCCCCCTGGTCTTCAATTATGGGTACGTGAGCCCTATGAACACCTACCCGCTACGAGTGGCTCATTCCGGGATATAGGCATGGAAGTAATGGGTATATTTCTTCCTGGGGTTGTGCATTTGCCGTTCTCGGAATGTTGGTCGAAGATCTAGCACGTTGAGTAACGATGGGCATGCCTTCCAAGATTGCTCCACAAGGTGTATTGATATKATTCAAAAGTTCTATATCATATGGTCCGATCGTGATCCAAAGCTGTGGCTACCTAAGCGACAGGTGACAAAGGCGACTCGATGATGGTTTGATGCATTGAGCAACCCCCCGATACATAAACTGTGTTACATCCCTGACCTTGTGAGTTTTAAACGTCCCATCACCACCCCAGCGTTCGAGCATCGTCTATTCACGACGAAGCATGGTCAGTATTTGTAACGGTGACATCARAGAAGTCGTAGTCATTGGTGCAGGTGTGTTCTTCTATCACAACTGCGCCCATGACTGTTTTGAGACGGACCACTGATGCTTGACATCTAGGGGTTATCGGGCTGACTACTGCACTGAAGATACAAGAGAGGGGAGGATATCATGTCACTATTCTTGCTGAACATTTACCTGGGGATCCAAAGGATGCGTACTATTCCAGCTGTTGGGCGGTGGGTGATTGTGGTGATATCTGGATTTGGCCGGAACTGTGTCATTGAGCCTCGYGCATAGGGTGCACACCACGTTACGGTTGCAGGGACGGATCCAAGACAGAAAAGTAGGCCAAATTAACCCGCTCTATTCTGTTGCATCATTTATTAAAGTAGCCGTGGTACAGGGTTGGACTTGGAGACTTTCGAGACAATGTGGAAGCTTTCAGAACCAGATGTCGACACTGAAACAATGTTTCTGAGGYTACCACAGATAGAGTACTACCGTCACAAAAGGAGTTCCCCGGATGCTCTAGAGTTAATGCCTAACGTGCGTGYGATGCGTTGAGGGGTGGAATGCGAGCAAATAGATCTCTGATTCGGTTGTCGTTACTTCTAGTTCCGGTACCTGAAACCTGAAGAACTCCATTCCAACGCACAAAGCGGGCTGACATACGACACGGTCAATACTGATGTACCAAAATTTCTTAATTGGCTGTACCACAGATTTCTGGCGAAGGGTGGTCACAYTGTTCGTGCATCAGTGCAACATATCAGTCAGGTGTTGGAAGGTGGCGCTGGGGTATTTGATGGGACTCGCAAACCGAGGAGTCCGGACGGTGTTGTRGTGTGTGCGGGCCTTGGTGCGAGGTCCCTGGGGGGTGTGGAAGACAAGAATGTGTATYCGATGAGAGGGCAGGTAGCGCTTATTCGAGCGCCATGGGTAAAATATTGTATGTCAATGAGCGGGGGGCCGGATAAGATCTGGACCTATGTAATACCCAGGAGGAGTGGAGATGTGATCATTGGGGGGACGATGGGTGTGGACGATTGGTGAGTTGAGTGTTAGGCCTTGAGCGGGTTTAAGGCAGATGATGAACTATTATGTGCGCAGGTACCCCCTTCCGAGGCCAGAAACGACGAGAGAAATTATAGAGCGGGTGCTTGATTTGTTGCCGGAGGTTGCGCCCCCCAGCGCGAGGGAGAACCGGAAACCAGTATATGAAGATGTTGTCCCCCTGATTTTGGAGGAGGGTTGTGGACTCCGACCATGTCGCAAAGGAGGTATCAGATTGGAGAGAGAAATCATGGTGACCAAGGATGGGAAGGAGATTTCGGTTCTGCACAACTATGGGTAAGCCATCCCTTAGTGAGGTTAGTGTCATGGGCTAAGCATGTTTGTAGCCATGGTGGCTATGGTTATTTATCTTGCTTCGGATCAGCTTCGATGGTACTAGAATTGTTGGAAGAGGGTCTGGTCTCCGGAAAAGCGGTCACCTTATAGTAGCGATGGACCTTCTGATGCAACATTTATGAGATGCCCCCGGCGTCGGTTGAATAGTACGTAGATAATTGGCTAATGAGATTCGGCGGTGAATGATTATGATGTGAAGTACACAAGCATCACCAGTCTAACTATCACTGGATATGCCATACCACCATCTTCTCGGCCTGAAGATTCCAGTTTCGTCCTGTTCAAAGTCCGCACGGCCTATGAATGGACGCTTGTCCCGAAGGAGGGGTATCCAATAGCGATCGGTATCCCACATCTTGTCGAGTGGGATAGGGAGTAGGTCTTTATGCTTTCCAGATGCGGACAGGGAGAACCATTCGGGCCTCATTTCATCTGTTCTGCAKAACATAAATACGAGGTAGGGTAGTGTTAAGAAAGGACATACTCTATTATTGTGCCTTCATATTCCTCTGCGAGGTAGATGTCGATGTGGAAGGCCCTTTCYGCTCCTTTGTTGATGAAAAGAAGAACGCCTGCATGTTTAAGGGAAGCCTTGATACCCGCTTCCTCCTGGAAGAAAGGTTACCTRGCTCTGCGGACTCTGCAATGAAATCGGACCTGCCTCTAGCTCCCGGAGGGCCGCCTCTAGTGATGTTTCCTGTGGTTCTACYTTTCCTCCTGCATTTTAATTCCCATTAACAGGCATCTACCTAGAGGAAGGAGGTTGTCAATACCGAACCCATTGTACCTGCAAGCCAAGATAGATTTTGATCGGTGATCATAGGAAGGCACTTGGCGGAGGCACCTACTTTCCCTGGCCAAATCCCCGTTTCTTGTACCCAAGGAGGATCTGAAGACCATAGTATTGATTAATTATCGAGTTGTGTAGATTGGGGAAGGTCACCTTGTCATCCTTTATGATGTGTGCATTGGTGTAATATTTTATCGGAAGTAAGGGTAACCATTCCGTGTCATCACCCCCGCTTGTATAGCATTCTAGTTTTCCACTTAACCCGGGGGGTATCTGATCGCTCGACATTCTGATGCACGCGGAGGGGGTGATATCAATA
Organism: Lepiota subincarnata; assembly: GCA_023014305.1. Classification (NCBI taxonomy): domain Eukaryota; kingdom Fungi; phylum Basidiomycota; class Agaricomycetes; order Agaricales; family Agaricaceae; genus Lepiota; species Lepiota subincarnata. Next base: position 419,786 of record JAECYV010000025.1, read on the forward strand.
GTGATGCCATCAAGCACTACTTAGTGGCCACAAATCGGCTATTTGCAAATATTAGGAACCCAAGTCTCATGTAGGGCTTTGGGTCCTACTTCGTGCGTTGAGCACCAAAGACAAGGACGGCAAGCCAAGCTCCTTGCCAGTGACGTGAGGACAAGAGCAAGGGCTATAGRGGTCATTTATAGCCGTTTATTCGTGGTACGGAGACCGCAAAATGTATGTGCCATGGATCAACACAGCTTTTTGGGCACCCCGCTYAGCTTGCCACCATCATCATAAGCCGAATATTTTGTTCACCCCGGAAACGAGTACGCAGGCGCGGTTGTTCCAACCTGCCGAGGCATTTTTGGTGTTACAGTAAGGTGATTAATTTAATTTTCATGTGCAGGGCGGGGCGAGCGACAACTGAGATGGCTGCTTATGTCAGCTCAAACTCCTCCTCCCTCTACCCATCGTAGRCGGGCACTCGCCATGGTCACTACCCCGGTCAAGAGACACGCCTYAGGGTCTCCAGACGGCGAGCGGGCAGCGAAGAGACCTGCACCCGCATCACCCGAGGAAGGCGAGCTCGACGACGCTTCGCCACCCACCAGCCAGACTCCTGGCCCCGTTCTTGTATTACCTCCAAAACCTACCCCTGTGAAAACCAAGGTGCCTTTTCCCTTCAAGAAAAAGGGAGATGGCCCTCGGAGTGCAGCACCCGGCGTCTCTGCTGAAACTACRGATTCGATTGCGAATGAAGCATTTGACAGACCTGAGGCCGATGAACGCAGGGTGCGTGACAGGGAACGGGAAAATAATGATTCCAGGCGGTGGCCAAGCCGGGGTATGGATCACTGGGAACCCTCATACTCTAGAGGTTCCGATCGCACCGACCGCTACTATACYACATCATCAAGATGGCCACCTCGTGAACGAGAAAAGGCACGTTCTCCTATCATCGGATATTCGCCCCCTCGGTCACGTTCGCCTACTTCACCTTCGTCCTCGCATCATCATGAAAAACACAGACTACCTCCTGCGCGCAGTCCTGAACCTTCATTCAGCCCTATTCCGCGACGAGACTATAACAGATTCCACGACCGGCATAGAAACGATCCATGGAGAACAAGAGACGAGGATGATGACAGGAGATTTAGAGGCGGACGGTTTGATGATGTTGAACGCTATTATCGTCCAAGAGATGATAGAGAATGGACAAGGAGGGACGATGATCGAAGGGGTGACCGCCGACGCGAACATAGTCGTGATGAGCGAAACCGTTGGGATTCCTATCGTCCTGTCTCTCCGCCTGCGCTATCCTTCTCAAGACCTAGCTCCCTTACTCCTAAGCCTCCTTCTAGTGCCCATGCACCCTCCCCGGAAGGAGCTATTCTGTCTCCTCCGCCCCCACCAGAAGAAATGCCTCCCCCACCACCACCGACACCTCCCCCGCCACCGCCTTCTGACTCTGCCCAGAAAGGCCAATCCCTGCCTACCATACACGCTACGGTTTCTATCTCGATGAAGCGTCCCCAAGTCAAGAACCCTTCCCCGCCTCACGTCTCCCTCACTTCAGCACCTCCTGCAAAGCCGCCGCCGCCTGACGAGCGGGGTGGAAAACCCGAGGTCAAGTCTCCGGAAGTCTCAAGAGCTAGACCCGTCCGTAAGAAGGAAATTGTTTGTCGTACTGCCAAGGAGGAAGCGGCTGCATATGGCCGCCGGTTTRTTGGCTGTGGGCAGCAGTCTGATTATGACCTCACAACCAAACTTGGCGAAGGTACTTTTGGGTATGTATCACTGAACCAGCTCTCTGGATTTCGATAATCAATGTGGTTATAGCGAGGTGCACAAAGCTATTAACAAGAAAACTGGCGCCGTTGTCGCACTGAAACGCATTCTGATGCACAATGAAAAAGAGGGCATGCCTGTGACCGCACTACGAGAAATCAAGATCCTAAAGGCGCTGAAGCACCCATGTGTTGTAAATATTCTTGACATGTTTGTTGTGCGCAGTGAGTTTTGCATTTGRGTTGTCGTCGATATCAAGCTCACAGACCCCAGGTACAGAGAAAGACCCGCTGTCTGTCTACATGGTTTTCCCCTACATGGATCACGACTTGGCCGGTTTACTAGAAAACGAACGGGTCAAGCTACAACCAAGTCACATCAAGCTTTACATGAAGCAGCTGCTTGAGGGCACAGAATATATGCATCGTGTACGCTACGAACTGGTMCTTATGTTCGAATATGACGCTCACTTATGTTTAGAATCACATCTTGCATCGCGATATGAAGGCAGCCAATCTACTCATTTCTAATACCGGATCTCTCAAAATTGCTGATCTCGGTCTTGCTCGTTCCTTTGATCCAAACGTCACCCGTGGAGGGCTCGATCCCCGTGGAAGGGAGAGAAAGTACACGAATTGTGTCGTAACGCGATGGTATCGCCCCCCGGAGCTTCTACTAGGTGCTCGGCAGTACGGTGGCGAGGTTGATATATGGGGGATTGGGTATGCTACGCCCACTGTCCTTTTGTTAACGGCTGCTCATACACGCTACAGCTGCGTACTAGGAGAAATGTTCTCACGTCGACCMATATTACCTGGAACCTCGGACTTGGACCAACTGGAGAGAATTTGGCAGCTATGCGGTACACCCAATCAACACACCTGGCCTAACTTTGATGCGCTGCCGGGATGCGATGGCGTTAAACGGTTTGGAACACTCTACGCAAGAAGGGTCAAATCAGCGTATGAGAGGTAAGTTCTCACTAAGACCACTATGTTGTCAAATTTTGTCTGATGAATTATTTCTAGTGTTGGTACTGAGACTGCGGATTTGCTTGATAAGCTCCTGATATGCAACCCGCGAGAGCGCATTACCGCTGCCCAAGCACTGGAACATGACTATTTCTGGACCGACCCCCTCCCTGCAGATCCGAAAACGTGCGTCCTACATTCTGCCCATATGTAGTCCCTTTGCCTCATTTAGCAATTTCTAGGTTACCTGTGTACGAGGCATCTCACGAGTTCGACAAGCGAGCGCATCGCAACCACCACCCACCTCCTGGACCTGGATTAGGGCCCAATATACCTAATCCACAATTTAATCCTCCCGGACCTCCTGCGCATTTCAACCGTAACGGTCCACCTCCCCCTAATTTCTTTCCTAATGGGCCACCAAATCCGCACCAACTGTTTCCGCCAATTGCTGGGCCACCTCCCCATGGACCCGGTCCAGGGTTTCCACCACCACCACATGGTTATTCTGGGAGAGGCMCACATCCACCTCCACGGGGAATTCATCATGACCATCGCGTCGGGAGGCCAGGAGGCTTTCACAGTCGTAACGGAGGAAATCGGGAGCCTCGTGAACCACACAGGGCTGCGCTCCCGAGGCCTGCACATTTGCCCCAAAAACCTACGTTGCCCCAAGGGGGCCCTAACGAGCGTCCGCCTCCTGGGGGTGGACACCGGGGTGGTGGAGGTGCCAACGTTCAGTTGAACTATGGCTAGTGGGTCGATTCAGTTTTTCSCCTTCTGATGATGGTGTTTGCGCCTCGCGGTTGGGATTTGGATTTTGTGTYTGGGATTACATTTTGTGTTCCATTATAATTTACATTCAAGTGCATACGGTTATCACATTTGCTAGCATGTTTTTTTATAGTAATGACTATAATTTGGAGATGCAATTCGCGGGTCCTTGAGAGTAGAGTTGGCAGGTGATTCATTTGCCCCCGGGTGCCCTTGCCGTTTGTCCATTCATTGATGCTTGGTTGATGCGAGCGAATTTTGGTCTTTAGACCGACTCGGAGGGTTACGATCACGATGGGTARACAATTATCSCTTAGCCTCTTGCTCTCAAAAGCAACGAATCTTTGACCAAAAGTAGACATCATAACCCGAGCTTTAGTCTATTTCAAGAGCAGTGATGCATTGATGGAAGTGAATATGAGACGCCTCGGTATTGAATACCAACTAGACGATATGGTTGTGAGGTTCCGCAAAAAATTGTTCGTTGGTGGCGGGCTCTTGGGCTTCTTCCTCTTTTCTAGGCAGGTCATCGGACGTTGCTGCATGTATTTCGTGTAATTGCTCATGTCCGAGTGAGACGCTGGAGTTTGTTTTTCGATTCTAGTACAACCTTTTCCGACTTGGAGGTTCTTTACCATATGCACTAAAACAACGATTGACCAGTGGTAAAGGAAATTTCAGCGACAGGGCTCTAATGGAATATTTTGGTATTTTCCTGTTGGCTGAGCTTCATYCCTTGTCGGTATTACAGTGACTTGACAACACGACACATACTTAATTAAAWACCTCTTTCAATCGATCTTGTACTATTTTTGGAGTCCCACCAATGAGAAGCTGTACTTGGAACGTATTGAGGAATTGACGAGATCTAATGCGACTCCGCCAAACAAATTTCCTTGCGTCTATGTCGCAGGAAATCGCGCAGAAGCTCTATTTTAATTTCGGCTCGAACCGTATTAATGCGAAGGTTTKGTCTAGAGGGTGTTGMCAATTATATACAAAYAARTKCTTACTATATMCTTCTCCCACGACGTATYCAAAWTTTTTTTACTCACGACGATCATCACCTACTTGCCAGCCAATCCGTGYGCCTGTGGGTTTTACAGCAAATGCTACTCGTCGAAGAGTAATGTAGCTTCGTTTTCGCTAGCAACTCTATGCTTCCAGCAAGCGATGATGGATTTCTAGATAGTAACGAAAGCTACATKTSRRGRRKTKGGSTACCTTTTGCCTTGGTTCACCAACCCCCGGTTGCTATTTTGGTCGAAAAGTCTCTTAGTGCTGATATATGTATCTTTCAGATATAAACTACTTTATGCTGTTTGATTTTTACAACCTTGTCATAACAATAAGTACCCAACACTTGAGAGAAGTGGACAGCGGTTAGATTGTTATCCAGATCTCGGGCAGCCCGACCATGCCACATCAAGAATATGGGAGGTTTGGCAGGTCACACTTGCAAGTGTGAACAATCAAAAGGATGCTTCCATTTTGTTTTATCCACCGTTGAAGCTGTAGGCCGTTCTCAAGTGGCTAATGATAACGCCGGCCCGATTATGTTTCCATACCTTCCTGCCTGGCTACTTTACCTGCCTTATAGTTAATCTGCTGGCTCATCTCTTCGTTAGCTTACTCGGCGATATGAACATCATTGAATATCCCCCGGTTTTGTCCCACAAGGACAAACCTTCCTCAGTTCCGAAACCGTTTCCCTTAGGTAACACTCTTGATATATCACGATACCACTGGTAGTCGACCTTCATTGTTTTGCCCATCTTGGTTTCCTACGCCGAAACCCCTGCTAGCATAATAGTCAGGATGAGACCCAGTGGCGGTGAAAGGTTAATACATCCGAACAGGTGTGCCTCTTGTCACCTAAAGTAGTTTTTTCCGTTGGTGGATCACCAACACCGCACCTGTGATATGGCWTCGTCCACGGCACGGGATGCACTCATGCACTGCCCATTCCTCGAACGCTCTCAATACGCGATCTTCTTCGCACAGGGATGCGCACCAGGAGCTCGCTAGGCTTACTGAAGGTCAGGTTTATCCGCAAGGCCCAGCAACCCATGTTTCTACTTCCATACTAAATCCACAGATCTAAACGACGAGTTGGGTGTTTCTATACAATCATCTTCTCGTTCTGAAAATATCAGCACTTCGGATTACCCAGGGATACCATAGCGCATGACTCGGCCGATACAAACTCCTGCACTATCGCAGTGAGCAAGGCGGAGTAGATCAAGCACCTCATTGCCAGCCGGTATGGAGACATCACTCTGAGCCGAGGATCGCCGTATATGGCAGTCTTGAACACAATATCTTATTCCACGAAGACGCCCAATCACAGCCTAATGAAGCTGCATCATAGCGGTGTTCAAGCAGGAGTTAAGCCCGCGAGTCGTTCATCTGATGCTTTAAGGTACGAAACATTTGCGAAGTTAGTGTTTCTTATCAAACATTGATTATGCCGATGGCGAGTTGATCAAATAACTGCTGTCTGCCAATTGAGCAGCGAGCTGTCAACCATTTTAGATGATCTCCTTTCGTGGCCCTTCATGGCCCGGGCTCCGTGAATGGTATTCAGGCCTTCTATCACCGAATATATGGGTTGTCTTGATGAAGAGTCCTGAATTGACCATCAGGTTCACAGCCTTTTGAACACATCCATATGGCGTCCTGGTTATTTTTAGCATTGTTTAGTACACCCCTCGATATTTGCTCCAGCGAAACGTAGTGGAGCTCAGGGCAACGCCTATCATACAGCACATTACGGCTGAGGCAGGGTCTCGATCCCCCGGGGTTGCCGGCGGAGGGCTTAGAGATGCGCGCAGCGGAAGCACAGCTCTGATACTGTATATGATAATCAATCCCAGGAGGTCAGGCCTTGATGTTCTTAATGCGCAAATTCAAGATCCTGGGACTGATACCGATACATGTGTCCTCAGTCAGCAAGGGGTCATGCCATGTCTGGCCGCCGCTACTAAAGCCTCTCAGCTTTTCCCGCTCACCGCCATCTCAGAGAGCTGCGGGACCTGAGCCGTCCCCCTCCTAAAAATGACCTGCCGCCCCACTCTATGTCATAGACTCCTGCCCATTTTCGCTCTTATCGGGTTGTCCCATGGTATTCCTGTACTCTGGCAGACAATCGACGGCGGGAAAATGGCCCGGTATGGATCAGTGTAACATTCTGCTCACCAATTCCATAACTGAGCTATCATTCCAGGAGCCTGGGCGATGGGCAGGGAGAGATGAACATTGTCCTTAGGAGAGACAGCGGCGACTCTGATAACAACAGCTCGACAGCCCTGACGATCTTCTGGTACTTATTCGGGGATCGGGTTGTCGTTCTCGTCGTAAACCTAATACTGGGAGCCATTTTCCTTCTCGCCATTGCGTCAATACCGTGGCTGAGGAGGCGTAACATATCCTTCGGCTGGTTCAGGTTCTTTGAAAGATTCGAGAGGGGTGGCCATAATGGTTTCGAACAATTAATTTCACAAACGGCGACAACAATCTCTTCGCATAGGAGCTCTCTCCGGAGACCAGCCACCATATTTTCTTTCGACACATCCGACATACCATCCCCTCCATCTAATCCTCCATCGCAGATATCCAGTACTGAGCTACGGGCCCCAGCCAACACACCGATGGCTACTACTGCTGCTGGTGGCACTAGCATGTATACGAGCACCATGTATGCAGGCAGCAGTAGCCAGAGTTCGAGGCGTTGGTCGTTGACGASTTCGGCAAGGACGCAGGATAGAAGGAGGCTAGAACCAGTGAGGAGTCCATTTTTGCCCGGCGCGCCGAGGAGAGATGTGGATGTCACAAGTTCTGTGGGCTACACTCCTTCCCTTTCCGAGTTCCCCACGCCTCCGTCTGCAGTGGAAACGAGAGACAACTCGCGTGTGTCTCTGCCAGAGGAGCTAGCGGATTTGAGAGTCCCAGAAACACCTACGTCACCCGCAGCAGAGAGCCCGAGTACAGACATAGATAATTCATCGCCGATGACTCCCGGTCCACCGCCGAGAATCCGTCCTCCGGGGTATGGCTCCAACACTTTCAGTCAGATCAGCCTTACGACCCTGCCGGAGTACCATGAGGCGGATCGGATGAGTGTGATATCCAGAGCACCAACGTACAGGTCGAGTGTGACTGTGCGGGGTCCTCGGACACCACTCAGAATGACCAGGCCGCCTCTCCCACCGCCATCTAGCTACCCATTGGAGAAACTGCAGCAATAAAGTGGCTATGGATTTTTATGAGCGTTGTAATAGTAGCTGAAGGGAATATGGTATCTTTTCATGAATATTGTAGTACTAGGGTTAGATTAGGGGCATCACTTGTGATTAAATATCATGCACTCGATTTATTAACTTATTGGGGAATCAACTGATCAGCGATGTATTAGCACCAATCAACAATCAATAACGCACCCGGAAATATAAAAGAAATACGGACTCTCACTAAGTAATAGAGAACGTCCTCCCGAGGCATGACTGAATCTGCAGTTTTACACACACCACATAGTAGCAACTTTTGTCGAACAATATTTCGTCAGGTCACAATAGCTAGATTCCTGGTGCAGGTCACCTAAGAGTCGCTGCTTTAAAGCAAGCGCCAATTCGGTTTGAACCTGAACCTAAAATAATTAAGATTGGTTGGTGGGTGCCCACAGCTTAAACCCAATACAAAGGGGAAAATGTTCACGGTTCACGGTTCGGTACCGCATGTGCAGCAGTTTGCACGTCAAACGAAGCTTTTAGCCAAAAGCTTCTGCTTCACAATGGACCAAAAAATAACTGAATAATAATAATAATGCTGCCTATGCTCGAAAATTCAGGCATGTTCAACAACTCATCATTACCAGACCTGACTCCAACTTCGAAATCGAAGTTTAGACGTTGACGGCAGTGGYCCGCGTCCTCGTGAAGAAAACGGTGTCTGTCACATCGTTGAGAGCGATGGGTGGACAGACGACCTTGACGGGACATCTGATGAAGATGAGGACGTGTCAGAGTTTTCTGAGCTATCGGATGAGGGAGGTGATTACTCATAGGAAGAAGACAGTGATGAAATGGAGGAAAGATTGCAGAGGAACGTGGGGTGCGAAGTGGAAATACTTGAAAACTGGGATACTTTACGCATCATAGTGGAACTGTGGAACTAACCTTGAGGGAGAGCATGCCCCACGCACTTGTCTTACTCATCCGCAAACGGCAAAGCCGGCCGTTCCGCTGGGTGGATGCTTATTGGAGTGGCCTTTGTGCTCGACAAGTCCAAATGCAACTCCAGACATTCAGCCCAAGGCGATACAAATCACATTCCTCGCATTCCCAAAATGTGGCAAAATCATTAGATTAGATTAGATTAGATTAGATATTTGATAATAAACCATTTTTGGAAGTACCTTTCATATCTGGACATCGTTGTGCCAATCCCAGAGATCTTCGGGATGTATCTCGGTCAACGTTGACCGGAGAAAAAAAGTTGTCTAGTTTATCTACTCAGGTGAATGAAAGGGATAMCACATTGGGTCAGATTCGSATTCCCTATTTCGTTTTGCAACAAATCACAGACGTTTAGGCGACCTACACCATAGAAGTACCACAAAAACTTCGGCTCCGAATAAGGAGCGAAAGATGAACACCACCCCCAGGCCCCACTTGTCGTGGCACTTGCTGATATCGAGCCTTGGACGACCCGGTGTGCTTGGGTCATTTGGAGAACTTACCACAGAAAGTGTCCGCAGAGAGAGACATGTTGGTCATCTACTGTATATATGAGTCGGAGTAAAGGTGGATCAAACATTTCTGGCTGGAACTCTCGATTATTAAATGAGTGTTTCTATGGTTGATTCTATTCGGCAGGTGAGTACAACCACCGGAAATGTCCAATGACACAAACTACGTATACACTCCCTGTATCCCTTCAAAGTGGGTTTATAGAGTACTTATTAGACACATTGATAGCCTAAGGAATTGCTCTGAAACTAAAAGGTGATCGTACAGGGCGTTATTGTCCACCCACGATAGCTCCCAAATATCGCAGAAGCTTCTAATCGGCCTCGCAACATTCCTGAACGAATCCTGCGCGCCCCACACATTCTTATGACGTTTCCACCGGAAACAATTCACCCCTAACCGTAGAAGGTTAGATCTTATCAAGGTTCCGAGCTGCCGAAGGTGTATATAAGAGTTCGTGGTACCAGTTGGAACACTTCTCATCTCAACTTCACCACCACTACTCAAGATGGCGTTCCCTCCAGAGCCTTTCTATATTCGGAACACCGCCTTCCCCAACGCTGTAATCGACGTTGCATCTCCTCAGGGACCGGTTCGTATGTTCCATCATACTATCTGCTCACACCAGCTCAATGTCCAGATCGTAGGGATCGCGCCTTATCCTTGAGGATCCGACTCCTGGCAAGAAAAGCCAGCTCTGGAAATTCGACAACGGAAACATCATCAATGTCGAACTAGGATTATGCATCCAAGGGGCTTCAAGTGAGTCTATGGCGAATGTGAACACTGTCACATCTCACGTCCTGCTCTTTAGGCACAGGTGAATCTGGGCCCCTGACTGTCGCCGAGACCGGTGGTATTGATCAGGAATGGGGCTTCGAAGGGGGACGTCTAGTGTCCGAAGAGCTCACCGACGTTGTGTTTAGCGTCAAAGACAAACCATCTCCTGGGCAACTTGTTATAACCCAGTCAGCTGGTGACAATCCAAATCAATTTTGGGAGTTCCCTACCAATATCTAAAGACTGTACCTAAAGTTCAATATTGAATCCCATCCAATGTCAAATAAAATAAATCCATCTGTACTGATACCCGCGTATATTGATTTTGAGCTTGATTGGAATAACCTTCAGGCAGGAAGTATTACATGCGGGTCTGGATGGTTTTGAGTCTACGGCCTTGCGAGAACTCAGCAGCTCCGAGTGAGCGAAAACCTAGAGGTAGGATGGATGCAATCGGGACTCGAGAGCGCAGCCGTCAGAAAGACCTGCGCCGGATGAGGCCTACTACTCAAATATTTGGAATAGTACGAATACTGTGAGCACGAATATATGTTTTCAGGAGAAAAGTATTGGTTCAATGCCATGTAAGGTTATTAGGAAAAACCGGTTCGAAAATACAAATACAAGCGCTTGTCAAATCATTACCAACACAATCAATCATTACACCAAACTCCACCTTCCATCAGTATACGAAAGCTTGACCTCCGAGTTTCCTGAGAAGTTAAATGGGAAAGGGAGTGTCGCAGTGTTTTCTCCAACCGTATCGCCGGTAAATAACTCATGGTCGAAGAAAACCGAATACGTGCTAGCTGGTAGAATATTGCTTATCGAGGCGATTGGAACCTCTGGAGAGGCGTAAGTGGCGCAGAATATCTTTTCAATAGAGTCATAGAGCTCGATCATAATACGGGCTGGATTCTTCCATTGGTTCTGAACCTTGAATGGTCTGTCGTCGGAGGGGGAGCCAGAGATGTTAATGCCACCACCCTCAGTGATGGTGGCTTCCTGGCCTGCATCAATGGCGGCGACGTCGCTTGTGACTATGGCCCTAGGATCCTGCATGATCACGTTAAATCGGTGGAGTGGAGATGGTGAAATGAGAATTCGCCGTATGCTTACTTCCAGCTTGAGCCCCGTAATTCCATAGATCTGGTACGTTTCCTTCCACTGGAAAATGATATTGGGCCCGAGGTCCTTGGAAAGGACGGAAGAGAAAACATGGTTCCCCTTTCGGACTACCCCATTAAATGATGCGTCCCTGGTGAGGCAGAGATTATATTTGCCATTGGAGAGAATCTCCAAATCCCTAGGGCTGATGGTGATTCGGAGGGTAGAACTAGCCATATTGTTAATCTATAAAGAGTGTGGGCGGGATGAAAATCAAGGACAACTTGGTACGCGTACAGTGCTGACGTTGCGTCTGACCAGAGATAGGGACAATCTCTCTCATGGCTCTCTTTAAATATGTTCGTGGTGGGCGCCACTGTCACGGTTAACATCAAACCGGAGCCGAAAAAGCACCTCCCAAGATAGCGGCTTAGTTGGGCTACTGCCTAGCTCCGGGCCCTTTCGAGGCAGTAACCGGATCGTTACTACGCTTCGCCGGAAGTATATCATGCAAGTAACCGCTATGCCGGCAGTCCCAGGCACACAGATGACAGAAATGGTCCAGGTCCTGGACGCGACGAGGGGTCTTGAATGCAGTGCAGCATGGGTGGGAACAGGAACGATAAGCTGCCGAAGGAAGTGCGGGAATTAATCGCTTATAAACACTTCAGCCGTAATACCCTCGAATTAAGTTTGAGCTCGTTACCCAAAGGTCGATACCCTGACTCATTTACTTGGTGATGGACAAGGTCACTATAAGGTCATGGTAGCTGGAAACAGGGGTATGAGAAGGCCGCCACCCCGGCATTACCAGCAACACTCGATGTGAATGGCATTCTAGAAGCAGGAAAGGTCGCTCGTCCGGAGAGCCTATTGGCCACCATACGCCCCCCGCAGAGGCGCTAGCGAGGAAGTTGGGTATAGTGTACACTGCACCAGATGGGCTCAAACTGGATTCCCGGACGGCAAAAGACACATCCAGCGGAGCTGAGGACTTGGGTTCTTGATGTAATGGCCAAAAACCTGCGCGGGTGGAGTACCGCCTTTTCGATCAAACCACAGACATCCTGTGTATGGCTTCTATYTTTCGGTTTAGCTTTATGACTGGCAGGGTGGTTTCAGAGCTCAATCTACCTTTGCTGTTATACTTTCCATGTGTAGTCCTGAGAACTTGTCTGAGATTGTTCCGGTTGAAGGAGCCCTGTAGTCCTGGAGGTACGGAACGTTTTATTGAGACGTTCAACTTTTCAAAAAGCAGCATCCTGTGGTGGTGCTCAATTCACCACACTCGTGTCCGACGCCGAAACCAAGAAATGATTGGGCTAGGAATGGGCCTGAACGTGGGGAGGGGACGAGTGCGGAGGATTGGGGTGGAGGCCTGAATTGGAAAAGTGGTAGAGCGATATGAGCTTGTTGCTAGCGGCTAAGCAGAGGTCACTTTTTGAGGCCATTTACCGACTGCTCCTCAGCCTGTGACAGTCGATGGGGTTGATTTGCCTCTCCATTTACACGCCACGACTAGTGGGCAATTAGTAACTGACTCTAAATTTGCATTCGTAAATTCGTTTCAGCTGTGCGCAGCACCGTGTAAGGACAGAAACATAGGTACAAGCCTGTTCTTAATGAACAAGGCAGCGTCAAGGCTCCAAAGTGTCGATTAATCCAATACAGATTTCGGGTGGAAGAAGTTCTACCTCTTCGTCGAGAGTATAATTTCCATCGATTCATTTGGCCTCGATGCTTTTAACTCACCAGTGACATCCCTGTGATGAGGCAAAGGATCCTCGAGCAAAAAATCCCAGTAGCAGGCGTGAACAGCAGCATTACACTKGCCACCAGAGACAAAGTGCGGGGAGCCAAGGCGGACTATATGCACCCTCCTCGTAGCTTCGACAACGGTCTGTATTGTTTTGCCTTACAACGGTCTTCGAGGCCTGAAGTTAGATCTCGGAACTTTTCCACTGGCCCGAAGCTTGGATGACGAGGGCGAAGCAGCACGAAGTGTGGACGAGTCCACCACGATAGCCATACCGAGAAGACTAAAACCTAGTGGTGTGGTCGTCCTTGAAAAAAATGAGTTGGGCCGTCAAAGTTCTCCATTGATAAATTCGATTTAACTGTACACGTAGAATGGGTCATGTTATCTCGCGAGTTAGTGGGCAGCAAGAAATTGTTGGTAACCGAAATACATGGTTTTCAGTACTTGGATAGGAAAACTCGTTTTAATTACCATGGACGTAGCGGAAACAAGAATGTAAGACTAATGTTATCATCTAAACTCTTACACCGGTGCGTGTACTCGGACTGGCATCGTTTCAGCCCCCCAGGCGAGAGAACATTACCAGTAGGGCATCCCAGTAAGATCTTCGTAGTGTCTCAAGACCTTTGCAACCTCACGCCCATTTAAAAAGCGGTTTGCCAATAACAACTGCTGGCTATGAGCTTTGGGGTGTCATTTGTAAGAAAGCATGGGGCTCACAAGTAGCCAGTACCGTAGCGCATTCCAACCTGCAGCTTGATGTATCATCCTCCAATACATATCCACAAATGCAATTGTTCCTTTGTAGTAATTCTCGACGAACTGGTTTCTAATGATTTTTTACGTAGGCCGATGAGTAGAAAGGACTGAGACCGAAGTAAACAACAACGATCCTACCTGTTAAGCATGATCCATCTCGCCCATAGAGCATGCATGATCTTATGCTCGTCCTTGACATCGTCRCTCTCAAAAATCTCCTCTTCTCGATCCAGGACTGTCCAATCCAAAACRCCGAAAGGCTCCATGGGAAGTGTGTTCAAGAGATCGAAGAGGCTCGCGCCGCACGGCCGACAAGAATAATACATATCAGGGCCTTCATATTCTGATTTCGCCGGTAAGTAGGGAGGCCGCGCAGCAGGGCCCAAGGGATCATTTGTGGGCGGGGGAGTGGGATAAAGACCACCCGCAGGTCCAGGGGTATGCTCAGCGCGTATTGTGCTCAGTGATTGCTCAGTACCTTCCGTTGTGCTTGTGAGGACTGATCGGGAGCGAGCGCTCCATATCGGGGTGGCCGAAACGGATCGTGAACCGGGAGGTTCCTCGGGGTATGGCGTTTTCAWAGCAATRGGTCYGGGGGAATCTGATCTCTTGAGAGTRGTCGACCTACGGTMTATCGTTGTTTCCGCTTCTGRAATCGGTAGGGTTTTCTTTTCTGTCTGTGGCTCTCCACCTGGYGGCGTTTGGGATAGGTGCGTTGGCGACAAAACTGCTCCAGTCGCTTGGGGGCTTGCAGGTTCTGGCTCCCTTGTTTGAMCTAGTTGTRCAGGAGGGGTACTGCYATCGRTGGTCRCGGTRTCGGGTGGTRGTTCTGATAGCGAAATTTCTCGTGGCTCTACCTTCGTCGGAACATCTTCAGGTRTGGGGATRAATTCATATRCCCTGCAGGTCTTGAGCCACCYCTCTTAAGYGGCGGAGATGATAGATTAACATACCTTGTATGTGATGYCTCTACGATAACYTCAGAGATCAAGATGCGAATCCACCATTCTGGTTTTCCCTGTCCCCAAGTAAGGCCAAGAAGCCTRCAAGTGGTATAAGCCCACTGACCTGATTGTTCGTCCTTTGCTCCCAGCGCTCTAATATCACTTCCGGATGGTCCCAGTRAATATGACACCTGAGCATCTCCTTATTCGGGAATGTTCCGTGTAATTCRCAGATTGGACAGAGCCAGCGGGATATGTACGTCTCATAGGTTGATTCAGTGAATTGATATCGTACAAGAATTGGCATCTTTGGCTTKGAYTTGGTTGTCTTGATGCCTAGAGTATTACAACGAATGCGGAAGCCTCGGCGCAAATTTTTTCGGAGGAACGGGAGTTGTCCGGTTTTCTGCATGCGAACAGGAGCCATACTCAAGTCTTCCAAAGCTGCCACGAGGCGATCGGGGGGTCCATGCCGAGGACTGGGTTGGGCCAAAAMYGGTGCGATCTGGGGAAGAGGGATGGTAATCGCAGGTTGGGGGGGTTCGACTATGATGATTTCATTCTCAGAGAGGGGATCTCGTTCATTGGCTTCTTCAGGTCCTTTGTCACTTTCGGCATCGGTAAGCTCAATGTCAGAGTCTGATTCACTTTCGCTGGAGGATGATGCGGTTGTGCTAGAATTRCTTTCAGCTGATGTTGCTGGGATATACTTGGTTTTCCGTGCGGCTTTGACGCTTTTGGCGGCTACGCGGGTAAATGTTCTGGCGACGACAGTTTCAAGACCATGAGCTGACAAATATTAGGCAAGGCAATAATGGCGCCTACACATCTCTGCGGATTGGCCTCGGCAACGATCGCTTCTCTAGTGCTTGGTCGACATCCATAGGGCTTTCCCTACCATCGGAGCCCGAATCCAGGTCCAAGTCCGAGTTTGACTCCGGGTCCTGGATTACACGGAAGCCTGGGTCCAAGTACGACTTTCGCGGGGGCTCCGTAGAGCCTTGTTTGAAAGGAGCATGATGACCGAGGTCACCGAGCTTGCCCATACGACGGTCAGCCTTTTTCCGGGCTTCATAATCAGTGTCTTGATGTTGCCAAAAGGGCGTAGGGCCATTCGCAGTCTTGTTGATCTGGATCGGAGGTCGTTTTTTCTTGGGTGTCGGTGTCATCCGGCTAATGTTCAGACTTCGGGGTTCATTTGCTGGATTCCACATTGGAGCAGCGGCTGATCCTGCTTTTCGCCCTGTTTGTGTTTTTTGTTTAATGAGAAACGTGGGTGAAATCGGGATAGAAAACGTAATGACGTCAACCTGGTGTGCGGAGAGTCGGAGGCATAGTTTTGTATCCTGCACCGCGGATTGGGGGTGTGTTGGGCTGGTTATGTGTTCCGTTAGCAGTCTTTTCTAGTGACTTGGCGGGTTTGAAAACGCGTACGATATTCGGCGCTCTCATACGCTGACCCGGCCCAGCGCCCCAGACAGAAGCGATTGGATTTGATCTGCCCGAGGCCATTGCTGAGGTGGTTTTTGTGCCTGATGCCGATGAGTTTGGTCGTGGATTCTGGGTCATGGAGCGTGGTCCACTCGAATTGGAGGGTGGCGCACGGGACGATGATGAGAAAGATGGATTTGCTTGGAGTGGTCGATTAATCTGCTCGCCCTGGACTGAATTCCTGAAGGAAGATTTTGCTATCCTCCGCGTATATTGCCTCTCATCATCATTGTCTGATTTGTCGTTGTTTCGAAATGAGTTTTGACGGCTGGTGCTCGTGTTCGGATTGTTTAGTACGCGAGGGTAGCCTGAGCCACTGCGGGGTTGCTTAGATGGCTGGCCTAGTGGATGAACGGGTATGAGTTGTCTGGTTACAGGGGAAATGCTTTGACATGCCGGGCCTATTCATTCGGAGATCACTCTAAAGCGAAAGTGAGTCTCAGAAACTTGGCACCCAAGGGGGCTCGAAGGTATCAAGCCAAGAAGCTGAACAGAGGAAGCACGCGTGAGAACTTTATTCATCAGTGCCAGAGTCAGCATCAATTAGGTATGGGCGAGACACTCAGTAGCAACATATTTGGCTCAATATTTATTATTCTGTTATAATTCGATGTTACATGTTGGGCCCCTCATTCGCGTTGCACCCTCGAAGGGACATGCTGAGCTCGGTTCTGGATGCTCTTCACTACAGTACCAAACCCTTCGACTAGTTACATCCATACCTTACTCAGAACTTACACCCGTAGACTAGCACCGCCTCTCCCGCGTAGTCAGTAGTGTATATTGTACCCCTGGTACGCACCGCGTCTTAGCAGCAGCTTGCTTGTTGCGGTATGTAAACACAGAATTCTCTCTCTCTCCCTCCCAAACATTCAACTTGCACGTGCTAGAGACATTGAATACATCAACACCTCCGTGATCGAGCCTGGGATAGGTCCACTCGGATAAGCCATGAATCGAGGGTCATCAGTTGGGCGCCTAATGTATCAAAGTATTCCCAGGTGCACGATCAACAGCTTTGTTTCTCTTCGCCTTGATCAGCGACAATGGCACCGTCCTCCAAACACCCGCCTCAATCAGCGAGCTCTGGAACTGTATCTTCCCCGGAATTTGGAGATCCGATTCACAATGATGAAACACAAATCATTCCATCCAAAGGCTCGTCAGGTCTCCCTCGCCTTATCTCGAAGCTACCAGAGGAGAGCAAGAGGCGAAAATTGCTTGAAAAAATTTCGTCCTTGTTACCTCGTGATAGCTCAGAACCGAGATCTGCTAAATCGAGAACCTCTTCGCCTGTGGCTAATATACACTCTCAATCCCCGTACCAAGCGGGTGAGGAGGGCACGAGCGAGGCGCCCAACGACAAGCAGGTAAGACATCGCTGCTCAATATGGAACCTTAATCACGGAATGACCTTTGTCATGTCAGGAGGCATCAGTGGTGAAAGGTTAGTGGTGGAGGGGCATCTATCGCATTTGTGTCTCAACAGGAACTCAAGCCCAGTCCCCTCATACGCCCGTGGACCGTGGATCTTCCTCTCGTAGTGCACAAGGTACCTTCTATAACCTTATGCTTCAAACAATGGTCGACATCCTCACGTTTTAATGTCCTGCAGAGCCTATGGAATTGAATAGAACCGAATTCTTTAGTGGCGCGCGTGATGTTGTTATCAACAACCCATCGGTGATGGCTGAGAAGATCGACATTCTAGGAGCTCGCAATTCAGGTATGTCCAACTGAAATATTCTATGGAACGACCGAGAAACAAGTGCCCCTGCAGTCTTGAAAGAACTTGAAAAGTACATCACACCTGGTGCTGAATTTGATTCTTCCGCCCGTGATCCTCCCCCACGATGCCACCCCGGCACACGCGTTGCTATTCTGGACGAGCTCCGTGACCAAATCCGAGGTGYCGGTGAAAGAAAGAAACTGTTGTGGCTGGTTGGCCACGTCGGAGTTGGCAAGTCGGCGATCATGCAGACTCTGGCTGAGATAGAATCGGAATCTGGCCATCTTGGTGCGGCATTTTTCTTTTCAAGACCCAACAAACGAAATGATCCAAAACGACTATTCCCTTCCATTGCGTATGGATTGGCCGTCAAAATACCATGGTATAAGGCATACCTCCAGCAGCAAATTGATTCCAACCCCATGTTTTTCGAGAAAGGGCTCGAGACACAATTCAAAGTACTCATTGCTGAGCCTTTCACATCTCGGAATACTGATGGCTCAAACGTATTGACGGTGCTGCTTGATGGCCTGGACGAATGTGACGGCTCCAGTGCACAATGCGCTGTTATCCAGGTTATCAGCAGCTTTGCGGTTGAATTTCCGACTGCCCCCCTCGTATGGGTTGTTGCAAGCCGACCAGAGGCACACCTGAAGGCGGGGTTCTCACGTACACATGTCTTGTCGAGTTATTGGCGAAAAGAGATCCCGGTCGACTCGGATCAGAGCCACCAAGATGTCGAGCTCTACCTAACACAGGCATTCTCTGATATCCGCGAGAAGTTCCCTGATCATTTTTCGGTGGGAGAGCGATGGCCATCGGAGACGCAATTTCTCAAGGTCTCGAGTGCTGCCGGTGGTCTCTTTATCTTTGCATCAACGGTGGTTCGGTGTGTTGAGGATGAGAGTTTCAACAATCCTGTATCCCGGTTACAATGGGTGCTAGCTGCCATCGAAAAAGGGAGGTCGTTTGGAGAACAGCATCCCCTTGCACGCCTTGACCAATTATATACCGAGATTCTTTCATCGGTTCATCCCGTTGTTCTTCCCATCACGACACGGATCTTGGCATTCCGCCTCTTGGATTCCAGCCGCCCTTTTCGTTATCAGGTCAATGTCCTTGGATTAGGACAAGCCGATGTCTACAGTGCATTACACGGACTCCACTCCGTCCTCAATATTCCACCCCCGACATTTAACGGGTATATTGTATTTTATCATGCATCGTTCTCTGATTATCTGAGTGATCCTGCACGGTCACATGTGTTTGCTGTTGACCTTAGCAAGGCTGCAAGGGATTTTTTGGACTGGTACTTCCCAGTCATTCAAGCAGCCGATGCATCACTGTTTTGTGAGTCGAGTAGTGATTTCATTGTAGCGAAGCGACTTGACAAATTCTCAGCCGACCACTCCCAACGAGAACTGCACTATATCACGCTCTCTTGGGGTTATCAAGATTCTCGATCCAATTTGGATTTGAAGGCGAGACTGTACACCAATGCAAGAATACAATGGATGAATTTATATCTGCCTGCGGGATACGGGCTACCCCTGACAACGTCCGAGCGAATAGAAGGCTTCAGGAAAATCAATTTCAGTACCATGTCGCATACTTATGGGTTTCCATTTAGCGGTCATCACCGCTTTCCTGCCCTGTTTTCGTGGTTGACTGAAGTTTGGCGCGTACGTGGTGCCATTTATTATTCAAGGACCCGCTCACTAACAACACTAGGATTCACCTGAGGAGTTCCAAGCTGCTGGGATTTCACTTGAAAGTATTACCCTCGATGAGTTGAATTTGGAACATATCAATATTGTCGGCCCAAGAAGGGCACTCTACCTCAGCCGGTATGATGCTCCTGAGATCTCTGAGTACCAAGAGATTTATCACAAGGCAAGTATCTGAAGTCTCAGAATTGGATTCATCTCATCCCATAATAGTGCGGTGATGCCAGTGAAGGCTTCATGTTGGGCTGGATACTTGCCACATTGGAGAAGCGCAAGCAGGAGTACCCCTCGACCGTGGCTCTGGTTCTTTTCAATGACCCATCAGAGGGTTGCGTGATATTCGAAAACAAGCATCGGGAGTACGATTTTGAGCATGATAGATGGATCGACAGCGAGTTATTTTTCCTCCCGTATTCGTTGCCAGGTCTAGGGCCTCGAGATAGTGATGATCACAGCCAGGCTGATGCATCTTTGCCTAGCATCGAGTCCTCCTTGAAATGTGGTATTAACACCACCAGCCCTCCCACCAATACCAATCGTATATTTCAGAGCCATATATGTTCTGCACCGCGGGATGTCAAGGGTGGTGGTTGTTCCATAAAGTTCAACCCGGATGTTGAGAGGCAAGTGGAGTTTGAGTTTCTGCGGGTTTTGAAACATCCCAGGTATGCTCAGAAAATTTTCCTTGTGCAAACTACTTATATAGATAGTGCGGCTTCCTGTGTTGGGATTTCTGAGAACGGAAAATATATAGCAGTCGGGTGTGGCAAAGAAGCACATATTTATGACACAATGGATGGTCGAGAGATTTGGTATGTCATTACTCACTCCACTCATCCATTCAATGACTCATGTGCCAACTCCAGTGTGCTCACAAACAATTACATCGAGGTTGAGAAAATTTGTTTCTGCCGAGGYGACAGGTACCTCGCTACAGGGGGTTATTATATTTGTGTATGTTGGCATGTTTAGTAAGTATTATCCATTGTGGCTGATATAGTACTGTTTCCAGCTGTGGGATATTGTGACGAAAAGCATTTGCAGCGAATTACACCACCCTTCGGCTGCCCCCACATCCAATGGGGACCTCCTTGTTTCAATCTCATTAGGTTCGGTCTACACCTGGGACCTTGTCAATGATACTTGGGGAGTGCTCTCTATAAATGAATGTGCCTCRGGGGGCCGGGGTGGTTCCTTGAAAAGTATGTCTGTTGCAATTGGTCCTGATGGTCGGTATGTTGCTGTGGGTAGCAAGCAGATTGTGTGGATTTGGGAGGTCAGGTCAGGCCAGATGCTGGAGATGTTGCGAGGAAGTGCACGGGGGGTGCAATGTGTTGCCTTTACACCTGATGGGAGAGGTCTTGTGAGTAGTAGAGACACCATGCTAAGATACTGGGATCTCGCTGGGCTTGGGGGTGGGCGTGGTGCTGTGGCGAGGAATGGGGAGTCTGGGTGGGCTGTCACCTACGAGGTATGTTTTATGATATGGGAGGCCGATACTTGTTAATTTCATTGATTTGCTAGCATCCTATTAGCCATGTTGAAGTTTCCCATGATGGAAAGTGGGTCATTTCCATGTCTCGGGAGAGCACGTCTGTGCAGGTCTGGGACGTCAAGGATGGGAATCTACATTGTGAGCTTGGAAATTGGTTCGAAGATGGCGTGGCAAATACTTTTGCTTTGGCTCGTTCTGGGAATATTTTTGCAGTAGGGAATGGGAGCGAAACCAGTATTTGTATGTCACTTTTTCTACATAATACCGCTCATTTTAATCCCTCCCATACATTTCGATAGGGCGCTATAGGAACTTGACGGATTAGCTATTGAGGTGTATGGTCAACTTTGACCCCCCATCATAGGTTTACCGGAGACACCCTCGTTGTCGTGCACCGTGTTCTTTCCCTTTGGTTGAACGTAAATACGTATCTCTGAAACCAGCATGAGCACCGGGTCTCTGCAAGGTAAAATTGTTTCGGGTCAAAGCTGCACTTTTTTTAATTCCTCTAATTGGTTGTCGAAATTCCCTTTAAAGCCAACACATCTGTCTGTGTTGATTAGTATTTCATTGGGAACAAAAAAAAACCAATCTATAACACCTTTATATGGAAGCCCAGAGTGATAGGCCTCACGGAATGCGCGTCTGCCGAATGGTACGTCAGAGTTGATAGGTGTGCAGCTGCTTGCTGGGACCTGGAGTATCCCTGTAGAGAGAGCGAGGGATACGAGGCCGCAGGCATTTCCCCTGTACTCAGGAACCAATGTAAATTACTGGGATCAAGCATTATGTATATCCTATGGTCAACAACCGGATTCAATTTCCCTTGCCTCCGTATCATGCTTCCCAAACCACCACCCAACCCCAAACATGCACTTGCACATGCTGAAGACATTGAATGCGTCAACACCTACGTGATCAAGCCTGAGATAGTTCCATTCGGATAAGCCATGAATTGAGGGTCATCATTTTCCACATTTTCTGTGATGACAGAGGGCCCTGAGTGTTATCAGAATATATGCTAGAAGCATCAGAAGGACTATAATTAGATACATATCAGAAACTGATATCAGAAGGACATTATCGTACAACTTTACATGACTCATAACTCATGGCCTATGCATGTAAACCTCATGTACACCTCATGTTGCCTGAGTCCATCTAATTATAGTGTTAGACACAGCCACTCAATAGTAGTATATAAAGAGTAGTACAATCTCTTTGTATTTCTAGCTTAGTGTTATACACTGTTCCTTGAACCTACTCAAGTCTGATACTCAAGTACCTTCATATGCCAACTGTGAGATATGTTTGCTAGTCTTGGACCAAGTCTGTATAGACATCCTTGACGAACTTCATACAGCTCACTACGGATCCCTAACCCAGATAACAAAACACTAAGCTATCTCTGCTGCTTATCTGTTGATTGCTCTCCTCTGCTGTACCTCTGCTGCTGTTATACTTGGCCGTTAATTCGGTGTGCTTACAAATAAGTGCATGTTATCTGCTGCTGCTGTTCTTCCCCTCTGCTGTTGTCATCCTGGATAACGATCCTGAAGGAGATGAAATTATTGCTGAACTTTATGTAATCCGAATACTCCATATCCTTTCATTCGCCACCTACCAAATTCCCCTCTACTATCCCAACCTCCCGGCATTCCCCTATCTGACCTATCACCCCGAAAATTCCTCCCAGCCCTAATTGTGGTATACACTATACCCACAATCTACAAAACAATCCAATACATCAAAAGAAAAACAGATCATAGTGATTAACCGCTCCTACCACCATGTCTTCAGGAAAATACAAAGTCCCTGAACCCTCATCCGAAGAAGAACAATACCAAACCGGTGAAGAAGAAATGCTATCACCAGAAGCACAGAAATAACAAGAAGAAAAACAAAGACGACTTGACTTTTATAAGCAACAAGCCGAACAAAAGAAAAAGGAGTTAACACTCCACTGAAGCCGAACCGCCTCATCCTCCCAAATCTCCGGAGGATCACCATCTAACCCTGACCCAAGAAGACCAACACGACCCCAGTCTTCTCCAAAACCACCTCCACCAACGCCACCATCAAATTCCCCCATCCAAGTAGACAACAAATCTCTACCTGGACCATCTCTGCCGACGCCACCACCACCTACACCTCCCCCTAATCTGCCACCTTCTCCATCTGAACCAATGGCCCAACCAGCTCCAGCCCAAGAACTAGGAATTTCCAAACCCGACGTCTTCACAGACAGAAAATATGTAGATGACTTTCTACAACAATGCGAGCTATACCTACTAGCCAATGAAGCAATCTACAATACAGACTTAAAGCGCAATCTATTTGTGCTATCATTTATGAAATCAGGAACAACCTGCACATGGGCCAAAAACTTCATTGACGACCGAACATTTGTACCTATGAGATCACCTGAAGGTACTGCCCCCTCCTTCCAGCCAAAAACCTGGCCAGAATTAAAACAACAAATCCACAATGACCACATGCCCGCTGATGAAAGAGCCTTTGCACACCATGCATTGCAAACAATCCAACAAAATGGAAGACCAATAATAGACCTGAACACCAGGTTCAAAGAACTCATCCTTCAAACAGACATAACTGAAGATTGACCCCTCATTGATCTCTACAGAAACACCTTAGATGTAGAAATTGCTATGAAAATAGACAAACACTACCCCACTCCTACCACCATTGACGAATGGTATACAATGGCCAACCAAATCAATGGCATTTGCCAAAGAATGCGCGCACAATATCTGTGCCAAATGGGAATCTATTCCAAAAGTGGATCATTCACTCCATGATTCCAACAACAACCACCCCCACATGCCAATAACATGTGGAATCGAGGCAATGCAGCAACATCATCTGCACCCTATTACCCAACTCAATCTCAACAAGATCCCAACGCCATGGAGATAGATAATCTTCAATATGAAAATGAAGAATCATATGACACATCATATGATCAATACAAAGAAGAATCCAACTATCCATGCAAAGACAACTGTGATGGATCACTTGAAATCAATGCCGTCCTCAACAGACTACAAATGAAAAACTACCAGAACCACAAATGTTTCCACTGTGGATCTGAAAAACATTTCATAGCGGAATGTCTCACTCCCCCACCTACCTGCTGATTCCCTGGCATGAGGACACCACCTCCTCGCCCTGTCAGAAATCCCAACAGGCCACCTTTCAACAAGAAACCTAATGCCCAGCCTGCAAAGAAGTATTCTATTGCAGTAACCGATATAGCTCTAAAAATGCAACAAATGGTTGACAAATTAGAACCAGAGCTTCAAAAAGAATTACACAAGGCCTTAAATGAAGACCCTCATATGCGTCCTTTCCAGGATTTTTAATACAGAGTGATGTGACATGATGCGCCCCACATTGCTCTCAGAAAGACAATATTTCTCCTATTACGATCGACTCTGTACAACTACAAACATCCCAGAATAAAAGAAGTCTCTTTCTACCAATAGAGATTTGGAACGATTGATCATCAAGACCTGTGGCCATCACCACCCTGATAGATTCAGGAGCTCAAGGAAATTTCATATCCCCAACTGTCATAGAATGACATGGATATCAAACCTATCGAATGAATCAACCAATTCCACTAACCAATGTGGATGGAACTAAAAATAAATCCAGATCTATCTGAGAATACATTAAATTAAAAACAATCATTGACAATTGTGATTGCAAAATAGAAGCCTTCATAACTGAAATAGTGTAAGGGGACACCCCAAGTCCTCTGGTGCCTCCCCAACCTCGCCCCCAGCCCCCACAATTTTATCCGGTCCTTCCACACCCTCCAGCATGATCTACCTTCCTCCCTTCAAACGCTTGAACTTCTGGAACATCTAGAACGGTCAAAGCATTCCCCAGACATCCCCTTCACTCCCCCATTCACTGTTTTCGAGTTTCCTTTAACACTCTTTCCATTTTAAATTACACAAGTCATTTATCCGTTCACTATTCTACTCCTCATTYGTTTCATTCACCTCTGCCTTTGCTGTGTTTGTGTAGTGCTTAGATACTTCGGATAAACCTCCTACAAGTTCTATTGCTGATGTAATACAKGTACTTAGGTAGTTTTYGCCTCCAGGGGTTTCTTCATCCTATTCTCTTAGGATTCCCCTGCAGGTATGTTTGTAGTATCTACTTACACTCATTTAATATACTTAGGATTCCCCTGCAGGTTCGCTTCAGCTCACTGGGTGGTCAGAGCTTCCTCAGGTCGCCCTAACAGAAGAATAGGATCTCCCCAAGAGACTGGTTTCGCCTCAGCAGGTCCTGTCAAGTCTGGACTCYATTTTTCGAGCCAGCAACACCCTGCCATTCGAAACCCCTCTCTCTCTTCACCTTGCYTCGCTTCTCACTTATGACACAGCCAAATTCTTCGGAGGACACTCCCATGGACCTCATGGCCTTGGTGACTCAACTCCAGGAAAGTGTGGCATCTGTGGTCTCTAGGCAAGCTGACTCYGAGAGCCTCCTCACTGGAGTCATCCGGTCAATTCAGACAGACATCCAGGCTCTCTCTACTYGCTCCATTCCCATAAATTCACCAAATGTGACCCCTATCACTGTCAATCCTTCTTCCTCACCCTCAGCCTCCCCAAGGCGTTCCACCTCTTTGAAAATCAAGCCAGCAACCCCCCCTGACTTCTCAGGCGATAGAACGCAAGGGAGAGCCTTCCTGAACTCTTGCAACATGTACATTCGCTTATGCCCTACACATTTCGCTTTGGACCAGCAAAAAATACTCTGGGCCATGTCGTTTATGAAGGARGGACGTGCTGYGAAGTGGGCGGACCAGGTTTTCCGGTGGGAAGAGAAGAATGAGGGTGCAGAGAGGTTTCTGGACTGGGAAGACTCCCAAGATGAGTTTCACAAACAATTCTTTCCTGTGGACTCGGAGGCGGCTGCAATCAATCGCTTGGAGGGTACAGAGTACTTCCAGTGCAACAGGAGTGTGGAGGACTATTTAGACAAGTTCCTGGAGCTTATTTCGGACTCTGGGTACGAAGACAAGAAGACTATTGTGGTCAAATTTYGCCGAGGCCTCCGTCCTGCTATACAGACTGCTGTAGCCACAATGACAGCAAACCGACTTTCTGACAATGCTTCCGAGGCCTGGTACAAGGCAGCACAACTCATAGACTAAAGCCGAGCTGCAAACGAAGCTTTTCAAGCCCTGGGACGTGTTCAAACACCTCCAACAAAGACTTCCACCACTCCCTATCACTCCAGCATTCTCCCAACTCCTACCCCGGTTGCTTCGACGTGTTTTCCCTCCCAGAGCATTTGCACCTATGCCCACACCACCCCTACACCCTCCAAACCTGTTCCTATGGACATAGACGCGACCAGGAAGACTTCTACGACCCCTGTGGTGTGTTTCCRATG
Organism: Lepiota subincarnata; assembly: GCA_023014305.1. Taxonomy (NCBI): domain Eukaryota; kingdom Fungi; phylum Basidiomycota; class Agaricomycetes; order Agaricales; family Agaricaceae; genus Lepiota; species Lepiota subincarnata. Next base: position 446,275 of record JAECYV010000025.1, read on the forward strand.
CCACCAACCAGGTCATATGAAGTCAGAATGCCCTAAACATTTTGATGTTCGCTTTTTGGACACAGAGGAGAGRGAGGCTTTAATACAGCAACTGCTGGCTGAGAAGGATGTTGCAGAGGCACAGGGATTAGAGGAGGACTCAGAGGATATTGTAGAGGAGGATTTTGTCCAAAGCGACCGGTGAATAATGTGCCCCAGTTGCTTAGAGGGAGTAGGTACAGTGTATTGTCTGTGGACCCAATAGACGATGCTGTATTCACTCAAAACCTCTCCC
>JAECYV010000026.1:0-28970 GCA_023014305.1 Lepiota subincarnata
CTGTCATGGGGGAGGGGGAAATGGAGTCAGAGTCAGAGTCAGACTCATCAGTGGCATCTTGGATGGCCCAGTTCCGCAGCATGAGGCCAGATGGGTGGAGGGTGGAGTCACCAACACCAGTGCAGTTYTCCAGGATGGCTTCAAACAGGTTAGCAAGGAGGGGTAGGAAGGTGGGGGCTGCAGGAGAGATATTTCCGGACCAGACTTTGGATGCAAGCCAGGCTGAGATGGCTTTGGCATGCTGGTCAATTTTGCCTGGGGAGGGGACCAGGGGTTTGGGATGGAGAAGAGCTCATCCTCAACTTGGTTGGACCAGCATTGAGGGAGGGGCTGAGGTGGGGGAGCCAGAGGGCCCAGGAATCCCGTGGAGCCACTGCGGGCAAAATCAGATTGGGAGAGGGGGGAGAAGTCACTCATGTTGTGGGTGAGGTTGGCCTCTGGGGTGGGGGACCAGTGGAAGGAGGCTCTACTCAAAAATCTCAAGGGGAAGCCAAAGTCAGCTGCACCCGAGGCTAGAGGGGTGCAGCAGGGGGTTGGGGGGGGTTGAGTGTGGGCTGCCTCATGTAGCGACAAGGCCCAGGGGGTTGCTTCTTCAGCGTAAGAAAGAGCAGGGGTACCGCAGGCTAAGATATGGGAGTGGTTCAGAGTATAATTCAACATTTTCAAACAGCTAACAGCCAGGAAAACCACTTCAAAGAAATAGTAGTGGTAGTTGCTGTCCAAAAAGGGATAGTACCTACTGGCAAACTCCATCCCCTTCCTATTCCTGAATTACACTGGGACACCATCAGCATTGACTTTGTGGTTGAACTTCCTCAGTCACATGGGTACAATGCAGTGATGATGGTGGTAGATTTGGTCTCTAAGCACATCCATTTTGTCCCCACCTACACCACTGCAACTGCAGAGGGCATCATGTGCCTATTTCTCCACCACATCTGGAAGCTTCATGGTCTCCCTTTGTGTGTTGTCTTGGATCACAGCCCCCAGTTTGTTGCTGAGTTTACTAAGGAGTTGTATCACCTCCTTGGGATCAAGGTTGCATCCTCAACTGCTTGGCACCCTCAGTCTGATGGTCAAATGGAGCGCATCAACCAGGAACTTGATCAGTACCTCCAGCTCTTTGTGAATGAATGCCAGAACAATTGGGTTGATCTCCTACCACTTGCAGAGTTCCAGCACAATAACCATGTTCATGCATCAACACAATCATTGCCTTTCCTCCTGGACACAGGTTGCACTCCATGTATGGGATTCGAGCTGCATCGCACCTGGAGACAGTCAATGAGCTCAAAGAGTGCATGGAGTCATTGCTAGTGGAAGCATGGTCCACCCTGGCAAAAGTGCAGGATGACATGGTGCATTTTTATGATCACCATCACATCCCTGTGCCTGTCTTTAATCCAGGCAACTGCATCTATCTTGATGCATCCGACATTCAGACAATGTGCCCCTCCCTGCCTAGTTGGCTGTCACAATGCAGCCCACTCCCAGATGCCCTGACACCCTTCATAGTGGCATGCAATGATGTTTGCCACCCAATCACTGTTTGTTTCCTCCTGGGAAGAAGTATTTTCATACACCTTTGCAGCAATTCTCAAAGCTGCCCCATCAGGTATTGCCCACATTGTTCCAATGATTTCTAGATATCCCACCCAAGCATTGTTATGGATCACTTTGTCCAAGACATTCTTGTCCTCAGTTGCCATTCCCCAAGCTGACAAATATGTGAGGTCTGTGTGGCTGAATGACCTGGCAACAATATCCATGATGGTCAAACATCAGTCATTACCTTGGCTGTTGCTCATCATCTTGTAGAAAAGAGATTATGACTCAGCACTCATAGTACACATGAGAACTGAGAGGAGAGTTTTACATGAATTGTAGATTTATATACTACCCTACGAGTCCAGCAAGAAAGTCTAGTCTGTGGCATATGGCCTCTAAATACCATGGTCCAAGAAAGGTGTCCGAGCGCGTGATCACATGATACGCGTTTGTGGACCTCGGATACGCGTTTGTTTATTCTAACACATCTGTTATACCRCCTATGAGCCAGGTTCAGGCATTGGCCTCTAAGAATCTCCGGAAGTGAGTTTCTCGCAGCGATGATGAACTCCGACTCCACATTTAGCTCTCGAACTTGCTCGGATTGCCTGTATAGCCCAGCCTGCCAAGAGAACTTTTTCTGCATACACATATAAAATGATCCTCGGCTAAATGAATGCGTTGAAATGACAAACCCGCACACGACAGTACCAGGAGCATAGCGGGCATGGAGGACCGCTTCATTTGCACTCCTGACACCCAAGCCACTGGTGCGACGACCCTGCTCTCCTTTTATTCCTTCGGTCCCTTGGGACCTCCACGACTTGCTTTCGACTAGCACTCGGCCTTCCCATTACTACAATACCCCGACCCAACAGTGTCATGGCTTTCGGGAACTTCTTCAAAAAGGTCACACCCTCCGTCAAAAAGGCTGCTCCCTCTCTAGCCAAGGCGGTGGGCCTTGCAGTGCGCCAAGCTTCTCTATGCAAACCTAACTTTCAAGGCGGCTCGGTGTCTATCTTCGTCGTCGATCCAAATGACATGAATAACAACCAAGTCTTCGAATGGACCGCCTCAAACTTCAACGGCGCTTCTGTCACCCTCCAGTCTCAAATCGCGGAGCAGAGCTTCCAGCACGGAGACTTCTTCATCGAATTCTCTGGTCAACCAGATCAGACCTATAGGTTCAAGTAAGGACAGCCCCTTTTGCCCCCATCGCTCGAGTCCAATCGGCGATATCCCATTTAGATTGACTGCAGATACCACTCGAGAGCTCCTTGGCACAGTTGCTACTTCTAACGAATTCACCTTCTCCAAAACTGCCTGGGGAGACAAGTAAGCGGCACATTCATGATAAACCGTACTTAGTGGCATTACTTTTCTAACATGGGCCTGACTCTCAGATCCCAACATTTCTCACTCGACTGCCTTGAGTGCACCGACGGCGCTCGTGCCATAGATTGTCAAATTTCCCATCCAAGTAGCGGCCAGTGTGTCACATTCCACTTTGCTACCGGCATTCTCCAAAATCAACGATTGGTCCTCGGACCATGCGCCGGTGCCGAGATGTTCCATATCCTCCCGCAGCTGAGTGCTGAAGAGGCCGCGAGTATTGAAGTCGACGAGTTTACCCTTTGATTTGAGGGTTTTCCTAGTCCCGAGTGCTAGTAGGTGTTGGATAGGATTTTGTTGCCCGTGAGGATGGCTTTTCGTTGAACAGTTTCGATACATTTGTACGGTTACTAGCTTACCCCCAATGTGGTGATATCGCCACAAAGGACTCCATTTTCTCTTTCGCAATGGGGGCTCATCCTGAGTACGGATCCTCCGGGTTTATAAGACCTTGGGGCAACATCGGCGTCATGAGTGCGAACTCGTCGGTACAAGCGTCCATCCCTGCTCTTATTCCAGATTCACCAGCCCGGACTTAGGTCGAATGATTTATTTTATGAGCGACGCACAAGCCGTGAGCTGATTTTCAAGTCGGTAATCCCTACATGCCGCCGCCATGACCACGACCAGTCCCGGACAGCAAATTYGAAGTTCATGCCACACCAAGGAGAACTGCCGCCACCAAGTTGCTAACCAGGGTCCTCAATATCTGAGTCCTCTGATAGCAATCCTGTGCTGAGACACATTTCAACAAATATGTATATCATAGCCCCATCGTAGCTTACCCGTTTTACCCAGTCTGAGAGCTTGCCGAGCTTACAATGCTTTGGACGCCAAGGAATGGAGTAAACAAAGGCTATGCCAAAGCGCTTCATTTCACCGCTCTGAGTAAGTATCCTGCGGTGACAAATATGGCATCCTATCCCTGAAGTCCTGATCCTGGAGGAATTCAAGGCGAAGCACCGGCAAGGGCATTCATCGCCGTTCACCACCTATCACGCGGTGGGTGAGTATGGCTGGCTCGTACGCCCCTGAGGTTTGGTGGCCTAATCCACCCGAGAGATTTCAATCATTTGCTATATGTGGTAGAAACTCGGACTGCGCTCTGACTGACCTACCATCTGGGCATAGGGTAATAATACTTTGCCAGCAGGTGGCAGTCCGGAAAATACCCTGTCTCGTCTTCCGCCGCTGTGCACCCTGAGTCAAGCTTTTCCGCACTCGAGATATGAAACAGTTCCGGTTGAGTAGCTCCGCTAGTCCTCGAYGAAATGACACGGCCGCAGTGTAAACGCAATGGATTCAAAGGGAGGCACAAACACACCGCCGTTCCTGTGTCCCTGAACATTAAATACGTATTTAAGCAAGTGAGTATGGCATATCATCCCTCATTCGCATTCCCTCTACTGCTTTTACGAGTTCTCTGCCACTTCTATCTTCGTTTTTAATCGCTTAGAACCTTTATACCACTTCTTTCCTCGACTAGCAACGCCATGTTCACCATCTCYAAGTTCGCTATTCTCCTCCCCATCATCTCTTCTGCCCTCGCTCTCCCCTCGCCCAGTATCGAATCTCGCCAAACCTCTCAATGCAATCCCAACTTCCAAGGCAACCCCGTATCAATTTWTGTGGTAGATCCGGATGACTTGGGCAACAACAAAGTCTTTGAATGGACTGCTGCGAACTTCAACGGCGCTCCTATCACTCTCCAGTCCCAATTCGCTCGGCAGAGTTTCCAACAGGGAGACTTCTTCATTGAATTCTCTGGCCAGCCCGATAATTCATACAGATTCAAGTGAGAATAATCCTCCATATGCGATAACTCGAGCTAACCGGGGACGTATTTATTATCCAGGTTGACGGCAGATACMTCTCGTGAGCTCCTCGGGACCGTTTCTTCCTCCAACAAATTCATCATGTCCAAAACCGTCTGGGGAGACAAGTAAGTTTTGCAAACCTCCCATCTGAATCGTTTGGGCCCTAATTTCAAACCCCTCAAAAAGGTCCCAAAACTTCGGACTCAATTGCCGCGAGTGCACTGGCAACGCCCGCGCTCTGGGCTGTCAAATCACCCACCCAAGCAGTGGTCAGTGTGTCACCTTCAACTTTGCCACTGGTACTCTCGACGGTCAACATTTGGTACTCGGGTCGTGTGTTGGTGCGGAGACGTACAATGTTATCCCGCAGCTGAGTGCAGCTGATGCTGCGAGTATTAACGTTGAAGACTTCCTCTAAGCTGGGAAGGAGGGTTACCAGTTAGCAGCTTCAGTTAGCATGGGACTCGTATTAGTATTAGGTCAGGGAGAGGAGTTTTGCGAAGCTTAGGTTGGTTGCTTATTTTAAGTGTGGTAGTCGATAGTCATTGTGCATTGGAGCTTTAGTCACAATTGTAATGGACTTTTTTCTCTCGTAAATATTTTTATTTGATGAGGAGCTCTACCGTTTCGGTTTACACGTGCGTGTGAATTTGAGAGCCACAGATCGGAGTCACCGCCTCGATTGTTGCAGAGCCATGTTGAGTAGTTGCCGCCCTGCTAAGGACCAGACGGCAGCCAACCAATCAGTTTCTGATCAAACTTCGATTCGAAATTTTTTTCTCCCGGACAAATTGATGTGCATAGTCCAAGTATAAACCCTTTTAATCATTGGACAAAGGGACGAAAAAGTCGAAGAGAAAGTTGGGGGGCCTGGGATATGATAGTTACGTAAGCAGGCTGATCAAACTGGTTGTCATAATTGGTAAATCGACGAGTCAATTTACAAACCTATGCTCCGACTATCTTTGTCCTCATCCACCTACTCAAAGGACTCGCCGGAGCACTTAATCCTCCATGGGGGCCTACTACGACGAAATCGAGATTGAGGACATGACATGGGATCCGGACAAGCGAGTCTATCACTATCCGTGTCCTTGCGGAGACCGCTTTGAAATATCGCGAAAGCAGCTTGCGRATTACGAAGATATCGCGACGTGCCCTAGCTGCAGTCTGATCATTAGAGTTATCTATGATCCTGTGAGTCGGTATTTTGAGATTTGGTGGGCTTTGCCCTGATTTTTTTTTCTTTAGCTTGACTATGAGGATGACTCCGAAGATGATGAGGATGGCGTAGGAGAAGAAGAAGATGAGGATGAGGATGAGGATGAAGACGAGGACGAAGAAGACAGTGAGTCGGAGAAGTTTGAGGACGCCCTGGAGCAGCTGCATATCAGTGATGAGCCTATTCGGACTGTTGCAGTCTCAGCCTAAAAGCAGGTTCCTGGTCAACTGTTCCATGCGATGGGCTAACGGTCAACAATCAACACTAGTCATCTCGCTCCATTTCCTATTTTCTAATGACACCTAATTTATTTATTGCTGGAAATTAAACTGTTGTTTGATTCTGGTAAGAAACGGCAACGCACAGCGATTATTTTATGGGAGCAAGACTTCAGGCTTCCAGGCTTGATATCTGGCATTGAAAATCGATGTGACCGGGGCTCATGCTGATATCCTCCCCAGGAAGCTARGTTWCACCTTCCTCAAGAACGAGCCATCTACAAAACCTCATTTTCRTCGCAACTTTTGATCAAAGTTAGAAGTTTTGATAATCTTATGTAATRCTCCACAATTGACCAAAATACCTCACAATGCCGCTAATATATGTTCCTACAGAAATTCATTTTGGACATTCCTCYACATTTAGCAGGTTGCGATGTATTTTTTAAGAATTTGAAGGGATTACAATGCAACTCAATAATGTGTAAGATATTGTAACGAAAATGAGAATTTGGTGATGGCCATTTCTAGAGATAGATCTACTCTTGTGGCTCAGCTGGCTCCCCCCTTGTGACGGATTTCATTTCCACTAGGTTATTCATCCTTCCCAAGTCGACGTTTGTCCACGACTACAACGGTCAGCATCAGACATTCAATCACTTTCCACGAATATATTCTCATCCCAGCCAACGGAGCGCGCAATTCAACTGCTCGAAAACCTTGGCTCAGTGTAATCGAGAGCTCTGTTCGATGCACAGGCTATCGGGGTTCCGGTGGAGGCGGAAGGGGCCTTATTCATAACGTAAAGGTTTAGCATGCCCTGCGTAATTATTATTATCTGCGGTTTCCATCAGTTGCCACATTTTACTCTCTACTTTAGCACGATTAGCTTGTGCGGCTGTTCCAATCATCCGAGAGCGGATGAGCTGATATTGGTAGGAATTCAGCTAGAAGGTGTAGCAGGCTTGGTGAGTGCGCTTGCATTACGTTCGGGCGATGTAGGAGGTCGATGATGATGAAATTGTATAGTAGACGGGAGTAAGGTTGAGTGGGCCGGTGATCAAAACGAGAGCTTTTTCATGGGCTCGTTTGTCCTGCGCTGGCAACACATCTATATAGAAGGTTGTTCATTCTTGGTCGCATTTGATGGCTGTGTAATAACAGGCGGGCTGCCCCGAGCCAACGAGGCGAACCGCAAATACAAGGTCGTGATAATCCCGATGCAGCGTAATGATTATCATTAGATATTAGTAGGGTATATCATGAAAAACATCAAGATGTACAAGCGCATCGTAAATAAACAAAGTGATTGTTCGTAATATGCATGCTTGTTCGTCAGTTGACCATCCAATGATGCAAGAAGCAGATGTATAACTTTCAGCAAGCACAGCCGCCAGCTCCTTGCTGCTCCGCATTATCAGCACGGAGGCCCACAACCTGTACACCGCCGGGCATCCCACCATTTCCACCACCTGTGTTGTGCCCTTTGGCATGGGCGTCCCAGAGCTCGGGAGTGTCGAGGATCCTTTCTACGACCTCAGTGAATACTTCTTTAACTCCCACAGCAGTCTTTGCGGAAGCTTCGATGAAGAGCGAGTGCATCTGAGCAGCAAACTGTTGGCCTTCTGTGGTAGGAACCTGTCGAGAAAACTCCTTAGAAGCAGATGAGCTCAGAGAAAACAGATGGGTGAATCTGGATTGTTGTGCTAACCTTGTCCAGTTTGTTTCCAACAAGGATCTTCACAACTGAGCTCGAAACGTACGTTTCGAGCTCACTGTACCAACGAGGCAAGGCGTCAAACGTTTCTCGATTCGAGACATCATAGACTTGGAGATCCGTTCAGCGCGAATATCCTAGAAGCAATACCCAACGTACCAAGTATGATACCCTGTGCGCCTCTATAATACGAAGATGTGATTGTTCTGAACCGCTCTTGCCCAGCTGTATCCTGTGCGCACTAGAGTCATGATAATGTGGAGGGTGAAGAGAGACAAACACATGCCCATATGCTCAATTTAACTCTCTTCCCATTCACTTCCATCTTATGCACCTAACCGCATTCAAATACAATGGTCAGCTATTATGCGCTTCAGACAACATATTCAAATGGGGGGCAGCTCACACGGAAATCAACACCGATGGTTGCGCTGCTCTCGTCCTCGGGAAGCCACTGCTCATCGGAGAACCGCAGCAGCAGACTGGATTTTCCAACTGACGAGTTTCCAATCAACAAGAGCTTGACATTGATGGGCTGGGATGCGGAGGGTGTTGGCGGCATTCTGCAAGGGATGGGGACGGTGAGAGGGGCAGGCGCAGGCGTTGAGTTGCCTTTTGCGTGCCGCACGCGTCATGGAGCGCTCCCCCTCCGGATCACTTCCCATAAAAGGCACTCCTCGTCCCGGATCATGTCCTTCACCGGCCGTTCTATTCAAAAAAGCCCGACCCGCGTTCAGTAAGTAACGACAGACAATACAAAGGAGCGATAGAGWGAAACACAAAGCACTACATATTGGAAACAAAAACAGCTATAGAATATACAAGTAAACGAATTCTTCTACTTTTTACTCAGCCTTTCGAGATTCTAGTAAGCGTGCCATCCGTCCTTTGTACGATCCTCGCCGGCCAGCTTAGGGGGACCAATGGGATCAGCAAACTGAGAGACGGATGTACGGATGCTAATGGTCTGCAAAGCCACTGCAGCTCCAGTCTGATTGTTCTGCGATGTTGGCTGCGTCGCTTCTCCACGGTCGGCCCTTGTGATGATTAGATTGAAAGTGATCCCCTGTCGTATTACAGTCAGTACTCGAAACGGTAAATTCCAGGATGCTAAAACCCCTTACTATGATTTCGACAACCTGGGGGGTTATCAGTACCCGAGGCGCATAATGTCTGAGAGGATAACTCACAGCATCAGAAACCCCATACTGCCCATTATTCGACAACAAATATAGGATAAACAGGATGATGATCGTGGATGTGTACAACAGCCCGGATTCAATTAGCAGTCGCATCACGTTGCTTAGCGGTGTGTAAACAGTTGAATTGGACTTGTGTTTCAGCCTCTGCCGTATAGTGTGAATCCGGTATACTATCAAAGCTGCGAGGTAAGTTGGAACGAAAGTGCTGAAGGTAAGTCTCTGGTATCAGAGGAAATGGCGAGGATCCTCACATGTTGTCAGCAGATTAGTGACTAGCGTAAGGGTGAGCATGCTAGTTATGAACGGGACGAGATTTGAGGCCCGGAGCAGGGCATCGTTGTGCCGCATTGTAGCCTCGGTATAGATCGTCATTATACCGCAAGCTAATCCAACTTTAGCCTTCGTAAATCCACCAAATAAGCATGACGCACTGGTACCACCCAACCACAATATCGCGGGAAGCAAGACAACTAGCCAATTCCGACTGAAGATGATCCAACATCGATAAAGCTGACATCCCCCGAGTTAGCTGTATTGAAAAAAAAAAAAAACGCCAACGAAAACATGATATTTACCAAAATGCTATCGCCCACAAATGTTTGACTAACATAACATCCCATACTCACGACATTAAGCCAGTTCGACACGTCGGAGAACTGCTCACTGGGAGCCCCCTGAAATTTTGTGAATGCATAAAGATTGTGCTGTAGGTGGAAGGCCACGTCCAGCGATGCAAACACAAACATCAAGGTAGCCGCAATAAACATCTTCAGATGAATTTTGGCGAATGGTTTGAACCTTCCGTCCACCATTGTCAAAACCCGGAGACAATCAAAAAATGTTACTAAGAAAACACCTGAGGCCACGAATATGCAAAACGTTTTTTCATCATTATAAATTCTTTTTCCGATAGGAAACGGACTCACTGTTCATCCGCAGGGAAGAAAGAGGGTTGTCACCAGGCAAAACCACTATCAGCAACGTAACAATAAGTTAATCTGGGTACTAAGACTCACCCATAGAATACACTCTGCATGAACAAACCTACAACTTGGGCAGCATCAATCGGAAACTTCTCATCCGCCATCTCCAACAAAAAAATCCAAGCCGAAAAGTCCCCAAAAATTCGAGTTGAGCGAACGAACAAAGGTCTAACCAGAGAAACGCGCGCAGGGGGCTCGCGAGCTGGAGCGCAACCGAAGGGGGGTGTGGATGGCGACGCGGTCAGAGAGGAAGGAGGGGGGCGTTTCAAGGAGGAAGAAAAGTCCATTCAACGGCCAATCCCAATCCGTTATAACGTGCCCACGGAAGCCATCTTGGSCTAACTGGAGGAAGCAGTTAGCTAATGATTTCCCGATATTTCCTATCCTCGTTGAGATCTGATCGCTGTTCCGTCATAGCCTAACGCCTCAGGATCACAAGCGAAAAGCTGATGGCCTTCATGCCTGAGCTTCAACTTTAGTCGGCGATCAAAGCCTCTCCTGAACCTCCAGGACGTTGGTGTGGGGTGCAAGWCCTATCGTAGTATTCTTTTCCCCACAAGCTGGTAGGTAATGGGATGCTATAACGGCAGGGCGGTATTTCCAGGTCAAGTGGGYGCCGATGACCCTATTTTGGAGCATCAGGTCGTCTTGAAACCGAATGGAAGGTACGGAGATGGGCTTCCAACACACACACACGTGATCCATCCAGTTTTTTTTTTCCCTTAATGATCAAACCCGAAGAATTCCTTCCCACATGCAACCATATCGACGGAACCAACAACGAAAATTAAGAAGCTATGTTCCCTCCCAAACTGTATAATTCGACAGGCACCGTTTCGAACTGGTTCCAGAGCAATCTCCCGTACTCATTTGAAAAAGGAGAAGGGGGAACGCGAAAATGGGCGGTGACAGACGGGCGCCTGGCAGAAGTCATCACCAATGTGACGGGCATTGGCATTCAATAAATTTTTATGGGGGCTTAGCTACCCCCTTTTGCATCACAAATTAGTCCAGCTGTCTTGTCCTCAGGTTCAAATCAAACAAATAGTCTATCTACCTCTTCCCCCATCAAGTGTGAGTGGCGGTCAAATAACAATTGAACGGGTGGGGTTCATGAGTAAACGAAGGAGACATGGACTTACCTAGAAGAAAACACCTCCCCCACTGTTCTTCAAGCCCCTCCACAAGCCGCTCATTTGTCATAAACCCGCGCCAAAATTTTCCATCTGGGTCGGACCCTGCCAGGTTATTTGGCCTCAACCGAAAACCGCAGACCATGCTGCGACTCGGAAACTAGCACAAATGACCCATCCCCGTGCACAAYGAGAAGAAAAAAATAAATAATCGTAGTTAACGCGGGCAAAGAACATGTCACATATTACTTCCGAGCTAGATTTCATTCAGGCTTTCATACTACTACAATACAGGCATCGGGTTCTAGGTGACAAAGATAGTGGACTTGTAACATCTATCCSGCTAATAATACAACTTGTCAGTTGCTTGCCAGGAGGTACGTTCATGTTACTTGACAAGTGTTTGTGGCTGAACCTACGATGGGCGGGGGGTGGCAACGATCGTTCAAGCGCTCAAATGCACGCCAAAGAGCGAACCCACGCTAGTAACCTGTGAACTAGGAGGTCCACAAGTTCACAAGTATCTACCTCGGCTCACTATATGTCGAGTGTTACTTCTCCAGTCCAGTGCTCGGCCTAGCGGGGTCACCAAGTTCTTGTTCACATAATCAATGGTTCCTGGAAAACAGCGGTGACCCCAGAAGCGCAAATCGGACCGACAAGCCCAGTAAGCCGCCCAAGAAATCGAAAAAGAAGTTGCTACAAGTACTCGCTACTGCGGAGCATGTACCATAGTAAGTACTTAGCAACAGTTAGCAACCGAGATAAATGTAAAGCGTCTAGTAGAAYCAAGGGTGGTCCCGATAAGCCAATCACCGCGAGTATTATCTTCCTTTATAGGCTAGAGCTCATCAAACCTTCTTGATCTTGCCGCTGAAAATTTGCTCTCAAACTGAAGTTACTACTCAGGCCCAACTTTCGGCGAATTGAGATGATACTCTGCGGCCGCACCCGCACAGTGATGGAACAATAAGCCTCCTGAAAGAGGTGAACACGAGGTAGCTCGTTTTATTCGTTACGTATACAGGCGCCAGTCCTGAGCGTAACATTGAATCAATAAAGATATGATCAGATGTATGCACAAGGGGGGCTGGAATTGGTTTGACGGAAAAAGAGAGAGAGAGAGAGAGAAAGAGCACAGTCCCGGTCTGGTCGATGCCTGCATTCAAGACACCCACCTCCCCCTCTTCCCTACTCCCCGRTCTTCATCCTCTTCATCTCTCTTCCTCTTCCCTTTCCCGCCCAGAATGCTCCCAATTAACCCCAAAATTCCCGTACTTTCACTCTCTCTTCTCCTCGACTCCTCAATCCGCCTCCTTATCCTCTCCTTCGATTCTTGCTCTAGCCGTGCTCTGCCCGCCCTCCTCACTGGCGCTTGGGCTGCGTTAGGGACCGGGGGGTGCGGGCCAACTCCAGTATGGGTCAGGTTCGGTATCGGAGGTGGGAGGAGATGTGAAATATAAGCAAACGGAAGATTGTTGATTATAGATGGTGGGGCCGGATTCCCAAATGTAGGTATAATTGGTGGAGGAGGTGGGAGGAGGAGGGTGGGTAGAGTTATGCTTGTTGAAGATAATRACGTTGAGGGTAAGGACGTGGTCGAAACTGGTGCAGGGGTGGGCACAYGGAAGAGATGTGGGAGAGGTACGATTGGGACGTCTGAGAAGAGGCTATTCCATATTCCAGTATCCTGAGAGGCTTGGTTGCGCCTTGAGAATCTGATGGGTGGGATGTGAGGGCCTCGAGTCATTGTCGACATGTTGTTGGTSCTGGGTGCGGGAGGAGTGGCMGCAATRATATACGACTCCATCAAKATCATTGCGACTCTAAGCGCAATAGCCACAGATGTCCCATCCCATTTGAAAGTTGTCGGTGGGTCGGACGATAGTTCCTCTGATGTTGTATCGTAGTCGTCACTATCAGAGGCGTTTTCGGTTTCCTCGCTATCCATATTGTACCAAGTCAGACCGTTGTCGATGAAGGGAGAGATTGAAAAGGGAAAGAATGACTTACCTGGCTCCTGTAGAAGAAAATTCTATATTCGGATTCAGAGGGGCAGAGTGCCGGTCGTCGTTGACAAAAGTGTTGCGCAGCTGGCCATCTGATGATCCCGATTGTTGTGGYTCATTTTTATCGACTTCAGCCAGGGACAATGCCATTTGGCTTGAGTTTCCCGAGGACATAGTGGTGTAAAAGAGAAGTTCCGAGTGGAGAGGGTTCAAAGGCAGGGTAAAGGATGTTGCCCWTTGTCTCTCCTCCGCTTTTATACATTCCTAGTGGGTCCCAATCAATGGAGAGTCAATGCGCAAGGTTGGCGCCCCTGGCGGTCAAAGCGTTTCATGGTAGCCTCGTGGTGTCCAAGCAATTAGAAGCATGGACTGCGTGGCTGTTACTGGGCTGTTGCTGCTGATCGATTCCACATTGGGTGCGAACACCGCCTTGGCCTGTGGATTAGCGACGGCCACAAAGGGGTGGTAATTTAATTAGGGGCAGACCTCCATTTATCAATATCATATGTTGCGGTTGGTTTATAGAAGGATAGGGGAGGTCACATTTAGACGATGAACCAAGGAATCTCCACAATGGACCACGGGCCCCGGAATCCCAACAACAGCCGTTATTATTGTCTTTCTTGCGGGACGAATACCCGAGGTSGTCACGGTCAAAGCAAATGGCACGGATCAAGTCACAAACTTGAACAAAAGAGGAMTGCCGCGCGTGTTGCGCAACAATGTTAGCCGATGTGGCCGACTAATTATGCAGGTTGGCGTTATAGCTTTTGCTCAATCTTTTTTATGTAAAAAGAAGGCAGTTCCCCACAGGTTTACGATCTTCACATGGCGTGTTCATACAGGTCCTGTAGAGCGACTGCAGGGTGACCAACGATAGCAAACTTCGGAACCAGAAAATTATGCGAAGAAACTGAAATTTGACTTCTCCGACAAGAGTTATAAATAACGGTGGGAATATTGCTGATCAGAAATGTTCGCGCAACACAGCTAAAAAAAAGAGCGTGCGGGACCACGAAACATGGGAAATAACTTGAAGGAGGGGAATCATGGTGGGAGACCTTTGGAAGTGGATCCTTCGTAGGGGTCTTATGAGAATTTCCATCTGTTGCCGCAATTGGTGCAGCTGTATGACGCAGGATGTTAATCGGTGTAAATCAGAACAAAATTGAGATAGACGTACGTCACGAATGTCTAGATGATAATGAGAGATGATGTCAATGGCGATTCAGGGGGAGGGGGTGGAGCATAGGAGGCACGCACTGTCATAGGTTCGTCGGCACTACGGGTTTGWGCTTGGCGATAACGGGTTTTTCGTTGTTTGCATCGTGAGCATTGGAAAGCATCCGTCTCAGCTTGTTGTTCTGCGGCRGAAAGTGATTTGAATAGGTTTTCCTCTTTGATCTTGTTGTCCGCCGCCTTTCGGTCTTCTGAAGCCATTTCCTGGGAAATGTTGATATGGARGATGACCCGGAATATCATTTTAAACGTACCTGGCTCGTCATCTTTGTAAACTTTTCCACTGGCAAATCACCACTRACAACAGTCTCGCGAAGACTTGGATTATTTTTGTCTTTGAGRTTGACAAACAAAGTGCGGATCTTTTGCCTGTAGGAGCTAGTCGTGGCGCCGTGATCGTTGAAAACACTTTTTTCAATACCTCGAGCCCGCGTGAGGACAAGCTCCACGGCTATGAGAGATGAGCGCAATGCCACAACATTCCTTGGAATGCGGACTTACGGGCAGAGGAATCGCTTGCGAGAGCATCATAGATCAGCTCTATACACTTATCGCGTGTCCCGTCGCTTGTCCCCCCCTTGATGCCGTCCGACTTTGCACTGCGAGACTCTTGCTTCCCTGTCGCCGACGTCGGCGTGGCCGGTGCATTGGTGCTAGCAATAGACCCCTTGCGATCTGGAGGCGGCGAGATGGGTCATTATCAAGAAGAGATGGTCGATGGTCAGCTTGCGCACCTGGTAGTTTCCCATTCTGTCCTTTGGGTGTAGTCGAGCCGCCGCCAGATTGCTTCGCCTTTTCCACCGCCGACTTCCACTTTTTCACAATCTCCTTAGCCAGGTCCGCGACTTCCTTCGATGCATGTGCGCGTAGCTTGCCTACAGCGAGACCTGCTTTGGTTTCCTACCCCAGGTGATATAGCTGTGCATGAAAGGGGAAAAGAAGATGAAATACTGACCCGAAGGATGGCTTCTGTGACGTTATGCTCGTTTTTAAGGATGCTGAGCACGCCGATGATGTCCTAAAGCAAGCAAGATGAGCAGAAAAATCAAACTGAAAGGGCTTCGCATAGAAAGTTGGTCTCACCGACGGAGATGATGTACTTTGCAGCTGTTTCACGAGTTTCTTGAGCTCTACGGGATCCGTCATGGCCGCTACCGGACTGCCTCACTAAATACGCTCTACAAGAGTTCTATCGACGACAATCTCGAATCCCGGCACCTTTGTGCGTAGTAGAGAATGGGCAACCTGATGAACTCGCATGCCCCACAACACGGCCAAACACTCTCCGTTGTTTGTCAGACACAACAACACMGACCCCCGCGACCCGCACATGTCTGCCTCGACGCTGCCCCCGCTCGAACCTCTCTTCAAGCGCAGTGCGAAGCGCACTTGGGATATCTTTGCTGCAGAGGCGGATGCAGGCTTGGCAGATGATGACGAGAGGTGAGTGCTCCCCCCGCTTTGCGCTCTACTGTCGCTGAGGATATCGCAGCGTGCGGATGCGTGTGGCGGTAAAGATGAGGGATGAGTATCAGGACTATAGAGAGCTTCCCCCTGCTCTATTGTCACAGCAGGTTCCCATTGGTCCAGCCCGACACCCGAAAGAGGCGAGAAAGATGATCATGGCAGGCCGTGCGTCCCTTTCGTCCTGAAATTTGGCCTATTGGATCTCATGTTTTATTCAGCCGTCGACGCAACCACCTCAAAAGCGCTGGCAACCATAGACAAAACGCCCCAACAAAAGCCGTCCACCTTTGCTTCACACGCCAAACTATCCCAAGCTCTTACTCTTCATAAAACTACCCGAACTATTAACCCGACGTACCATCCTCCATGGAAGCTTATGCGCGTCATTTCTGGGCATTTGGGCTGGGTACGCAGTGCAGCCGTCGAACCAGGGAATCAGTGGTTTGCGACAGGTGCAGGCGACCGCGTAATCAAAATTTGGGACCTTGCTTCTGGAGAACTAAAACTGTCGTTAACGGGTCATATTTCCACCGTTCGTGGACTAGCAGTCTCCCCACGGCACCCATATATTTTTTCGTGTGGAGAGGACAAGGTGCGCTCCCATCGCCAGTTTCGTTAGCCRTAACAGGAAAWATTGAACCCCGCCTTCCGGACTAGATGGTGAAGTGTTGGGACCTAGAAGCGAATAAAGTCATCCGCCACTATCATGGACATCTTTCCGGCGTATACGCGCTGTCGCTCCACCCAACTCTCGACGTGCTTGTGACTTCGGGTCGAGATGCTTCAGCGCGAGTCTGGGATATGCGGACCAAAGCACAGATCCACGTCTTGGCTGGTCACACGGCGACTGTCGCAGATGTCGTGTGTCAGGAATCAGACCCACAGGTCATTACAGGCAGTATGGATTCCACGATTAGGCATGTACCTTTTATTTCTTACTGCTCTTTTGAGCAACTACTAACTACGAAGTCAGATTATGGGACTTGGCCGCCGGAAAAACAATGATGACACTCACACACCACAAAAAGTCTGTTCGGGCGCTTGCAGTGCATCCCACGGAGTACTCGTTCGCCTCAGGTTCCGCCGGAGGCAATAATATCAAAAAGTGGAAGTGTCCCGAAGGCTCATTTGTATTCAATTTCGGCGGGCACAATTCTATCATCAACACGTTGTCCGTTAACTCCGAGGGTGTATTTTTCTCTGGAGGTATGTTCCCGCCCTCTTTTTCGTCTTCGTCTTCGTCCTCGGCTCGTGTTCTTCGCTATCTCCTTATTCCTTCATTTTCGTTTTTCCTTCCTTCTCTCGCATCTTCTCCTTTGACAACTTTTCCTTTCTCGAGCTCGCATGGCGGCGGCCGAAAAAAATGTGACATCTGTCTAACATCTTCCCTTCTTCCTTTTTGCAACTGACAGGCGATAACGGCACCATAACATTTTGGGATTGGAACTCGGGGACACCCTTCCAGACTATGGATGACATACCCCAACCTGGTTCGCTAGAAGCCGAGGCGGGCATTTTCTGCTCTACATTCGACCAAACCGGTACACGATTAATTACTGGTTGTGCGGATAAGACCATCAAGGTTCGAATTTTCCGTCTTTTCTAGCAATGCGTAGTTCCTGAATTTGACGCTTGATTTTCTAGATTTATGCTGAACAGTCGTCATGATGCGATTAGATGCATAACTTGATCTAGCATTTTGTATTTATATGTGCTATCGTAATAATCCTCAGAGTTATAGTTGGGCTTTTTACTTTGGGGTGATAAGTACTCGGCATTCAAGGCGGTTCGATGCATGATWGGCGGTGGTGTAAGCTTAACATCTTTAGGCGCTGGTGCCGTGAGACAATTGTAATTTCTCACATACTAGTACATACATATGTTTCGAGTTCAATAAATGATCTATACCAGGGGTCCGGGTGCGCCGAATTCAAATCCAAGCAAAAGAAAGATCGACGGATGGAAGCGCATAATACTGTACAAACTCCAATGTTCAAGACAGGGCCACAGAAACCAAAAAAGAAAAAAGAAAAACAAAGAGAAACCACAAATTAATTRGCCAAAGATGAACGCACGGACGAACCTTCGTTAGCCCAATATGTCATCGTAGGATTGATCATCGCTGAGAGGCTGGARGATTGGTGGTGGAATTGGTATGGTGATATCGTGTCCAGAGTATCAGCGCCAGTTGGATTTCGGTCAAATGAGGATACAAAGGGTTCGGGARGTGTGTTCGTGAAAGATGATTCYGTAGGTGGGTAATACAAGGGCTGGGGMGTGTYGACCGAGGTGCTCGTGCTCGTAGTTGTGTCTGTCGGACTCAAGTTGTACCGTTGAGGTAAACCGGCCACGGTTATTCCATCCCCGGAGTCTGCAGGATAATGCCCATATTCCCCCGRATCCATTATGTGCATAGTCAAGCTCCCTGCGTAGTTCCCGTATGCCCCCTCATGTCCAAAACCACCTGGTATGTGTGTACATCGTAGTGGTGGAATGTTGCCTGCATTTTGGCTTCCGAATTCCACCGATGTATGCCCGAGAAACTGAAAACCCTGTGTGCCTGTAGTTGTTACGTGAGCGGCGGGCCCCGCTCCCGACTCCCCTGATTGGGATTGTAAGAGTGTATTGAGTTCAGGATCCTCAACACTCTGTTCAATATTTTCAGGTGGTTGAACAGTGCCTTGCGCAGCAGCAGGATGGTATRCCCCCGATGGCCCAAACCAGGATGTTACCGTTGTCGGCATAGCTGGGAAATGATTTGCGGCTGATCCCTGACGCCCGGAGCCTAACCCGCTGGTGTGGTTGTAGGTGTAGGTTCCCTCCACATGAATGCCCGGGGATAAATGGGGTGACTCGGCTGTGACAGCGGGGTGCATTGCAGTGACAAATGTTAAAGGCTCGTAGAGATTTGATCGGTCGGGTGGGCGAGGGGTTCTGGGTGGCAGGCATGGATTTTCCACCGCACCAGGTGGAAGTGGGGAATATTGGGCAGATGGCGACCTCATGTATTGCGGGTGGGGCGATAAGGCCGTGGAACTCGGACATGAATTATAAGCTGGCAGAGGGTGCCGAGGCTTTAGCTGGTCCTCTTGGGCTGATTCCCGTGTGGCGTTGCTCCTGGCTGGCGAGGGACAGGTAGAGCGACAAGGAGAGGTCGAAGCTGGGGTCGGGAGCGAGGACGATGGCGAGGACGCAATATTTGAGGGAGGGAACGCTGCGTTGGTGGAGTGGAGCGGCCCATCGGAACGGTGGTCGGTGCTGGCAGGTACCCGTGGGCTTCCCCTCTCTCCCTTAGACCCGCGCGGTGAATTGGTCGGGTTCCGTTGGGTAATCCGACTCCTCCTYTCCTCCCTAAACCTCGTAGGAGCCCTCCCACCTTGATTCGAGAGGGGATAATTGTAGTTTATGTATGCTTCGACCTCGGGCGGCAAGAGTGGCTCGGTGAAGGCTCGCTGGGTTGACTCTCCGGCTCGCTCGTCTATAAAAAACGATGTTTGCGATGGTATGTGGCTCGCTGGTCCGTATAGCTTCTTCTTTGTAAGCCCGTGGACTTGTTGAAGTCGAGCGACGATGCTTAAATTCGCCTGGTTTGTTGAAGASTTGGGGGCGTGGGTATCGCTCTTGGAAGGCGGTCGATGAGGAGGTCGCCTAGAAGGCTCGCCAGGATTCTCGCTGCCATCTCCGCGATGAATTGAATTCGAATTCGGAGAGCCAAACCGATCGGCCTGTGAATTAAGCGTTAAGAGGACAGAACACTAGACAAGGATGTACAAACGGCTCTCGTCTTCCTTACGTACACCGTTCGTTGCTGTACATGCTACTCATCCAAAGAATTTCATACACAAGGATCAATCGTCATGACGATTAGCCAGGTATTTGGCGAGTCTGGCCACAGACACACTTGCTTACCTTCTCCCAAGCCCCTACCATCCATTGGCTTTGCCACCGCCAGTCGGACGACAACTTTCCCCGTCGACGTTTCGGCAGAGTGGTGCAGCGACGAAAGGGTTTCTTCCCTCAAATTTTGCATCTTTACCTGCCAAGCCACAAGAACTGGTATGAGCGGCGCCCATGCAGGGGGGCATGGTGTTTCGGACGAAAAGGCCACAAGGGATGCTTACCGCAGTGTTAAAAAGCGATGCCAGCCCAACCATGCCTTGATTTGGTCGATAAACCARATGGCACCGTATACCGGCCTGCCAAACAGCGGTTACTTCAGAAATCTRTGACAGCGGCGGATGCAGGTGGAATGCCAGTGCGTATATTACCTCCTTCAATCGCTGTGCCTGCCTGTCCCACCAAGCGCGTTGAGGACTGCGGAGACCTTGTTGGGTCCATGTGCCGACCCCTGGAGAGACTGGGCTCGCGGCGACAATAACCAGGTGGAGTGTCGAGGGGTGTCCCGGGACCCGGGCGGAGGATAATACCTATGATTGGCCCATTAGCTAGGCCGCTGTGCTGGTGGGTCAGCACCTACATCGATGCTATGGCTGATCAGTCCTATAGTGATGGTGTTATTTGGACCTTTATTGAACCGCACACTTCCAACGGCGTTCGAGAAACTGCTGAACCGTCGCGGGAGTGTTCCCGGATGATGCACAGACTCGCCGGTGGACATACTTTCCAGCAACAACGTCGGCATCTTCGGCAATAAGGTTACATGGACGAAGCGGATGCAGCTTTTCGTACGACTACCGACGTACCGAAGCTGCAGACTTCTCATTTGCAAATTGCAGTTCATCACCGAGCGGCGTGAGGCAGCGATGCCAAACTTCAATCCATATGTTTGACATAATCTCCGAATTCTCGACTAGAAGCAAAGCCACTGCTCGCTCGGRGGGTATCAAAGTTTTTATTTGGGATTTGGTAGGCACGGGCATTGGGATTGATGGATCCTATGTGGAGACTTGAAGTGGTTCYAGGAAAATGTGGCGTGAGACTTCACGTCCGAGGACCAAGGCGCAGGGCTGTACGACGGGGAAGGTTGGGTGTTAGTCAAAGAAACTGAATGACGAGTGGTACAGGAGAAGGCCGGAAGCCTTGAAGAAAGGCAACAACAAAGCTAGACCGACAAGTTGAAGGAGAYAGTATAGCTTAATTTGTGGATCCTTATAGGACTTCGTCGGACTTTCTAATTGACAAGCTTGACTGGGAATTGGTTTCCACTAGAGGAATGCGTGGCCTTGACAAACGTTCATGGTGATGGTAACAGATTAATGGTCTTGTGTGGTCCAAATGCGATCCAGTGGGCAACATGCAGGACGGACTCTGCCCAGAAATGCRGGAACACCGGTGTGACCCTCCAATACCACTACCAGGCAAAGATACAACCTATCCRACAGAGCGACCCGTGCCAATACAGATTCATATATCTAAACGAACTGCATTCAAGGGAAGGACATGCTTCCCGGCACTCTCGCCTGCGAGTTCATATCCTGGTTAATGAACCCTGAACGGACTAAAGCGGGCAAAGTCTCCTTTGCCTACTTCCCAGGGTCTTTGAACAGAGAAGGCACGCCGAAGCCACGTTGCGAATCTCAAGGGTTCCAGGGTTCACACTCCCTCATCCGGTTATGTTTCTCAGGCGAAGCGACTTGACATTGCGAGAGGCACAAGATACGAAGACAATGAGCATAGGAACCCATCAATCCGGTTATTAGGCAGACCAAAGGGCGCCGATAGTTTATTGCTGRTTTGCAAGCTTCATGGAGGAGGATATGCGCAGTTTAGGTTCTGACTTGAAGTGTTTCACGCCATGAACGCCTGAGCGGTGGGCGCTGAATCACAGCAGAGGGTTTGGTGGCCAGGCAGAGGCTGGCTGGTAGGGGCTAGGAGGCCTGATCTGGTGGSGTYGTTTGTTTGTTTGTTTGTTTGTAYGTTYGCAGGCCAAAGCCCCTGGAAGTAAACGAGAACAAATGTTTCTGAAAATTGTTTTCYGGCTTGGCTTCAAGCTTCAAAACGAGCAGGATGAACRTCGTGTCCGATGTCTATCAATTTTGAGTTGTACAATCAAACTGCGTCTAATGATGGCGTTCCTCGACCCATTCCAGCACCGTCTCCCTGAATTCTTCCGGCCTCGAAAACCATGGAGTGTGATCAGCTTCCTCCAAACACTTAAACACACACTTCTGCCACCCCAACCTCTTGTATATCGCTCTGATATCCTCGAAGCTCAGCACCCTATCCTTCCGACCGCTCACAACCAAGAGCTCTAGTCTACCCCCACGACCTTCTTGTAACAGCTTACTCGGATCATGTTCTCGGGTCAGCACTCTGGCCGCCACCGCTCGTGGTTGGACGACAATCCCCTCTAGTAGAACACCGACAAATTCCGGAGGAATGCTATCTGAACATAGCTGGAGGAAGTTCAAGGTGCTTTCCTGGAAGGCATCGATTGAGGGCGGCTGAAGAAGGCCACCGAGGGCTGCCTTAATTTCTGGTGTGGCGACGCTGTCAGTCAAGGTCGGGTCAAGGTATGGCGATCCCCCAATGTTGATGAAGCCAGAGATCGCGACGGAGGTGTTATGGCTCATGATGTCAGCAAAGTGTACGACTGCCAAGGAAAAGCACTTTGTTGTGCAGTCCATCCCTTACGTCATATTGGGTAGTTGGGACGTACCACCAAGACTCCATCCCAAAACGAAGGCCCTCTGAACACCGAATTCCCTGCATACGGCCTCGAAGTCTTCCGATATGCGTCGAGATTGCCATGCCTCATCAGCGAGCGGCTTCCCGCTCTTACCGTGCCCACGAGTATCATAGCGCACCTAGAAGACATGGAAGAGTSTACGGTTTAGAAAGCCTTGATAAATCCAAACACCATTCCTCTTGGAGGCACTCACCAAGAAGGCGCTGGAAGTCCACTTAGGGTCTTTGAAAATGGGATCGAAGGCAGCTTTCACCATCGAGAACCCATGGATCAATACGATGGTGGGGGTGTGGGCGGAGCGGTTCCCGACTGCATCTGCGTAGATTGTTGTACCGTCGGCGGACTTGACGAAGCGAGACTCAAGTCTGGTAGGGAATCCTATGGTCATGTTGATAAAGTGTGTTTAACTATGAGCAGGGTATGTCGAAGAGAAAGTACTGGCACAACCAAATTATCCCAAAACACTTTGCTTGACTTTTTATACCTTGAGCCGCATACCGGCTAGTTTATACGTATTCCTGACAGATTCCGAACGAGAATACTCCGACTTATGCGAATTGCTCCGAACTGCCATTCAAGCGGCGGAGTAGGACGCAGACTTCCAGCCAACCGTTGGGCTTACAGCCAGGTGCGGAAGTCTTGTTCGCTTGGACTATGCAAATGTTTGAACGCCGGAAAACCTCCGCGGCCTATCAGGGTACAGGACTTTCAAAAACGAGGCTTCACCTGAGACGTTGGAGCTTTTATGAGGATATATTTGGGACCTGGGTTTCAATAAATGAAAGGGTGTGTATTGAATTCGGACGTGAGGAAAGGATAAGATATTCGTAAATAGTAATCACCGTCAATTAGTGTCCGCCTGGTGGAGGTACAATGACCATTGAACTAAATGTAATGTGGAGCGCTCGTACGTGATAACGCCTCTGGATCGTATACTGCATGAACAATTCCAATTACATACATGACATTTACCTTCTTATGGAATTGACTTGCCCGTCTCAACAACTCCTCTGGCCACTAAGATAAATTCGACTCCGGCAGGACAAGTCTTACCTCCGCCGATGGCTAAAACAATTCATCTGGCTCTTTCCATCACCTGCAGAACTATCTCCCTTCCACCACTGACCCAATCATCCCAGCAAACCGCCAGCCTCGCCGTGTCCCGACCAGGACAGTCATCTTTCGGGTCCCCTTCCCTCTTCTCCTCCCGTGCAAACGCAGACCGATTAGCTGATAAAACGCGATCCCATCGGAGTATAGCTTCTAGCTTTAAGCCCAATCTCTGTGCGAGGGCGATGCTGCGTACATTGAGGGTATTGGCGTTCCAGTAGACTCTCCGTAAACCCAGTCCCGCTGTAGCGTCCATCCCATCCCCACGAGAGGAGGAAGGGGGGTCCAGCAGCCACTGAAGCAAGAGGCCGAGGGCGTTAGAGGAGACATGTGTGCGTTGGAAGGCAGGTAGTATAGTGATGAGGCCCATTTCAGCGGATAGATGTTGGGGGGATGCATGGAGTAAACCAACCATCCCTGCGAAATCCTCGTTGCCATCGTTGGAGCGGGTTTTATCAAAGATGGCAAACGTGATATAGGTGGGATTACTATGCACTGTGTTCTCAAACCAAGGCTCGAAGACTTCGAGCGAGTCGAAGGGCCCAAAAGGTAGGTAGTTGAATAATTCAGGATGAGGGGAAACGGATTGAACGTAAATAGCTGTGTGAAGGGAAGGTTCCCATGGTATCAGCCTGAGTCGCGCATTTTCGAGTGCCGATGGGACTGGGAAGCAGAAGTTGTGGTYGAATCCGGTCATAGTCGATGGTGTGCAAGATAATCATTTGAATTGGGGGATCTGTAAGCAATTACTTAGTGACAAACATCTATGATCCGGGAGCAATTTGGCCTTAATCAATCGGCAGTGACATCCTAGCAAGATGTCGCCGTACCAGTGATATATACAAATATGTTCATATTTGCCGASGCACCGGATTCTCGGAGTCTTAGCGGGTTCACGAAAAATCATTTAAGTTGTATACCCCTTCGGCTTGTTCTCTCTGTAACTCGCCCCATCCGCCTGCACAAGGATTCAGCACACAACACAGCAGCTCCAAGAGCCACAACGCCATTCAGGTTCATAAAGGGTTCTTGCGCTGCTTCAGTTTCGACCTCACCTCCAGTTCGCGGGCCACCGGGAGTTTATCTCGCTGCGATTCATGCCCTTCTGAGGGCCGCGCCATATTCACTAAACACTCTAGGTTATGTGCCGTGCCRCCCCGTCTATGCGTCAGCTTCTACAAAGGTGAGGCCCGGGACACTCTAATCCAGGCAACGTTGGACAACAGCAGTTGTTTCTTTGTACGTCCCTTTCTGGCCGAACTCACCCGGTCTTGGATACTTGCGGCGTATCGTCCGCCCGTTTAGGTATCTGGTTGTCTACAACCCTTCTTGGCGTTCTTCGCTTTTCTTAATCTGGGACCATCGGTAATCATATTGCACARGTGATAAGCCTGGCATTCCCTTTCTTCCTGACTTGGGCAGAACTGSGACATCTTGCTAATGTTTATGTGGTCCTGTCTCAAGGACTGGGCCTTTGTGGGGCTGGCTCTGGCCCTTTATTCATTCTGACCACTTGTTTTCGCTGTCGAAAYAGGCGCTTGGATGTTTCGAAAAATTTAGGCCGACTCACCGTCGGTTGATCAGAGTGCGGTCACAGGATGGAGACAGCACCAAGACCGGTGGCAATTATAGGTCGCCCAAAGCGATCAGTTGCAGTTGCATAGCTGGTAGGGCGAAGTAGGTCAATGTGCTCTCAGCTCCAAGCACCAACTACTCTTACAATGTGAACGACTTCATASCTGCCCTTGAAGGGCGAGTCGCTAACAACCTACGGTTCCGCCCATCAATCGACCGGAAGTCCGGCTGGTTTGGCGCGTATAGTTTCAAATTTTCTATCCTCTCCTCGGCCTGGCTCCTCGAGTACCACCCGCAGGGCCCTGGATGGGACGYGGCGACCTTAGATTCAAGGACAACACATACATGCGAGGCACCCAAATTCGAGGATCAGTAAATATATATCTCGGAATTCTGTCCGATTCAGCCCGCGAACACATTCCACACCCACTGAGACGAGAGGATCGTACAGCTTCATTCCCTTGAACGTTGTCCCCGCGCCATCAGCAGTCAGATCGAACAAATCCGGACTACATTGTGGCAAAAGCTCGACCATCGACACTGCATCCTGAGTCCCTCCCTAGATGCTGATGTTGCTRAAATTCGGATATGTATGCATTCCCAACARGTTACTTGACGGGGCTAGGACTGCCTGAGCGGAGCTCACCAGCCCATGCCCTGCTGCCGCCACTAGTCTTGGTGAAGCTGGCTCACCGTATATGGACACCCTACATGACCGTCGAACAGTGAATCATCAGGATGGTTTCACTCCGACTGTCATCGGCGCGGTTGCTCGAGCCTACCAAGCGCAAACCATGCTTCYTCCAATCACTAAGTATTGGTTAGTCAACCAGCAACGGTTTTGTGTTCATGATGTGCAAACACCGCTACTGCTCCGATGTTTGYACCATTGATTTCTGCCCGCTACTTGTAGAACCTTCCTCACTATCGGCCAGGCGCCTGGCATGTGGATGATTCCTAGTCCCTTCARCAGTGGCTTAGTGTAAAAGGATGGCTCTGAGCGCTCCAGATGAGCGAGTTTGTCAGCCCTTTAAATATCCCCATCGTGCTGTATTGAACGTCGAACACTCGTCCACTTGATGCTCAGCGCTTCTCACCATACCCTGCACAAACGTGTGCTTCAGACGTCACTGGCGCTTCCTTGGCTTTTTTTATTCCTACAGCCGTAACCGCGGCGATTCCACATTCTGGTATCTCCGCCACTAGGATCGGATATCCTTCCCGAGCAGAACCTCTATAAATACATTCACTGCTGTTGTTAGTCTTTGTTGTTTCGCCTTACCACACGTCGACGTTCTCCGATTCTGCACTGCTAAACGACAAGCTCAAAACACTTTCATCTGGCCCTATCCTTACGTYGGAGGCCGGTACTATCATTGTTGTGCGGGGTGCGTCGCTTCCTCCTGTCTGCCCTTTTAGGTAGCGCCCTTACRAAACAGGGCTTTCTCTGTTTACCCTCCATTTCCCTACTAATATCGTGAGTCGACGCCAGGACCTTGTCGATAGGGGGCATTCTGATCTCTACACAAAGAATTACACGAACGAGGGGAAAATGTGGAGATGAAAGCTCCTCACGTCCCGGGTTCTGTGCCCGGTATATAAGGTAATAATTGATGGAGCGTATGATTAAAGCCCTGCGCTTAGAGAGCGATTACACGGACATTGAACGGATCCGACGTGTATGCCACTCTCACTGGTTCCAGGCTGAAGCTATACTGACTGGATGCTTTGCTTTATACCGTTCAAGTAGTGACTTAGGTGTGGCATCAACCTAGTCACCTCAATATACCTGAATTAATACGTCCCACGAGTTGTCCCTATTGACAGAATTCCCCCATGCTCATTTCACCACGCTGTGATAGGGAAATCACCCAATGGTCTTAGAATGCATCCTGGCGTCGGCAAAGTTTGTCAATTTATAAATTCTTGTGCTGCGCACCGATTATCAATGACACATATGGCTATGTCACAGCTGGTCCCGAATACCTCTATCAAATAAACATCGCTTGTGCGACTATCTAACATATCACCATGACCTTCCCCTTCAACCGTCTTCCAGTCATACGTCAAGAAGAGCACCAATCACACTCCTATCTCTTACCCCAAGGTGCTATAGTCGATCCGTCCAAAATAATCAAGTAACACGTATTCACTATCGGATCTGCCGCAGCGTGCCAGTACTTGATAGCGAGAATGCCTCAGACCAAGAACTTTGGTCAGTCCCTAGTCATGTACTACAGCATGGATTATGAGCAATACACATATGTGACCGCTGTGCCCACATAAATGCGCTTTTTATCCACAGGAAGTACGTCTGACTCGGATCTGGTGTCTTCACTAGAGTCCCACGATGAGGTACATGATAGAACATTAAAACGTCCCCTACTGACTCACTCTCTGTGGGTTCACGACTAGACCTATCGAGTACGGTAGGGGAGAACTTACCGAGAGTAAAAGTACGCAGTATAAACATCACAATAATAGATTTGGATCAACATCTAGGATCCAGTAAGACAAGCTGGAGTCCTAGGAAGTACGGACGCTACCTAAGTACAGTAGGTCGACAAAAGTTTTGCGAAATCAATATGTACAAATAGTCCGCTTAACCATTAAAAAAGTTATTACGCTACCACAACTCTTTAGAAAATTATTCTAATATTTTGTATGGCGTCCTTTAGCATCATAGACTGCCTGGACACAATTTGGCATACTGTTGACCAGCTCATTAATAAATGATAAATCAATCTTCGCCCACTCCTCTTGAATTGCCTCCCAAAGTTTGTCCAGGTTATTTGGGATATCCTGTTGGTCATTAATTCTGATCTTGAGGTGTCTCCAAACATGTTCAATAGGGTTGACATCTGGAGACTGCGCTGGGTGTGGAAGTTGCTGGATGAGGTGGGAATTGCAGAATCGTTGGGTCACTCTTGCACAATGAATGGGTGCTCCATCTTCCATCAATGCTACCTGCCCCCTCGGACCCAATATCTCCTCATAAAAATCCCACAAGGGTCCACTGAGGACTATCCTAACATAATCCACTGCAGTTTTTGCATCCTTGGGGATACAAACCAGTAGGCCGAGTTTTCCATATGCCATACACCCCCATATCATAAGACTCTGCCTTCCAGACTTGAAAGTGGGGGCCAAACACTTTCCAATATACCTCTCACCAGGTTGTCTCCATACCCAAACCACCTTTGAACCCTTCCCAATCTCCACTGATGTCTCATCTGTCCAAATCATGTGTTTCCAGTCATCCTTTGTCCACCCCAAATGTTCCTTTGCCAAGCTGCAGGCAAGATCCACCCTCCACCTTGCAGCCACCCCCCACACCCACAGCCTCTCCACCCTGGTCTCCCATTCCTCCCGGACTACGGAGCACCATCCACTCTCCCTCTCCCTCCTCACTGCCCAGTAATGCCGCCTGGCCTGCTCCCCCCTCTCTGCTCTCGATGCTGCCACTGCTACCATCTATGAGGACATTATTGATTGGTTCTACCCCCTGTGTGAGTCAGGCCTCCAGTTCCTCAACCACTTCCCTGATCGCCTCCGCATCCTTCTCCCTCCCTCCAGTGCAGACCAGGATGCCCTAAAGCAATGGCATGCCACGGTGCTTGAACCACTGGTACATTCGGCCTCCTCCCTCCCTGACCACCATCTCCTGGGCACGGACACTGCCTGTCCCC
>JAECYV010000026.1:50674-68087 GCA_023014305.1 Lepiota subincarnata
ACAGCAGCATCGACAGAGTCGGCAGGGGGGGAGGGGGTGGGGGCACGTGTAACGTCGAGCAGCTTACCGGGGGAGCGGTCAGACGCGGTTCGGGCAGCAGGTTTCTTAGGCATCGGGAAGAGGTTCAGAGAGTATCAGAACACTTCTATTTGCAGTATACCAGCCAAAGAGCGACTCCGAAGAATCACTGGTGGTGGTAAGAGGACAAGAAGGGATGTATTTGCAAGGGATCCTGTTGTTCCATCCCCTTCTCACTCTCTTATGTTTATTTCAACATTGTGTACTGGTTTGGACAGGTGGTTTGCAGGAAGTGGTTTGAGCATGGATGAGATTTGATGATGATGTTGGTAAACCACAGGTTTCACTGCAGAATGCCTGGGAGGTGTTTATGCAAATGAAATCTGTGCTTGCAAAGGTCTAGAGCTAGCAATCCTTTGCCTGCAGCCAGTTCTGGTCAACTCATTTAGTTTGTTTCATGGTAGTCTTACAAGTAGCTGGAGATGTTCTGACATTCTTAATAGACTAGAGGATGGCATCCAGTAGAGACTATGATGCTTTACACTTTCTTTATGCAAAGGTTGTTGAATACTCATCTCACATGGATATTGTATCTTCGATCAACCTGGGCAACAGTGGAGTGATGTCTTTGGTCAGCCCAAGAGACAGCATGATTGGCCTGAGATGTCTTTGGTTAACCCCAGAGACAATGTGAGGGAGGTGCTGGTGCTGTCATCTGCCCTGGCTATATCCTGGGTGTTGGACAGCAGTGGCAACTGGATGGTGTGAATGCAGGTTGTTGGTCGAGGTTGTTGCATGGGTGTGTATAGGCTTGATTGATTGATTGATAGAGATGACACTGCTGGCATATGACTATATTTGACCATGTGATACCTTTTATTTATGTGTAAAAATATCAAGCAGGGGTATTATAACTGATGATATAACACATTTAATTATTATCTCATTTACAGATACCCTTGAGATATTTAACTTTTTAATTCAGTATCAGAGGAAGGGTGTTTAAAATATGAAGGGGTATACATCATCATTAGATACCCATTAGATACCCATCATATGTTGCTCTTATATCAGCACAAATCAATAAAATATTATATGAAGAGATATTGTGAATATCATAAACAAAATATATCATTTAGAAATATGACTGAGATATTTTATTTATGGCCAATATCTGAAATATGCTAGTTGTAAGGGGACACCCCAAGTCCTCTGGTGCCTCCCCAACCTCGCCCCCAGCCCCCATAATTTTATCCGGTCCTTCCACACCCTCCAGCATGATCTATCTTCCTCCCTTCAAATGCTTGAACTTCCGGAACATCTAGAACGGTCAAAGCATTCCCCAGACATCCCCCTCACTCCCCCATTCACTGTTTTTGAGTTTCCTTGGACACTCTTTCCATTTTAAATTACACAAGTCATTTATCCGTTCACTATTCTACTCCTCATTTGTTTCATTCACCTCTGCCTTTGCTGTGTTTGTGTAGTGCTTAGATACTTCGGATAAACCTCCTACAAGTTCTATTGCTGATGTAATACATGTACTTAGGTAGTTTTYGCCTCCAGGGGTTTCCTCATCCTATTCTCTTAGGATTCCCCTGCAGGTATGTTTGTAGTATCTACTTACACTCATTTAATATACTTAGGATTCCCCTGCAGGTTCGCTTTAGCTCACTGGGTGGTCAGAGCTTCCTCAGGTCGCCCTAACACTAGTCATATCTCAACATGATATATTTTACCTATTGTTTGTTTGATATTGCCTTATATAATATTTTTAATAGTTTGCTTCACATAACTATGACATATAACACATATCTAATAAATATATAATTATGAATTATACTACTTAATATTTTAAATGCCTCCCTGCTGATATTCAATCAAAAATAAAAATATCTTGCAAATATTTAGATGTGGGATAATGATTACATATGTATTATATTGTGGCTCAAATATCTCCTTCTAATATTTTGACATATAAACAAAGGATATCTCAGATGTAAATATAGTTGTACGCCAGCAGTGTGAGTCAATTAGCGCAGGTTAGCGCCCCATTACTCGCGCGTGAAAACGAAGCGTGGAGTTCTCGCCTACCGTAACCGAGGCATATTGATACAGCAATGGAATCCTTAAACCTTGATGGTGGGAACGTCTAACCAAGAGCTTCTGGCGTGTGAAATATRTTCTATAGATATGAATCAGCCCCCTTCATTCTTCCCGCTTCTCCGGGTTCACAACAAGAATAAAACCAAATAGAAGAGGTGAGTTACTCTCAGATCCAATAAAACAAGACCCCCAGCCCGCACCGCCTCGCCTGTCACACCACCACCCCGCATCACCTTTCATGTGTTGCCAGTATCTCACTGATGCCCTGTCCAGCCCCTATCAAATGAAAGCACTGGACTCAATTATTTCCCGGGCYTCGGCTACCCCCCTGAGTATAAATAAACYTGTGGACTATGAAGACATGAAGCTCAATGGCTCGGATCCCCATCACCCAACCTCCAAACAATGTCGAGCAACTCCCTTACAAGGTTCTGATCTCCAACTGTGCGGTTGATCTTCCTACTAATACCTTCTCACTGAAGGATTTTGCCGGATCGATAAAACGCAACCAAACAGTTGATTGTCCTTTCCGCGCGGGCGGTTTTGGATATATCTACACTGGAACGTACACCAACGAAACCAGTGAACTTCAAACTGTTAGTTCTACTAAGACATTTGACCGTAGTCTCAACTGACACCTTGCAGGTCGCAATCAAAGTGCTGAGTGTAAAGAATGAGCCCGACATCACTGAGAGGGCCAGACGCGTACGTGTTTCCCAAACAGCGAGTCATTCTTCCGTCGAGTCATATATATATGCCCATATATTCAGCGTATCTACCGAGAGTCAAGAGTTTGGCTTGGGCTGGACCATCCMAATGTCCTCAAGTTCTTAGGCGTAGCAAGTGACCTCGGCCGTTGGGGTTGCCCTGCTCTCATCTCCCCATTCTRCRAAAACGAGACYGTGACYCTRTACCTTCAGGCTCACCCGAAAGCTGATCGCCTGTCTTTGGTCTGCAATGTACTCCATGCTMAGCTGCATAAACGCTGAGGCTTTTAATTGTCAGATCAAGGATGTCATCGCAGGGATAGWGTATCTTCACGACGCCTCGGTGAATGTCATTCATGGCGATCTCAAACCAGTCAGTGCGGTACCATCCTACTCTTTCGACACAACTAACGCTGATCATCTATCCCAGTCAAATATCCTCGTGGATGACCACGGCAACGCAGTCCTCTGTGATTTTGGTCGTTCAAGGATCGTTGATCAAACCGGKTTTACCACACAGCCTGCTTGGGCACCCCGTTATACTGCACCCGAAATTTTTAGTGCCCAAGACTCGTGCAATCCCACTAAAGAGACGGATATTTACAGCTTCAGTCTGTCCTGCTATGAGGTATGCGTGTTTCCTATACCCGATGCGGCTCAGCGGTGTTAAGATARCCTCGCAGATTTGGACAGGCCTTGAGCCGTATCGCAACATGAATTTGGGTTTTCTGGTAATTTATGTTGTGCAGAACGAAGATCCCCAACCTGCCTATCCGGCTCCGGCTCCTCCGGGCACCGACGGCCTCTGGCCTATTCTAAAGAGATGCTGGAGGCAGCAGCCAACGGAGCGACCTTCGGCTCAGGAACTTCTACGACAGATCATGTGCCTTCCCTAATTATCTCATAGCAGGSTACAATTCTCTTACAACGATATCAATAGAGGTGCTTGCCCCGTCGATTTTTGTTGAGCTTCTATGTGGGCGGCTTGCTAGAAAGCACCATCTTCTCATCTACGAATAGCTACCAAATCGTTCATTTTGCTACACCAATATATTCCGTGCACATTTTGGTCTAATGTAGCGACACCTCTGCTTAGRAACGGCGGCTTGGGCGCATCGCGTCGGCATGTAGAGTCCTTAGCCTATATGTAAGTGATACATATCCTTGGGGTAACGAAGGGGGGCCCAGGTAATATATAAGGGTTGCAAGGCTAATGACCAACCTTTTGCAACGTTGTTAGATAGTAATAAACACGGCCCTTCGTTATGTTCGGCACGATAAACAGTAATTATCATTAAATTTTGCATCCTATGCGCCATCGCTTTGGAACCAAAGATGCTTCCTGTTCAGTTACGAAATAATCCAATTCCAAGAACAAACTTGGGCGGGCAATGAAGTCATATGGAATACATCAACAGGCCCCCGGGGTCGGAGGCGTTATCAACGAAGCTGGTATTGGCGGCATTGGTGTAGACAGGCAACAATAGCCACACTGCTGCCAGATGTCGTTCGTTCCCATCCTGTTGCTGTTGTTGTTGTTCGTCGTTGAAAGAGTGAGGCGGCGACTCCTGTCCTGTGATTACCGGGATTATGCCCATCGGTAGCGCACACGTGCTCTCGTTGAAAATCGGTCTAAATCGGTGAGAAATTGGTTTATTCGGTGGTAATCGGGKGTGCTTACGCCAGATTTCCCTCGGAATGGCGAAGCTGCGCTTGTCTCGAGAGAAGTAGGTCCGGCTCGAATCTGGCGTCTTCGCTAGTAATCCAGGCCCGTGGTGAGGTATATGATAGAACATTAAAACGCCCCCGACCGACTCACTCTTGAGGTCTGTTGGCAGAGCCGCGTTGACATAGGGCTTTCGCACGATTTTTGTCAACCCCAAATTGTCAACCACCGTGGGTTCACGACTAGATCCACCGGGGCATGCTGGCACATCAACGGAACTCTTGAACCCCGATGGTGGAAACGCCTAACCAAGAGCTACTGACACGCGRGRTGYGTTRTGTTAATATGAATGAATGAGGGACAATAACAGTCCCTGTTTCTTCCTGGTTGCTTCCTATTTTTGGATGCTGTAACTGGCTGATCATTTATCATGTTGTAACTGGCCTCACTTATCACGTCACCCAGTCCGGCCTTTCAAATTCATGAATCTCCATATCTCATTGATGCTTTGTCCGGCCCCCATCAAAGTCGATCCTACGCGAGGGAAGAACGCACCTGGACTTAGTTATTCTCCGGGCTTCGGCCGCCCTCCCATTCTAGAGTATAAATAAACCTGTGGACTACGAGGAAACTTAGTTCAATGGCTCGGGACCCCACCACCCAACCCCCAAGCGATGTCGAGCAACTCCCTTACAAGGTTCTGATGCCCAACCGTGCGGTCGCCGTTCCTACTGATACCTTCTCACYGAAGGATCTTGCCGGATTGATAAAACGCAATCAAACAATCGAGTATCCTTTTCGTACTGGCGGTTTTGGATATATCTACACKGGAACATACACCGACGAGGCCGGTGAACTCCAAGTTGTTAGTTCTTTTGAGACATTTGACCAAAATCTCAACTGACACCTTGCAGGTGGCAATTAAAGCGCTGAGTGTGAAGAATGAGCCCAACATCACTGAGAAGGCCAGACGCGTACGTTCCTCCCAAACAACTAGTCATTCTTCCGTTGAGTCATATATATATTCAGCGTATCTATCGAGAGACAAGAGTTTGGCTTGGGCTGGACCATCCAAATGTCCTCAAGTTCTTAGGCGTAGCAAGTGACCTCGGCCGTTGGGGTTGCCCTGCTCTCATCTCCCCATTCTGCAAAAACGAGACCGTGACCCTATACCTTCAGGCTCACCCAAATGCTGATCGCTTGCCCTTGGTATGTGATGTACTTTATGCCCAGCTGCACAGACACTGAAGCTTATAGTTGTCAGATCAAGGATGTCATCGCAGGGATAGAGTATCTTCACGATGTTTCGGTGAATGTCATTCACGGCGATCTCAAGCCAGTGAGTGCTGTACTATCCTACTCTTTTGGCACGACTGGTGCTGAGCATCTGTTCCAGTCAAATATCCTCGTGGATGACCACGGCAACGCRGTCCTCTGCGATTTTGGTCGTTCAAGGATCGTTGACCAAACCGGGTTTACCACACAGCCTGCTTGGGCACCCCGTTATACCGCACCCGAAATTTTGAGTGCCAAAGACTCGTGCAATCCCACTAAAGAGACGGATATTTACAGCTTCGGCCTGTCCTGCTATGAGGTATGCATGCTTCCCACATTTRATGCGGCTCAGCGGTGCTAAGATAGCGTCACAGATTTGGACAGGCCTTCAACCATATCATGACATGAAAAATTTTGGTTTTCTGGTACTTTATCTTGTGCGGAACGCAGATCCCCAACCTGCCTATCCGGCTCCGGCTCCCCCAGGCACCGATGACCTCTGGCCTATTCTAAAGAGATGCTGGAGGCAGCAGCCAACGGAGCGACCTTCGGCTCAGGAACTTCTACGACAGATCATGTGCCTTCCCTAATYATCTCATAGCAGGGTACAATTCTCTTACAACGATATCAATAGAGCTGCCCGCCCCGCCAATTTCTGTTGAACTTCTATGCGGACGGCTTGCTAGAAAGCRCCATCTTCTCATCTACGAATAGCTACCAAATCGTTCATTTTGCTACACCAATATATTCCGTRCACATTTTGGTCTAATGTAGCGACACCTCTGCTTAGAAACGGCGGCTTGGGCGCATCGTGTCAGCACGTAGAGCCCTTCTCAGCCGGTGGGTAAGTGGTACATATCCCTGGGGTGACGAAGGGGGCCCAGGCAATATACCTACGGGGGTTGCAAGGCCAATGGCCAGCCTTTCGCAACGTTGTTAGATARTAGTAAACGCGGCCCTTCGCTATGTTCGGCAGGATAAACARTAATTATCATTAGATTTCGCACCCTATGCGCCATCGCTTTGGAACCAAAGATGCTTCCTGTTCAGTTACGAAATAATCCAATTTCAAGATCRAACTTGGGCGGGCAGCGAAGCCAGATGGAGTAAGGGCAGAGGGCAACTCAAAAACACCTTACGGCCCGAGAGGTCTTCTTTACTACATAGAACTTGCCGTCACGAAATTTCCTTGAATTTGCTCACTCCACCTAATTTGGACAGGATGCCAGTCGCACTACGATGTTACCAACGATACACTTATTTTCGTTAACTTTATTAGTAGGGAAGGTGTATGACACGAGTCCTGCTTGTCCCATCCCGAGTCCGTGGCCGGGGGCACCACGCTTTTTGAAGGATGTTTGTAGGTGTACGTGTACTGTGCCTAGAGATCTTCAGCAGCCAGTCTCTTACCTAGCTCAKTTATTCAACCTCCTCCGCCTGCGRTCACCATAACCCCTATCATTACTATCACCACCGTGGCATCCGAACAGCTCGAGGCCCCGGAACACCAACCTGTTGCAGTTATCAGAAACGGATGATACTTCTAGAAGCTAAGCAGGAAACATGACTACCAACCAGTTCCCGGTAATCGCTGTTCGCAAGCGGTACTTTCCCCATCGGCGCGTTTTACCAGCATGAAGAGCGGCACTGCAAGCTATCTTCTATCGGCGAAATTATCCCGTTCTCCGAGTCATCTCGCCTGCCACGTTGTCTAATTGTCTTGAAGCAATGTGCCGTCAATGCATGTACACTGATGACAAGCTAGGACCGATACACAGTACCGAAGGTACAAAGGATTTAATCGGTTACTATAAAAGGAAATATTTGTATTCAGAAAACTACACCGATTCTGAATCTGTTGTACCCTCGATTCAATTACGCGGCCTACCTGTCTCCTRTAATACTTCCCTCAGATCAAAGGTATCGTAAGTCTTCAACAGTTGAGCTTCCACTTGCATCATTCATTCCTGATATCCCTCGAGGATTGCCCACGTGTTGCTCTCCCCCGGTTACAGACAGCTTTGTTCAATAGGTCTCATGTTTTGACCACAGCTTTAAGAATAACATAAACAACACCCCCGATATTGGTGGCACGCGTGGCTTTCCAATTTAAATTTGCGCCACCAAATGAAATCCACACAAGAAACAAGATGACATAGTGCGGGAGTGAGCCCTGTAACAAAGAATTGCGCGTCTCAGAAGTCTCGTTCGGGTTCGGGCTCAAGATGTTTCCGATAGTAAGACCCCAGGTGCTTGGTATCGCTGTGTAGCGTGGTCGTGAATCCATGATGGGCGATCGTCCAGAATCGCCTAAGAACATCCTTTCGGAGGGCGCCGATGATGATGGGCTCCGAATTGAGGAGGAAGGAAGCGCTTTGATTAATTATTTTGGCGCGCGCTGAGGGAGATCGGAGAAGGAGAAGACACGATGGCTTTAATCAACAACKATGCTTATGTGATGTTCAGCAGAACAGCCAGTTCGGGYRGCTTCTAGGGTACAATGCCTTCCCCGTCTCACTGACTAGTCATAGACTATTCTATAAGCCAAAAATCCCTCACTGTACCCTTGCCATTATTGCGTCAACCTTGTCACGTCCGCCGCCTTCCCAGTCGTCCCAACAGTGCCCAAACATCGCTGTATCTCGTCCAGGACACTCCCTCCTCGGATCCTCTTCTCTCACTTGGACACCATTCCCAAACTGCACCTTACTCTCAGGTAAAACCCGATCCCATCTCAATACCCCCTCGAGYCGGAATCCCATCCGCTCCGCCAAACGCAAGGATGGTCGATTCAACTGGTTCGCCTGCCAGAATACCCGGCGCAGCCCAAGCCCACCACGATCTGGGAGATCAAGGGCATAGTGCATCATGAGTCCAACAGCATTTGACGTGACATGTGTGCGCTGAAAGGGTGGGAGGATGAGAATGTACCCGATTTCGGTCGCGAGGTTTTGGGCGGATGAGTTGATGTAGGCCAGGTGACCTGCGATTGCTCCTGGTTCCCCTTGTTCTTTTCTGGATTCCGTGTCAGTTTCGGTAGTAGTGGAGCGTCTGGTTTTATCAAAGAGAAGGAAGAGAATGAAGCCTGGATTTTGATGGATGATTGGTTCATAAAAGTTGGAGATGAGCTCTGCTGGGGATGTGAATGGTCCCACTGGGAGGTAGTTGAAGGCCTGTGGATGGGGAAGTACAGCTTCGAATAATGATTCTGAGTGCTTGGAGGGCTGCAGTGATCGAATCAGGACACTTGAATCGTGTTTGGTATTGAAAACGGAAAGAGTCTTACAATAAAAGGCACGAGCTTGACCCTATCGTTCTCTAGAGCTTCGGGTACAGGGAGGCAGAAGTTGTGATCGTACTGCAGCGACATCGCACTCGGTCGAGGGCTGTGGTTTCTGAGGCGCYGTAGCTTGGCGAGTCAGAGTATATAAGATATAAATACATACTGTTGCTGACTCACCTAGAGCGGACCTTTGGTCCAATCAGGTTGACCTCGTCGTCTTCGCCCGCCCCGTTCGGCCGGTCGGGTGATAAGATGGTTRGAAGCATGTGCTGGTGCTAGCGCCTGGCCGGTCAGATGCTGAGGTAGCCGCAAGGAGTGTAGCTGGTCGCGAAAACCACTTCAATCAATAGGTTCCTGGTAGCTGCAAAAGTGCCACAAAGGTGTTTTGTTGTCAGCCCATCAATAGCAGGGGTAGTGTGAGCAGCTTGATTCTCCGCCCTCTCGAGTCCACATCCTCCTTGATGTCTCTCACGTTGGATCAGCAGCAAAACTGGCGCCTCACGGAAATTCTGCCGATGACCGGCCATAGCACTCGGGTGTCCTTCTCTGCGAGGTGATGATGCAATTGATGATGAGCCAGTACTTGGAGTTATTTACAGTATGTTTTCTGTCGCATAGCCTTGAACATTTCTTGTGCACCACCCCTACGTTAACATGACGTCAYGGACGAGGAAACCACGACTGACGTCACTATTAATAAATACTTCCTATATATATGTATGCGACTTTCGCTGGATGTCCTTCACTTTTCCAACATACAAACATGGTGCGCCTCCTTTGCCTCCCCCTCAATCTCTATCCGAGGCATTAACGCTTCATCACCAGGGTTCTATATTCTCAGCAATCGGTCGCGGCATCAATGCCGTTATATCCGCTATCGCCAATGTAATCATGACCATCGTTGGCGCCATCACAACCGTAAATACCCTTTTCTCTCCAACCCCCGTCCAAATGACACAAAAATCACTCACACTTCAACCAAACTACAGGTGATAGTAACCATATTCGACGTTATCGCAGATATTCTCTGTTGCAGATGCGGCTCTCGACGGAGAGCAGGTGGTCGGACAGGGACACGGACGGGGCGGAGGGGCTTCGGTAGAAGGCGGGCATACTAATACCCGCGTTCTTTGCTGGGGCCCWTGATCTGACCCTGGCTATGATGGAGCTTTTTACCCTATTTTCGATTCACTTGATTCCACATTTCGGCGTATGTTCGCCATATATCATACATGTGCTTGCTCCGTCTTGCTATTCCGGACCACAAATGTACACACATATATAATTCCCTTCATCTGATTAAAATTGGCCCTGTTTCCAATACGCAAACTCTGCAGGCGTTAGACTTGGTTTACCATTCCCTGTGTTGTATATCGCGAATGAAGCGCCTTTGAAGAAGAAACCTCTATGTTGAATCAGTCCCCGGTGGTGCATATCTGAAATAACAGGCAGCGACTCACCCAGCAGGGGGCGTCGACAACACGGAAGCGTCAAATTTACCCTCGGGGGGGAACACCCATTCCCTATCGCCCTCTGCGTACCCAAGCGAATATTGCATTGGCGTACCCACAATCCGGAGCTTTACGGGTTCATTGGGCGTATCCAACAAAATGTATGTCGTCTGTGAATCGAAAAAAAAAAAAGAAAGAAACATCAACACTTTGGCAAGAACGCAATCCAGAAATCTTGTTTCAAACCTGAGTCACAGTCGCATTCTCCGTGGTCAAAGCCCACGGCCCAACCTGATGATTCAACCCCACCGTCCGCACCACCACAAACCTCGTCCCCTGATCAGAGGAATTCGGGGTCGTCCCGTCCGGAGGTCCACTCACACCAATCTCATTATGCAACATATCACCATAGAAAATGCTCACGCCCGCTTCTTCGAGTCGTGTTTTTGGCGATGACGGCGACGATGAGGAGGACGAGGACGAGGAAAAGTGCAACTCGGTTTCGAATGATTCGTTGTAGGATTCCTGTTTACGGAGTAGCATGGCTGGAGAGTCGCGGTCGCCTGGTGCGTATGGGTTTGGATTGACCTGCAGGAAGGTTTTGTTGCCGGTGTGTGTGAATGAGTGGAAGGGGGCGTAGACTGT
This sequence comes from Lepiota subincarnata, assembly GCA_023014305.1. Classification (NCBI taxonomy): domain Eukaryota; kingdom Fungi; phylum Basidiomycota; class Agaricomycetes; order Agaricales; family Agaricaceae; genus Lepiota; species Lepiota subincarnata. The sequence goes on from JAECYV010000026.1 coordinate 61,826, forward strand.
GCGGAGGGTGTAGAATGAGTGATCTAACGTCCGGGAACTGAAGTCGTTGAGGTAGACGGCGCTGTCTTCGGGTTTGGAGGCAGTGGTTGTCGTCGTCGTCGTACCATTCGTGCCTGAAACAGCGCTCGATTCATGCTCCAGTAGCTCCTCCGACAGCGGTTGACCGTTATTCACCACGGGCCACCCATCCACCCAATCCACCGGAAACAAAAACGTCTCCCTTCCCAATTGTTCCCTCTGCAACCTCCTCGAATCATTCCCCTGCGGCCTAACACCCAACGCAACACCCCACCACTTCCCTCCACCACCATCACCATCCGTCGGCTCCTGAACCATATCCATATGCCCCGTATTCTGCACACTCAAACTCATATCACGCCCATTAAAGAGAATCGGGTTATTTGGGTTATTTTCCCAAGGACCAGAGGGACCAACGGAACTGCGTTGGATGGTAGCGCGGTGAGTGATACCGGTGCCGCCTTCGGCAATGAGGAGGTAGTAGGTTGAGTTGATGAGGTAGATGTGGGGGCCTTCGGGACGGGCGGAGGGGTCGTGTGGGAGGGTGCCGTTGAAGATGATGCGGGCGGGGGTGAGGGAGGTGCCGGTTTGGAGGTTGATTTTGGATTGGTAGATGCCTGGAGGGTAAAATTGTGGGTGGGTGTGTGTGAAAGAGAAGGAGGGGGGAGGAGGGGGATGGACGAACTGTAGATTTTTTCGAGGTTGTTGTTTATGCCGGACCAGGTGCAGTATACCTATTTTTTTTAGGGTGAGCGATGGGGTATGGGTGATGGGGGAGAGGATTACATCGCCGTTGGTATCCCAAAATAGATCTGCGTCGTATCCGAGGCTATCTGTGGTGTGTGTCAATGGGACGATTTAGTTGACTATGTATCTATTGGGAAGGGCACCAAAATAGATAGGGTCACTCCAATTATTGGAGAATATATCATCCGTTTTCACATAAAACGACCTCGGGAAAAGTCTGAGTTCCGCTGAAACGTGACCAAGACTCGTTACACTCATCCATTCAACTGAACCAACCAAACAAAAAAAAACTCACAAGTGTATACATATCGCTTCGTCGAAGTCAAATAAAACGTTCCTTTATGATACCGCAATCCCGGCGCCCACACACCTAATAAATAAGCACAAGTATTAAAAAAACACAAAGCGAGAAATACGGGGGAATGCACTCAACCAGCATCAGAAGGAGTCCCATATAAACCCAACTGAGACGGCCGATTCAACGCATGTCCCACCAGTGTCCAATTCTTCAAATCCGTGCTATGATAAATCGGGTGRGCGGGGAAATAYTCGAATGTCGATGTGGCGATGAAGTAGTCCGAGTTGACGCGGAGGATCGTGGGGTCTGGGTTCCAGCCTGGGAGAATCGGGTTTTTTGTTTTCATTGCTGCTGCTGCTGCTCCTCCTCTTATGATAGGAGACATGATAAAGACGAGGAGGAATGCAAAGATATGCATGGTCGATGGAGATGCAATGTGTCTCCATTGTCGGCTTGGGATGTTTAAAAAGGCGTCGTGTGGCAAGGGTAGGTCAGGAGGGGAGTGTAAGTCGTCAAATCAACCGGTCCGAGCGGATCGCATCACCCGAGAAATCCCTTGATCGCTTCCATTGCCATTTCCATTCTTTCTTACTAATTAACCACCATGGCCTCCCAGCCACTACCCTCCTATAACGACGACCAGGACGAACGACAACCCCTCTTGGCCTCCCAGAAACACCACCACCACCACCACCACCACACCGACCATCCAGATACCGAACAAGGCCAAGTCCCATTCGTCCACCACGAACATGGTGATGATGATGACGAACCGACCACCACTAATGGTACTACTAGCGCCGACCAACAACCGGAACCGGAGGACACCACCAAACCCGGCACAGAATGGACACGTTCCTCAATCGCTTGGTACACGATTCTAATCATCATAGGTCTCGTCGCGCTGGGATTGATCATTAAAGGATTCATCGAGACTGGCGACATCGACGTGCGTTTGTTTTATGTATACTTAAAACCATACAAAATAACGCGTTTTTATTTTATTTAGTTTGATCTGGGAAAGGCACTCAAAAGTGCACTTGGAGGCGGACTCAGCGGTGCAGCAGCCATGGTTCTCCAAGTCCTCACTCTCATGGCAAGTTACCCCTTATCCCCTCAAGTCCATGTCCTCCCCTAACCACCCCACAACAACCAACAGCCCATCCGCACAGTAATGAACTACCAATACCGCTACGGCACCACCACAACCACCGCCGCCCGCACCCTCTACACCTCGGGTGGCTGGACACGCTACTACCAAGGCCTCACCGCCGCCCTCATCCAAGGCCCCATCTCCCGCTTCGGCGACACCGCAGCCAACATCGGCATCCTCGCCCTCCTCGAATCCAACACCTACATGCGCCAACTCCCCGAACTCGTCAAAACTATCTTTGCCTCCCTCGCCGCCGCCGCTTTCAGAATGATCTTGACTCCCGTGGATACCGTCAAGACGACGTTGCAGACTCAGGGAAAACCTGGGATTCAGATTTTGAAGAATCGGGTTCGTTGGGTGGATATAATATATATGTGTTATATTATAATGCGGGCCATTATAACAAGGCAAAACTCCTTCCCTGATGCGTTTGTTTACAGATACGGAAATATGGGATTGGGACGATGTGGTATGGCGCACTGGCTACCGCCGCAGCAACATTTGTCGGTCACTACCCGGTAAAGTTTCACTTCCTTCCCAAACAAGAAAAAAAAGTAACAAAACTCATACACAAATATTTAAAAAAAAAAAAAAATTCCCCCACAGTGGTTCGGGACATACAACTACCTCCAACGAGCCCTCCCACCCGCGCACACGATCCTCCAAACACTCTCCCGACAAGCCTTCATCGGGTTCGTAGCCTCGGTCGTCTCAGATACGATATCAAACTCGCTCCGAGTGGTCAAAACCTATCGCCAGGTGAATGAAACACGGATCGGGTACTGGAGTGCGGCGCGCGCGGTTATCGCGGTGGATGGGTGGAAAGGGCTGTTTGGACGGGGGCTCAAGACGAGGATTATTGCGAATGGGTTGCAGGGGCTGATGTTTTCGGTGTTGTGGAAGTTGTTTATGGATCTGTGAGTCGGGGATTGGTTTTTTTTTGGGGTTTTCCTTTTAATTTTTTGACTCGCGTACAGATGGAAGGACAAGACGAAATGAGAGAGAGTGGGGGAGCATAGATATATAGAGTTTTTTTTTTGTGTGTTTTTTTGGATCAGGCCAAGTTCTGGAATAAACGATCAGGAGGAATTTTCACAAAAGAAAAGAAAAACCTACGAATCCGATGCCGCCGTTCTCATTCATATAGTCCAATTCGACCACCAGTCCATCCGTCTGCAGCTCCTCCAACTCGCTCAGAAAATGAGGGTGCAGCGCCTCACTGTACCGGATGCGCACATGCTCCAGCATCGTCGGCTTGTCCAACTCGAGCACCTCTTCCCCTTCTTCCTCCTCTTCACCATCATCATCACTTGGGCCCACGACTCCGGCGCGGCCGTGTTTCGAGTTTCTAGCCCGATATTGTTTCCTCGGGAGATGAATGCTGGTACGCCTTGAGTGGACCATGTGAATAAACGCATCGGCGAGAGTGTTGTCCAACTTGACCTCGATCGACGTGAGTTTCGGAAGAAGCGGTAGATTCGACGTTTTGGGTTGTTGTTGTTGCTGCCTCCCGCTGTCCTGATCCCAACTGCTCCCACTACTACTACCGCTGCTGCTGCTGCTGCTGCTACTACTACTACTACTGCTTTCTTCCCCCTCCTCCTCGACACCATCGACAACCCAACTCTTCCACCTCAGTTCATCAAACACACACTCTGTCACAGTAGGGGGGCCCATCCCCTCYTTCAACGGATGAACAACMAGCTTTTCAACACTAGGCACGACCTTGAGGCCCGCCACCAGATTCTGATCAGATAGAGCCGTCTTTCGCAGGTGCAGGACCTGGAGCGACAAGAGACGGGAAAGGAAAGTGGTAAAACCCGCGCCCCCAAAGTGGGATTTGAGGTTGCAGATGGTGAGGGAGGTGAGGGAGGGAAAGGAGAGTAAGGGGAAGAGAGGGGAGAGGTCGATGGATTCGTCCCAGGGCGAGGTGAGGATGGAGAATTGGGTGAGGTAGGGGTGGTGGATGAGTGGGAGGATCCGATGGAGGGATGGGGTGGTCGTAACGGTCGTAGTTGTTGTCGTGATGGGTATTGGYGGGACGGGGGGAAGCAGGGATAGCGTAGATGGGAGGAAGATGAATCCTGCCTTTTCGAGCCGTGTGGATTGGCGGAGGATGGATAGACACTCGTCGATCGTGACGGCCATGATGGGGATGTGGGTGAGGTTCCCCCAGGGGAACCTGAATAAAAAGGGGGAGAGGTTGACGCACTCGAGGCTRGTGAGCCTCGGGGCGATCTTGAACATCTCCAACTGATCTTCAGTGTCATCAGCAAAGACGAGCTCGTGGACCTCGGTGCCCGTGCCCAGGCTGAGCTCGGTCAGGAGGGGGAGTTTCCCGACGATCTGACCGAAACGTTTGATGACATCAAACGGGAGGTAAAAAAAGGCCTCTTTCCACCTCGAGGAGTGGTCGAGGAGACACTCGAGCGCGGGATGACTCGGCGCAAAGGGCGGGTCTTCCCAGAAGACAAAGATGGTGAGCGGGCAGCCGCCGGAGCGATCCATCCAGAGGCGGACGAGGCCGGCCTGGGTGAGGGACTTGGGGAGACTGAGCTGGAGGAAGAGGCGGGTCCAGAGGCGGGGGGTGGTGAGGGCGGCGGTGCGCCAGTGGGTGCAGACATGGGAGACGAGGAGCGGGTGGGTGATGGTGCTGGTCTGGGKGGGGGSGGGGGAGTCGATGAGATGGAGGAAGATCTCGGAGAGGAGTTCGCTGGGGAAGCGGAAGTGGAGATCCCAGAGGGCCATTGGGGGTTTGCCAGTTCAGTTCAGTTTCATTGGGCAATCCAAGCTCGCGGGGGGAGAGACTGCCCATCGATGCCCCCGCTATCTTTGGTCCACCACGTGTCTCTCGGCAACCCCCGAACAACTCTTTGTATCTCACTCTTAAAATGCTCCTACAGCTTTGCCCTTCCAATACCCCAACCACGACATGGGTCCCGAAATTAATCTCACCCCAGTCTTTGGTCCCGTCTATTGGGGTACGTCTTGAACCACACTCAACTTGGCTGCTACTAACCAACCTAGGCTTCGTTATATCGCTATTGTGCGTGGTCCTCCTTTTGCGTCCGAGCGCAAGTTTGATCCCTGTCTGCAGCCTCAGCGGAATGGCAATGACACAGGCTTATATATATTTCCCAAGTCCCCGCGATCGGCTGATTACACGAGTGACGGTGAGTTAATATATTGAAAAGAGGTACATCCTTGTAATTCGTAAACCCTCCTAGGCTGGCTCTATGCTGTAAGCCCGAGCCTCTCTCCCTGTTGTCGAAATTCACCCACACCCCTTTTATAGCCTTCTCGATGTCGCGTCTTCCATTCTGAACGCACAGTCAATTTGTTATTATCTCGTAAGCACCATTCTAGTACCGACAACTAATCACCCCTTTGAACTCGTAGTCAGATACCGCATTTCGGGTCGCTCGTCCCACTTGGCTCTTTAACCCCGTCAGTTTTATTATTACTGATCAACAAGGACGCTGATACTCGAGATGACTTGATAGCGGGATCTCCGCCGAGTGTTTGCTATCCACCATCATCACAGCCATGTACGTGTAAACTTGTGTTCTTTTTGTGGATGGCGAATGAATCAAGCCCCTGTCAGCTCCCAATTATACTTTGTTCATCAATTGGTCCATGGCAAGTCGAATTTATCAAAGGAAATGTAATTAAACACACACTCTCAACTTTCCACAGTCAAGCGAGCAGGTAAAGGAAGCTGGATGCTTATAGGACTCATCGTAGGCTCTCGACTACAACTTCAAAGCTGCTGCAGGATATTTATAGCTTGCGTCGCTGATTAGGTCTTCTTCCTCTTAATAACATTTGGTATGGCATCGTCCCCCCACTCTATCTTCTTGATGATTCATTGAACAAACTTCGCTAGCTGGCGGTGTAGGTGAGCGCGAATCAAAAAGAGCCCCTAGATTTATCATTTTGTGCGCGATCTAAAAACTAAAAAAGCATGCGTTGGCGCCATGTTCAAGTTCCAGCACGGCGTTCTATCAAACAGGAACAGAATCTTCGCGGTGAATAAGATTTTGCCC
>JAECYV010000026.1:68102-151348 GCA_023014305.1 Lepiota subincarnata
GTCTTCTCCATTTTATTCATAAGATTTCTTCTCTAGATCTCCTTCAGTATAGCCAAAGGCGCCGGTGCAGTCACAGATGTTCTCGCCACCATCGCCATGTGTCTATTTTTATCATCTTCCAAAACTGGAATGAACGAGTAAGCACAATTACATCCGTTTATAGCTGGAGGGTTTTCTTTTTCATACAACACAGCACCAACTCTCTCTTGCGGTCACTTGTCCAATTCGTCATACACAGAGGAGCACTTGTGACTCTTATCCAGGTGTTGCTCTTGGTTACTTTTTATGCACTTCCGGATAGTCTGGTGTGGTGAGTTTTTTTGCGCATGTAAATATGAACTATGAGTGTATGATGGCTGAATCCCCACCCTCCCCCCCACAATCAAAAGGTTCGCCTTTCACGTCAATGTGACCAAACTCTACGCCAACACGTTCTGTAAGTCTGGGATCCTATTTACTACCACAGCTGACAAACTATCTTTCAGTCGCCATGTAAGTCGCCCGCCCCACACTACAAAAGATGCAAATAGACATTATGCTTGCACCCACCCCCCACTCCCAGGCTGAATGCACGGGCCGGCTTGAAAGMAAAGCAGAACAAGAAGCAAAGTGGAGTGACGATGGTATCGGGATTGGGAGGAAGCTATCATAACCACAAGCTCCCAGGCCATGATGATGGATACGGACGTGGAGAACGTGCGACTTGGGCCATTGAGGAGCCGGTATGTGTTTTTTTTTTATGTGTGTGTGTGTCTGCTAGGCCGCCGAGTATCTCACTGAACGGTCTATCTAGGGTTTGGTTAAGGATGGGTCCCTCGAGATGCCCAAAGTCTCAAAGACAGTGGTCATCTCGGAACTGTGATAATACCAAGGATCATTTGATTAGCAAAAGAGATAGTAAACCTTGTGCAGAATTACTACAATCAATTGTGGTGAAATCGAATCATGATTGTKTTTTAAGAAAAAACTCTTGTTTTTACTTGTTCGGAGGCAATGAGAGATCCGTCCTCGTGCGGGGTTGGTGTTGTTTTTTTTCACTGCCCCGAAGAGCAGCAGCTGACTCTGTGGGAGTAGCCTCGTGGCTTACGCGTGGGCCCACCATAATGACGTGGAACTGCGACGTGCGCGTAGACACCCTTAGATAGAGCTACGGGCACTTAGCTTAGACATTAAATAGACCGACGCGTGGTGCATTGACGCGCCTTGTGATTAGATTTCGCTTTCCTCTCTCATTGCTTAGACACCAACCCCCCTTCCATTTCCCTTGCGCTTATACCGCACTTGTAGATATAAAATTCTCGTACTTGAGTAGTTAGAGACCATCGAAAATAGAGATTTATTGCCTTCTACTTTATTCTCCTCCTCCCTCCGGACCCTGTCCCCCCTCGAACTCGCATACTTTCCCACAACTGTTTCTACGATAAAAAAAAAGGGGGGGGACAAAGGTAGGCGAGCGCGAATGGCCCTTTGATAATCGTAGGGCTTCTTAGACCGTGTGCACGAGGGGCAGACAGAACCGGGGTCGAACGATCGAGGTCAGGGCGAAAGAGAAAGGGGAGCCCCTCTTTTATCCCTGTACTACGCGCTATTACTACAGACTAAGATAAGATTCTTGCCACGAGGGGTGGACCGATATACGACAAAAAAACGGAGAGTGGGATTGAAAAGAAAGGGCAACTAGCTTTTTTAGGGGCCTTCGAACTTTATGGCATACTACGTGACAAGGGAAGCGCATCATATAGAGTCGAAATGCTTCTGACTCCTGGTGATCGATCGATTGGTCTGACTGACAGTAAGCAGCTAATGTTTGTCAAAGGTACCCTAGATTTCGGATCGGTGGGTGCTCACCTCGTTTGTGTGAGAACATCAGGCTTGTCGGTCAAGGGGGGGGAGGGGGGTTAGGGGGGGCAAGCTAGCTAGTCTGTCAATCACTCTGTTTGGCTCTGCAAGGGAAGTGCAATACACAGGGTCGAAAGGATTTCTGTATGGAAGTTGATTTTAGTACAAAGAAACAGAAAGCAAGATTAACTAGAAAAAATCGACTATACATCTGGTGAGCGGAGTGTGGGTGGCCATATCGATCCCGAGACATCCATCTCCTGCTGCTGCGGAGGGCGGGTTCCCTCGCCACGGGCGCTCCAAGGTGTTTTGAACTCAAAAGGTGACATACCGTCGGGTCCTCATGCATCATTATTTTGCACAAGCAAAACACATGGCGCACACCTCTTACCAGTGGTTCTAGAGAGTGAGAGAAAAGCGAGGATACACACCATAGCTTCGCGTAGACTAACATTATTTCATAACCGCGTGGTAGGCAAGAGCCATGTTCCGTCGTGAATGCCAAATCTTTATAAACATACTTCATGCCCTCGGGTTTTCACACAGACGACAGTTGAGCTGAACATCCATTGGCATCCTGCGGTATTCTCTGTGTGAGGAGAACCATGCCAGGCACACAGACAGCGGGAAAACCCCCTGCAGTTAAAAACCCAACCTGCACGGCCTCGAAATATTGGCTCCAGGCTCCAGCTCATCGCTTTGGGGTTATTTGACCTACTGGAAGCCGCATACAAAGGACCAGGCCAAGTTCACACCAGTGGTAAAACAGATGTACTTAGTGGCACATCTGATGGTGACAGTGCATAGGAATCTGCCCCTGGTCACACGACCATTCTCTTCGTTTGCCAGCGGCATATCAGGAACATGATCAATTATCAGCTTGCCCCCTTCGATCATACTAAGCTGTTGCAGCGGTGCGAGTGACAGGGGTGGGATATCCATCTCAAGGCACAAACTATGGTTGCCGCTCGAGAACCCCCCCTGACCATTGTGTTGTACCGTTCACTCCTGCCAACATCTCAAACCATGATAACTACACTTCCCTACAGCTCCCTGGCTGATATTTTCATGGAAATACTGAATTGCCCCGAGTGCAACGTTCCTCTAGGTTTGCGGAAGTGGTTTCATTTTAGAATAAGTATTGGCGTTGTCCCAACTCCATTCCATCAGAATTAGAACAGATGCGTGACGCCCAGACACTTGTATTCAATGTCGAACCTACTATTCTCACATTCTATTAATGAGGCCAAAACCGGCATATAGCGCAGAACATACAGCCACATAGATCATTCAATGACCCGAAACCATCGTATTGCATCGTGATATCTCCAAGCTTCTGCATGGCTCGCACGTACCTCATCAACCGCTCACCGTGCCTTAAAAAGCTTGTACTATTTTGTCCGTTTGTGTTTGACACTCGTCCTCACAACCGCCTCTGCTCCCTAATTGCGAGAGATAGAGACTGGTTCAACAAGACAAGACATCCTCATAATTGGCCCCAGATGAACTCTCCAGATGATCCCAATATTGATCTTGCACCAATCTTTGCACCTGTCTATTGGGGTAAGTGTTGGGCCCTGTCGTGCATTGCTTGACCTGGCTCCTAATAATCGCTCAATGACTTAGGTTTCGTCACTTCATTATTGTACGTGGAACTCCACCTAGTTCTGAGCATGAATTTGAAGTCCCTCTGCCGATAGCCTTGGTGGAATGGCAATAGTGCAGGCCTATATATACTTCCCAAGTCCTCACGATCGTCTAATTGTCCGACTGACAGTGAGTAGATACTGAATCCATTTTTAATCTTGAGATTGAGGAGGTTTACAACCTGAATCTCGTAACCCTTAGGCTGGTTCTATGCTGTAAGCTCAAGCCCTCTTGTTGTWCAAATCGGGTGGTTACTCACACTCCTCCCTACCTGATAGCATTCTCGATGTAGCATCTTCAATCTTAAACGCGCAGTCAATTTATTATTATCTTGTAAGCAGCCTCATCTGTGTCAACCATCCCTCGAACTAATCAGCTTCGTGTCAGATTCCACATTTCGGGTCACTGGTGCCTCTTGGTACATTGATCCCGTCAGTACACTTTTCTCCGAGGTATTACTGTCGAGTTGTTGATTCCAAATATCGATAGTGAGCTTTCTATCGACTGTTTGCTATCCACAGTCATGACGGCTATGTATGTATATACACAACCTTTTCGTTTGGATAGGATGAAAAGCAGGCCTAACACAACTTTTGTCAGCTCTCAGCTATACTTTGTTTATCAATTGGTTAATGGTAAGTCAAGCTATTAGGGATGAAGGAGTTAAACTGATCGAATCTCCAACAATTTGACCTTTGTCACAGTCAAGCGGGCTGGTAAAGGAAGCTGGGTGCTTATAGGCGTCATTGTAAGTTCCCAAACAGGTTGGTTGACACAGGATATTTATAGCAATTACTTTTGATTAGATCTTCTTCCTCTCGGTGGCATTTGGTATAGCGCCCTATTCATTTATCTAGTCATCTAAACTTCTAAACGGTTAAATTTATTTAATGGCTTCCTAGCCGGTGGCGTAGGTGAGCACGATTCTAGAGTCTGAATGACGATTACGATCCCAAACGATTCTCTAGCATGTGTTGGCGCCATGTTCAAATTCCATCATGGCGTTCTGTCAAACAGGAACAGTGTATTCATGGTGAATATAATATTCCCGTCTTTGACTCTCCGCTCACGGAATTATAACGTCTTCTCCCCATCCCTGTAGATCTCCTTTACTATCGCCAAAGGTGCTGGTGCGGTCACAGATGTTCTTGCCACCGTTGCTATGTGCCTCTCTTTATCATCCGCCAAAACTGGGATGAACAAGTAGGCTACTTTTTGACTGGGGAGCTTTTACATTCGGAATTTCTCATTAACTTTTCCCTATAGCACCAATGCTCTGCTGGGATCGCTTGTCCAATTTGTCGTACACAGAGGGGCGCTTGTGACTCTCATTCAGGTGTTGCTCCTGGTCACATTCCATGTCCTTCCTAACAACCTAGTGTGGTGCGTTCCTCATCTGGTTATGCAGGGCGGCTGAATTGACGTGCCCAATCAAAGGTTCGCGTTCCATGTTAATGTGACCAAGCTCTATGCCAACACATTCTGTAAGTCTAGATTTTGATCACGGAGCAGAAAGAAATACTACAACTGACACTCTTTCTTTCAGTTGCTATGTGAGTTACGTGCGCAAGTTGCCGGATCACAATATTTTGAACTATCTACTTAGGTTGAACGCACGGGCTGGCCTGAAAGAAAAGCAGAAAGAAATCCAGAGCAGGGTGACAGTCCTTTCAGCCTTGGGAAGCTGTAATGGGCACAACTCCAATCTTGGTAGTCATATCTTCCAGGACAATGAACGTGGAGGACGCGGAATTTCGGCTGTCGAGAAGTTGGTATGCCGCGAAGGTACCATAGATACCCGTATTTACTGAGCGGCTTACCTATATAGGATGTCGCGAAGAGTGGGTCCCTRAAGACGCCCAGGGTCTCCAAGACTGTTATAGTTTCAGAGCTGTGATGTCCGGGATTGTGAGAATTTGGGTGGCTTGGTTCAGAGGGACGTGTCTGTAGAAACTCTTTCTTTATTACCAAGCTGTGAGGAAACCGAATACTATTTGGAAAAGCAGCTTGGCTTACTCCAGCGATGAATGTACTATTTGGTTGTTGACCGGTGTAGCTAAAGACACGGCTGCGTCGCGGACGTTCCTGCCACAWTGCCACGTGCCTCTTTCTACTCTTTCCATCATCTGCCAAAACTGGAATATTCAAGCAGTACCTACCGGCCCCCTAAGGAATGCTTCGGGAAACCAGTCCAAGCCAGGTATAGAAGCACCGGTAGTATTCCAAGATGAGCACCTAGGCTTAGGGGATGTGAATAGATAGGAATAACACATCGAGTGATCGGGACACAAGTCTAAATTATGTTCCACAAATAACAACACCCCGGTGCACCAGATCTGGCATCTGTCGCTTAGCACACATGACTTGATGAAACCTCATAGACCACCATCCTCTTTCCTCTCGTTCTTGCTTATTCGGTTCGTCCTGGGAGCACAGCTCGGGAATGCAACTAGACGGGCTCTTCGGCAATGGCAGTCCAGAGTCGACCAGAGAAGCTACAATGCGTGTCGTGTCACTTCCTTTGGATTGAGTGGTCTTCCATGGACGACACCATATTTGTGTAGTATTTTCGGCGGAACGCTTGAAAGCTGCTTGCCATTCTTGGCTACCACAATAGAGCGTAGGACAGTCCACAGCTTGAGAGACGTATATCCGTTCCAGACAGGGATTGACATCAGCGGGGTTGGAATCTGGGGAATTCACGGGAATAACCTCGAGGGAAGTCAAGCCATCGTCTAGACATCGTCACTATTTCCTGACTTTTAAATAGTATTCATCCTCACCGGAGGCCCTCGCAGAGAAAACCCGAACCTGTCCGATATCGCTAAGCAACTCGTAAGAATCCGAGGTATCAGAGGCACGCCCGCCGAACAGCACCAAGTCAGAGAACACAATAACATAAACAGGTGTGACCGTGTTTTGTAGGTTTGTTACACTCGCTCCGAGAAATCCCTGATCCGATGAGTGGCAAAGAGAGCTTTCGCCAGAATCGGAATACGTTGACCGAGAGTCGTACGATGAAATGCTTGCTTGCGAACTAGATAATTCATGATTTGGCCCTAAGCTGGTTCGCCGTTCGTCCCATGCGGTGACAGCCTTAGATAATCGGCGCGTACGTGAGACGTCCTGAGGAATATCAACATCTGTTCCCCGTTCCAAAGAGTAACCACAATGCAGTGTTAGTGGACCATGCCAAAGAATTGAGCGAGTCCTACTGGCGAGAGATGTCAAGGAACAGGGACCATGAAAGCGCCTAAGCAATGTACAGCTTCTGCGATGGTTTTCCTCTTCGCACTTAACTGTATCCAGGACATCGATAATGAGTTCCATAGAGCGCAGAAGGCCAAAACCAAAGACATATTGAGAACTTTCCCGCGCTGTCGACTTGAGTAGGGCCTAGCCAAAATACTCATCAGCGCCAGAGCTTTTCGGCAAAAAAGACAAACCGAGAATATCTGGGGGTAATCCTGCAGCCGTCCTTCGGGTTCGGAGATATACCTTCGTAACGTCCATCCGGTGTCTCGGTTCTGCTTATCTTGGAGATCAACGAAGCACCCAAAATCACTCCCCTCGTCCGTCAGAAGCTGAAGCTCTTCGTCCATAGATGCAACCTGTGCGACATAAGGTTGATAGATTTCGAACTTCGGCAAAAAAAGGAACAGTTGTCGGATTACATCGTTTTGACGAAGATGTAGGATTTCGAGAATTTGTTCATGCAAATGCAAAATGTCCTCCAGCCAATCCAGAAACCGGGAGATCCGAGGTGGTACTCCCGAAATCCAGGTCTTGCTCCCATGCTTGCGCAGCGGTAGGACATAATACTGTACACAGGTTTGGAGTTTCTTGACGAAAGAACGCTCGGTAATACGGAGCTGCTCGAACGGGTCAGCTTCAATCGGTGATGGATTACCAGTATCCAGTTCAGATGATGCAACATCCGACAGCGACAAAGGCGGCGATCTCTTTGGCGACGCCACAGAGCGAGCTTCGGGGTCATTTTCGGACTGAAGAGAGATTATAAAACTGCACACTATAAAAAGATTATTCTGACCTGTTCGAATGAAGCTTGCTTCGCCTGTACTGACTGAAGCATGTACGATGCTCCGTTGCTGAGATCGTCCATTTGATGACTATCACGACCACCAGTAGATGACGCTGAAAACTGGCTGTCGCGACCAGGATAGTGAAGGACCCGCTCATGTTGACGGTGATACACCTCTGAATCGGACGGTTTCAGCCCGAATGCCTCTCGTTCCCGCATGGCGATCATGATTGACCGTCTTGTTAGTCGCGCTGTCGCTGTACCGATCCCACCAATGGGTCGCTTCCCCCCGTCACCTGTGTGGGGGTTGTCATCAGGGAAGGGAGGTCTAACATGTAGCGAACGGACCGTGGAGCGCGGCTTCAGGAGAGTCACCTAGTATTGAAGCCGGAAAGGAAGCGGAGACGTACTGAGATTGTCGATTTCGGTCATCGCTGCCGGTCCAATTAATACCAACCGACTTCGCGGAGAGGATAGTTGTATGAGAGGTGGTTTGCGGTACGCCCATGTTACCTACGCCGCTGTATGCGAACCCTTGTTCACCCTGATAATCACTGCTATCACTACATCGTGTTATACGACGCTGTGTTACTTGATCGAGAGAGGAGACAATATTCAATAGTGCGGCTCGCTTCCTCTCGTATTCATCAGTTGCCATGGGGTAGACAGGTGGTCGTTGATTATGAGAGTACTGAGAATCCGATGAGCCCAAAGTTATAATCGAAGAGTGAGATGTTGTGTCTGTCGTCGAGTGATCAGACCAAGTTTGGTCGTCGGGCGCGCCAATTTCCGTGCCAGGAATTTCCACCCTCTGGAAGTTGTAGTCAAGTCCAAGGCCTATCCTTGAACCAGGTCCCATCGTGCCGCCAGAGTTATCGCTTTCACACTCAGAACCTGAAGTTGAGGGTACATCTGCGTTGATGACGGTTAGCCTCCTCTGGTCCCTCCTTTCCCATTCGCAACGGTTCTCCAGGTCAGACGAGTCCGGGCTGATATACGCTGTGTGCTCTGCAGCAAAGCGTGCTCGAAAACGCGGAATGTTTGACGCAAGGTGCTTTGTTGAATTTTGTGTTCCAGCACCAGAACGAGGTGGAAGACCTTTGTGTTGGATAGGCATGTGCTCCGCATGGTTAGAGTGTGGCAGATTGACGGCGTCAGGGCAATGAGCAGCAGAGGGTTTCGGACTTGGTTTCGGCTTCGAAGTTCCCTGAAATCCGGCATGAGAGAATGTATGAGACGTTGAAAGGAAGATAAAACCAATACTTTGAGGATGGATTTCCTTGGGGATCCTCCAGGTGGTGCAGTGCTCGTAGAATTAATTGATAATTTTCGCCTTAATATACTCTTGACTGAACGTAGGGAAGATGTCCCTCTGGTGTTTGAGCCGGTAATGACACAGGGCCTGGGAGTCTCATCCCCTCGAAATGATCTCTGGGTAGGTGTACGTAGGGCAGATTTGGGGTACTTGGACTTCATCAGAGGCGTCACAGTCGGGGTCGAGCGGGTATCTTCGAAGGCGCTTGCAGGCGAAGGTCCACGAAAACGCGGGGTTAGACGAACGTCATGTGCATTGCTTGAAAACTCAGAAGGGTACTGTTTTTCGCGGGCGGGACGCTCTGGGTGAGTTTCAGGTCTTGGTTCATGCAACCCATGGTTGAAACCATGTGGGACTTTGGCACCGACAGGTTGGGAAGATAATATACGCGAAGGAGGCCGGGTCATCCTATCAACTGTATCCCGCAAAGAAGGGAGTAGCTGTGCTTCAATCTGAGGTAGCCCAGCTATTTGACTTCGTCGTTTCTCCCGCTTGAGTAGCTTTGTTTGCATAACATGGCCGGTCGTGTGGATCTGTCTCGAGAACTTCAAAGGCCTAGACTCAAATGACGACTCGGACGATAAGGAATTAGGGGGGTATGACATCGGCATAAATTGCTCGTAATGGCTAGTGTTGTCGATCTGATCGTCTGAAGGCAAGGGCAGTTTCTTATCCTTGTGTTCTGCTTGACGGGTTTGAGGGTAAGATAGGCCATTAGCAGCGGCATAGTATGACGGGGGATAGAAAGTTGGTAACTGGGGGGTGGATCCTGTGTGGGGGCTCGGCGTGGCGACGAGCCTCGGCGATTTGTTTGTTATTGTCAGTGGCATAATTGTGACGAAAGCGACTGCCTGGACCTCGGTGCCAATGCCTGCTTGGATGAGTATCACAGGAAGAAATACAAGGTGATCAGGACTTGAAGCTTGAGTTTCAAACGTTCAAGACATGTTGCACCTGCAGGGTGACAATTTGCAATTAATGATGATTAATTGGCATCAGCCACAAGAATAAACACAATACAATATCATACTACTTTGCCCTCATGATGGAGAACGTGAATTATCACGAAATTGGCAACCATTTCCAAACAGCTTTGAGCGATCATGAAGCCCAGTCGAACAAGTCTCGGAAGCATTAGTGTTGATGGAATTTCTCTGAATACGGCTACCAGATCCAAATTCAAGTGCTGTACACATCTCAGCAAGAACTCTTATAGCAGTGACCGAATATCTCTGGCGTTCAATAGTCTAAGATGTTTCACATGTTCCATGTTGCCTCTAATTTTAGGATTAAAATCAAGCTCATATATGCTAAGAATACTAGGATCGATCAAAAGTGTAAATGGCATGAAGCGTCAAGCCAGTTTAACGGGGTATGAAGCTCCATGTATGGATCAGTCAGTACGAGGACGTTTATTAGTATGACCATTGATCTGGCCATTTGCATTCACAGCATRGAAGTACTCGAGTTTTTCAGTCGGATCAGGTTTGATGGTTTTAGAGCCCTCCGTCCAGTTCGCGGGACAAACTTCGCCATGTTTATCCTTAAGCACATCATCGGTGAGTATTTAGGGCCATTGATTTGAGGCAGGCAGCGTACCGTAAACTGGAAAGCCTTGATCAAACGAATAGTCTCATCAACAGAACGACCAACTGGGAGATCATTCACGGTGATTTGCCTATGGATTGGTGGCGGCTATTAGGTGCTTCTGATTATCGTCTACGAGAGTTTCGTTACCTTAAGGTACCCTTAGGATCAATGATGAACATCCCGCGCAGAGAAATGCCTTCTTCTTCAAGTAAAACACCGTAGTCGCGAGAAATTTGCATACTCCTGTCAGCAACAAGAGGAAGCTTGAGGTCTGGGCCAAGGCCACCCTCTTTGCGGCTTTGTGCTGCCCAGGCCAGGTGGGAAAACTTGGAGTCCGTCGAAATACCTATCTCAGCGTCAGCGAGTTGCAGGGCTTGGTGGGTAGGGTGGGGGTACCGAGGACAGTGGTATTTAATTGCTCGAACTGGGCAAGAGCATCATTAAACGCAAGGAGTTCACTGTTCTAGGATGAGCAGCTGTTATGAAGAGAGAAAAAAAACAAAGCACTCACGTCGGGCACACAAAGGTAAAGTCACTGAACGATGGAGATTAGTCGTGAGAGTGGCACAGGATCGCAGTCATACACACAGAGGATAAAAGAGAAGGACAATCCTACAAGGAACGGAAGGTGAGCCCTGTGACCTCGAGAGGTATGTTTGGACGCGTACCATCGACCGAGGTAATTAGTCAAAGAAAGCTCCTGGAATGTGCCTTCAACGACGGCATCAGCTTTGAAGGTGGGGGCGGGGCGTTGAACGAGGGCAACCATTTTGAAGGACAGGCGGCACGACTAGGGGAAAAACTGAAGCTGAAGCATAAGCAGCTCAGTAAATATGCAAATTTCAATCCTTCGTGTTATTTGGTTCTGCTTGATCCCCTCAAATTGAAATGTCTTCATTGCAACCGGGGCCAAACCTTTTTGGTAGAGCGGAACGCCGGGGACGCATGCTCTTAGCTCATACCGGGAACCCCGGGATTTCAAGTTGCAATGAGCATTCAATATGGTAAAACGATTCAACGCTTCCCTGAGTTCTCCTCTCGTTGCCTTACCATCCCAGGACCCCACTGTGCATGGTGACCCTGGGGGTTAAATACCCCTTGTGTCACCGCGTCATCTCTTTCTACCTTGCAATAGTTGGTAGTTTTTGTGTTTGGCTGGGCAAGCGCAATCACCTGGACTTTGAAAATTCCTGGTGACGTCGTGACTTTCGGAATTCAGGTATAAACACCCACCGTCTTGAGGTAGTTTAATCAGAGATCTGTTGAGAATTCTTATAAAATCAAACCTCTCTGACATTGGGGTTCTCTCAGACCGCAGCTCATTTATAATTGGACCCGACCATCGTCCTATCGGGTAGCAGTCGATGCTACCAGTTCAGGCACTAATCTCTAACGAGAGATAGTATTCACAGTGGAGACGAGACGTAAAGGAATGTATTAGGGTGAGTCTAGGATCCACACAAGAGAAGGTAAGTAATGCGAAGGAGAAGACATACGAGTAAGCTACGCACCTAGGATCCACACAAGAGAAGGTGGACCCTAGGTAAGTTGAGCGAACGTCTAAGTACTACGAAATGTATGTAGTTGTTTGCTGCAAATGTATACTAGTTGCATCACCAAATTCTCATTTTCGTTACGATATCTTACACATTATTGAGTTGCATTGTAATCCCTTCAAATTCTTAAAAAATACATCGCAACCTGCTAAATGTAGAGGAATGTCCAAAATGAATTTCTATAGGAACATATATTAGCGGCATTGTGCGGTATTTTGGTCAATTGTGGAGCATTACATAAGATTATCAAAACTTCTTATTTTGATCAAAAGTTGTGATGAAAATGAGGTTTTGTAGATGTGACACGTAGCAAAGGAATACATTCGGGTACCTACGGTAAGGGCTAATAGTTGAGATAGAAGACCGACATCGATATACATCGAGCTGTATATGGCGTGTCCGTATTTCGACAATCTCCTAGGGCACTCAAGACCAAGGGGCTGGGAACAGGCCTTTCGCACGAGTAAATGATCTGATACTTGCTAGTTATGCCTACGTTGGTTCTTTCACTGTATTTGAAGCAGTTCAAGGTTGAATATCATCGTCTGGTCATTCTTAGTTCAAAAGTCTAGAACATCAATGACGTAATAGATACGTATGTCGATGCTTAATGTTCATGAGGCAACTCCTGCTCCTGTCTCCTCACTGCCTCACAGTCTCCCCTTCAAATTCTTGCCGGCGCTGCTTATGAGGATGGGAAATGCTCACATTTTCACCTAGTCTTCGTAGTCCAGGGAGCCCAGCTAACTGTTGATAGAACGCAACTCCTGCCTCGGCACCCACCGAGTTTTCCCCATGTTATGACATATTCTTGGGGCTCTGTAGCCCATTCGCTATGGTCTAGACCCTGAGATTGGAGCGTTAGGTAGTTGTGCACAGGCAACTCACTGACCGGAATAGCTCAACGTTCTGACGACCAACCTCAAGAGCTGTAGCATCCAATGATACCGTGCGAATCGCCCGTCCCGGATCAATCCACGTCCAAGTATCCCTTTACGAGTGACATCTGCAGCGGTGATGCTCCAAGAATGCTGTAAGGGATCTGCCATTTCCCGCAGGCGGAAGAAATGACGCAACAGATCCAAAAGTTAATATAAGTGAGAGCGTGTGCAYATCATCGCCTTTGGTATCTATTCTCCTCTCTCTTTTAGATCGTCTTCAACTCGGACCCAACATCACTTCCAAATTCCCCCACTTGCATATATCAGAGGACCCGAGTTTTATCGAGCGCTCTTCCACGGCCACCACCATAGAAACGCGTGGTCACCTCTACACAGCCTCCTCTCACACGCTCTGACGCCCTCACTTGAGTGCTTCTCCCAAGGTATGCGCAGTGGACTCCTTGATAGGCCAATCCAGTATACGATACGGTTCATTCCCCTTGATCGTGGTCTGGTATGTAAAGTCGACTCCTCCCACGCATTCTGTCTGACTTGCTGTTCGCAGGATGACTACTGTCCTCCCTAATTACTTTCCACAATTTTTGTGGAAGTTCTGGCTATCCCATGGGTAGCATCCTTTCCTGCTGGCGCTTTGCATTGATTTAACGATAGTTCTAGCCTGACTCAAGACATCAAGACATCCCCCAGCCCCCGCGTACACAAATACGATGCCTATGACAACGAATTAACCGAACAACATCAGGCTCCCCTTTGTTCGAGGTCCATATTCCAAGACATCCGTTCCGATGATTTGGACATAGAGACAACTAAAATCTACGAACAAGCGATCGAAGAGTTTTTGCGTCTAGAGGCAATGAGTGAGACTACGTTGGGCGGCATTCTCCACCGCACGGTCTGGTCAGGTGTCGAAACTCCACCTCGTAGAGTCGCGCTAAATCCGGCAGAGGCCGAGGCCATACGCAAGTACCTCACATTTATACGGTTCCGAAACGGCCCAGGTTATCGGAAGACGATCGAATCTCTACGTGAGGTCGCAGAAGAGAAACCACAGGAAGGGAGCGTCTATCCTGCATACCGACCTATCTTCGTCAGAATACGTACACGATATATACTGCGTCAGTTTATTTCATTCCTCACCCATACTTCCATTGGGGGCGCTTCCCCCCATTCACGACCTGAGGACGGCGCCCACAATATTGGTACCGCCCTGGATACTTTCAGAGATATCATGGAACTATACTGCTGGCGTTTGTGTAGCGCCGAGATCTGTCTTGGAATAGCCTCCGACGAGCAGGAGTTCCTACTCCCCGATTGCTTGTTTGGCAGTCTAGAAGAGAATTTCCAAGAAGACCCGTACGTTCCACTCGATACGCCTTGAGATCAACGAGCTCACCAATTACTCCCGCAGAACTTGCTGCGACTTCTTTTTTCCTATCTTCCCCACTCTTTCTATCTATATTTTGGGCACAGCCGAAGATAGCTGTCCCTCAGACCCGAGTTCTATCCAGGGCACCATCTGGCTCGACGTCGGCATTGAGGCCGCTTCCGATGTACATTTGCGTAACGCAATGGTCCTCCAGACATATCCCCGCTACCTTTACTTTTCTTCTCTCCGCACCGTCGCACTTTCAATTTCGTCATATGATGAATTCCGCTGGATACAAGAGCACCAGGATTATAGCCGCTTAAAACAAAGGTGTAGGCAGAAGTTTTTGCAAGAGACAGTAACGAAGACACTTGTCTTGAGGCCTTCGGTGGTCCTCGCCGATTTGACAGACCAGGTGAAGATGGTTGGGAATTCTGCAGTTGCGCACGGTTCGTTTTCAGATGTTTGGAAGGCTAGATGGGACGATCCCGTTGAAAGACAAACGAGATTTGTAAGATCAAACCTCCATCGACTAGACGCTCTTCCTCACCAGTTTGTGCAGGTTGCTGTTAAGTTTTTACGCCAGATCTTGCTTCACAACGTTCGCGAGAAATTGTTGAAGGTGGGCATTGCTGAAATAAACTACCAATGTCACTGAAACGCCTTCTCGTATAGCGTCTTCAATCGGAAGTTATTGCATGGCATCAACTCTGCCACCGTAACGTCAGCCAACTATTAGGTATAATGCAATCTGCCAATAGCATCGGAATGGTTTCCCCCTGGTACGATAACGGCACAATATGTGAATACGTCAAGCGCAATCCCACGGTTGACAAGTTGAAATTGGTGAAATATCTTCAGGTTATCAGAAGTCATTCGCCAATGCTTATGCCTCTTGTTAGCTCATTCAAGTAGCCTCTGGGATTGCCTATCTACACAACTTCAAGCCTCTCATCATACACGGAGACTTGAAAGGGGTATGTTATTACATTTCTCTTAGAGACGGCGTCTGTTGATCAATTGGAATAGTGCAATATATTAATCGATGACCATGGATTTGCCGTCATCAGCGACTTTGGTCTTTCCAAAGTCATGGAAGAAACCAAACCAAAAGCTGATCACAAAAACGGCACTTCTTTCTTTGCTGGGTCCACGAGGTGGATGGCGCCAGAGCTTATTTTCGCTCTTGTTGAGGATGATAGTTGTATACCCCCCGTCACAACACACAGTGACGTGTATGCTTTTGCATCTATCTGCCTCGAGGTGAGTCTTAGACGGCTTTCACGAAGGCACCGACCCCTGGAATCTCTCCCCTAGGTCGCCACAGGTCAACTCCCCTATGCCCATCGCAATAACGACTACTCCGTTACTGTTGACATCTTACGCGGAATTAAACCAACTCGTGGTCTCTCTCTTGAGATTCAAGGCATGGAACTCAAGTGCGTAGAGTCCTTCTGGGGCATGCTCAACCGATGTTGGAATGACCAAGGATCCCTACGCCCTACTATGTGCGAGATGCTCGTATTCTTGGAGAATATGGCTATATTTTGAGTTCGTCTGTTGTCTGCTTTCGAGCTGCTATTTTGTGTCATGACTTTGTTTACCATGGATTCTGGATACCCCTGGTCTTGTAACTATGAAGGACCCTCAATCTAAATACCCAACTCGAGTTTAGCCTGTCTACCGGTGCTTCGTATACTTACCTTATGCTCTAGGGTTGTGTCTCTCGCATATAGAAATCAGCCTGGAATGTCAAGCGGTGGTTAAAGAACCACCAGCAAATCAGCCCTTGAATTCCGCCAATGAAACGCGGTAGGGTAGTGGCACAACAGCTGAAACGTTACCGTCTTTGTTTTCGGGAGGGTAAGAGGGCCAAGCTTACTACGAAACGTGCAGTTACTGGCTCACTCATGCCCAATGCCAACAAGTTAAACCCGCAGGGGTCTTTATACGAGCGATAGATTGTAGCTGAACATGCTGCAGCTATTTACATTGTATCAGATATTGGAACGTATCCACTCCGAAGTCTCCAGCGCCCACTCTTCGCCCTGACCACTCGACAATGCAGCATACACGCTAAGATGATTGTGTCCTTTGGCAACAATCACCTTTGCAGGAGGAGACTGCAGGAACTTTGCCAACTCCGTCTGGAAATCTGCCCTCAAAGCGTGAACCGGTTTTGGTTCGCGTTCGGCTTCCACGAACAATATTTTGGGCAAGGTGGTGATGCCATTTTTCTTAGCATCCTTGAGAAGCCCGAGAGGGCATTTAGACTTGATGTTCTCTTCGGTGACCCAGTACATCTTACTGGGCACTTCAAGCCCTGTAGGAACATCATAGTGGTAGTATCCCGCGATCAGAATGAGTCCTTTGATTTTTGGTCGGAGCTCTGAATTGAGTGGAAGGACTTGAGGTTCGAGGAGGAGTGTTGATGTATGTACAGCACCGGCGGAGTGGCCGGAGATAAAGATGCTGTCAATGTCTGGGTTTGGCGTGGTTGACGTGACGAGTTGGGTGGAGTGTGCGAGCACCCAGAGGATCGCGTCTCGTAGGTCCTCCACGGGCCCCGGGTAAGTGGCGTGGGGAGCGAGGCGGTAATCTGGGATCACCGTAATGAACCCTTGTCGCGCGAAGAATGCACCAAGACAAGGATAGGCGTAGTCGTACGGGGCTTCGAGGACCTTCTGGCCAGTCACGAATCCTCCACCGTATACGTAGAACAACAGTGGGGTTTTGCCGGGTGACGTTGTTGGAGGGTAGTAGATGTCGAGCTATTGGTTTTGCGATTAGAGATTATTTTATCTATGATTTGCAGCGACGTACATTATGGCGGTCGGTTGAGCCGTATTTGAAGCTTTTCTTCAAGACGTCCGTAATCACGGACATTTTTGGTTTGAAGATGTCCAGGAACGCATTGTGTGCTACAAACCAAGGACGTGTTCACAGTCCGTTGTGTAGCTTCCAAAATAACACATACTAGGTTCAAGAACCTCCAGGATCTCGTCTGATTCTAGTTTAGCAATCCTATCCATTATGTTTGAGTACCAGTCCTGTGTCAGTATGCGGAATGGTGAGCACTGCTGCATAAGTTACGGTTTCCATGCTCACCTTCCGGGGTGTTTAGTATGAGGGTAGGTGGTAAAGTGGCGATTGTATCCTTCATCCTTAAGTACTCACGTTGGCACTGAGCTGGATTGTGAAAGTAATCCCATTTTGGGCACAGCGGAAAAATCATCCTCCCAGGGGGGGGGTAAATCTACGTCTAAATTGGGATGGTCATTCCATATTCTCCGGGAGATCAGATATGGTTGATTAGAAGCACCGACATCAGCTCTCCCGGAGTGTCTGTAGGCGTTAGGTCAGAAGGATAAGCCAGCAGCTACCCTCGAAGAGCCGATGACAAAACTTCTATACGCGAAGCGACTAAGCGGTCGTATCATACTGGTCAATTCGGGTTCCAACGCCGGGAATATCCCCTGCGCGACATACTACCTCCGTAGCCAATACCACATCTTGCAGACCCACCCCAACTGATTTAAATATGGTTATAGGGCCTGTGAAGGAAGGAGGTTGGGCAGGAGTGGGTTCTTGAATGAGCTTTCTTGATAAGATACTGGACAACGGCCGGTCCCCATCGTGAAGCAGAAGTTCACCTATTTCGACCATCGACTCCTGACCCACTCCAGCTTGTATGAGGTCTCCGGCCTCCTTTGCGCATGCTGCCCGAGAGTCCACCATGAGGATCTGATTGATTCGGACCCGACCGATTCGGTGATCCAGGTGGGGCGGATTCGTGGGGAGTGCCCTGCGAATCAATTGTTCTTCAACTTCCCGCATGATCGGCTTGAAACTTCCTATCAATACTACGTGGGTCCCCGACGAGACCCACGAAGAAGGGAAAAGTGGCGAGGTGGATGACGTTGCGCAGATAATCACGTCAGCTTGCTGGACAGTGCGCTGAACCGGACCCGAATCATGTGACGATAAGAGCTGGAAAGCGACTTGGCTGAAGGCCGCCTGTGAAGCGCGATAGAGAGTCTGTGCACGTTCGTTAACACTGCGGTTGATGATCGTGCACGACTTGATGCTGGGGCAGTGCCTCAGAAATAAGTTGATATGTGCCTCGATCTGCTTCCCTGCACCGAACATCACAATATGTTCTGGATCATGGATTCCGACTAGGGTCATGGACAGCAGCGAGCCTGTGTAACAAAGACTATTGAATTCATTACTGGTACTAGAAGAGATCAACGACAAACCTGCAGCATTTCGCAGCGCTGTCAACTCCCGTGCATTGATAACTGCCTCTACCGCACCAGTTCCTTCGTTTAACACCAATGTTGTTGCAGGCAACCCACCCACACCCTCGGCGCATGGAATGCTGACAATTTTGATGCTGGTTCCCTTGAGTGCAACCCGAGGGAATGACACCCTCGCTGGCATAAATAAGGTCACATGAGAGGGCATGTCAACCGAAACACGATGAGGGATTTGTATGTCACTATCCTCCAGTGGCAACGATGTACTCGAAAGGGCGATAAATACGCGTGCCATGAGTTCTTGGAGGAACTCCGTGTCAAATGAAGAGACTACTTTCGCTACATCGGCGGCTGAGAGTATAAGCAGAGACATCGATTAGCGCAGAGAAGTAGCGTTAGATAAACCCGAAAGCCCCAACGAATCAAGCATCGATCAGCGCAAGTATGCCGGCCCGGTGCAACAACCGGGGCGGGATACCGAGAGCGTGAGGAGCTTGGCTTAGAGCTGGATAGCAATCTCACATTTTGAGTACTTGAGCAGGCCTACCCACCGAATCTTTCCTGACTGGCTGATTTGATATGTTACTACTGCCTCGCGCCAGCTTCCCAATCACAMATCGCATCTTCCAAGCTTCTACTTGGGGTATGGGCACATGGCTGCATGGGGACCGGCGGAAATTTGCAATCCTGGTAACAATTGATTTGGTTGATTTGATCCGCAATTGCATACTTATGTACATAATTTATTATGAAAATTTGGGGGACCGAACAGAGTGCGCACAGCCTGGAGTCATGTCAGAGGGGTCAGAAAGGGCGGCGGGTCGGACTTGGAGGTTCTAGGGGCACCTAAACACACATGATTTGCTACGAATTAGATTCCAGTGGACCATTCCCGACTATTTTACACATATCAACAGGTAACAGGGCGGGCTTACGCCTCAGTGACTGGAGCCTCTGGAATAAGTGAAACAGACAGAACTAAAATTCTTCTTAATCATAGGTGTCCTCTGGGGATTCGTTAAACGGAACGACGGCAGAGCCTCACAGACCAAAGTGTACATAAGGAATCCAGGTAAGGAGAGCATAATCTGTGTCGGGGAGCGACCTACGAAATTCTTGAATCGCGTGGTGAAGTGCATAAGCTGCATGCGCTCCATTCAGTCCTTTCCTCCCAGCCCGTACTTCACATGCCAAAAGTTCTTCGTAAAATAAGTCTGCAACCCTTGGGGCACAGTCATCTCGAATCGACCACATTGTCGCGAYGACGCCGCGATATCCTGCTGCTAACATCCCAGCTGCCAAGTGAATGGCCTCTTCGGAAAGGGTTTCATCTCCCTTACTCGTTTGGCAAGCGGATAAGAAGGCAAAGTCTGCGTTCTTCAAGTTAGCTTTGATAAGTCTCGATAGCTCGAGTGGGCCATCATGGAAAAAGAAGGAGCTTTTGAGTGGATCCATAGTGTTCTGCTCAGCATGGCATGCGAAGTGAACCGAGCTGTATGTCTCTAGAGTGGTCATCCCTGCTTCGACGCTCGCATGCTCTCCTTCCAAAGTCAAATAGGGCACCGCATGCTCAGCGAGCCGCCTTTCGATGGCCCGAATCTCCTTAGTTGTGGATGGGATTGGACTTTGACCGGGCGTGTCTGGCTGGCTGACCATGAACATTTTCTGCACACCGCCGGTGAAAACACAAGGGTCGTTGATGCGCTGAACGAGGGCGCCAACCGACGGAGTATAGGAGGATATTACAAAATCCGATAGCTTGGAGCCATTGGGGCAGTCGTAGATGCCTGCAGCATGAAGCGGCAAGGATGTAAGGGCTCCGGTAGTACACCACCAGACTCTGGGTTTCTTCAATGGGTCATTCGAAGGCTGAAAGTAAAATACCAATGCCGTTAGCATTAGATATACTCTTCATGTAAAACACTCACTGAGATCCCCAGGCCTTCAATTATTGGCTTTGCTATATCCACCCATAGGTCCCGCAAAACAGTCTTAAGGATAGTGATTGTGTCAAGCGCTACCCGACGGATTCCTCGGTTGCTAGAATCTCGGGCCTTGGCCTCGGCTTCTTCGGCATCAACCTGCGGGTTCCCTTTGATATCAGGCTCCAATTCGGATCCCCGTACCCGCAATCCCCCATCAGCCAAGCTTTTCCAAATGCGTTTGCGGAGATCGGATGCTTTGGTGTAGGAAAACGAAGGGAGTGGGATGTGAATATATTTTCGAGGTTTGGAATAGAGTGCAAGAGCGTCGCAACGTTCCTTATCGATATTTATAATGACGACTGGACCACCAGCAGGAAGGCCATCAAGCAAGATGGAGGCAGGGRTCGGAAGAAGGAATGTTTCGAACCCTGGGATTTCCCGTACTTTGGCGAGTGTCCGGTCCCATTCTTGTGCGAGCTCAACGCGTTGCTTTGCTTCGGACTGTACAATCATCTTTTTCTCCATAGATTCATCTGTGTTGAGAATAGATAGGGTCGTACGAGAACCTGCTTTCTCAAGAGATTTTGATATGTCTAAAATGCGGTCTGCAAGTGCTCGGTCATGGATGCGAAGGAAGTCGAATGGGGTGCGCAGGTTGTTGAGCTGGGTCCAGACGATACACCTGCCCTGTTCGAGCCAYTCTAAGGCTCTTTCGGCGTCTCCGAGGGAGAATGCGACGGCGGCTGCCTCCAATGGCAGATCTGAGCAAGCAGCAAGGTTTTGATGACGGCTGTGCAGAGTTAGCTCTAGACCCGCAACTAAAGAGAGCAATTCAATGCCCTTGGCAAATGCCAGCAGCGACTGAGGYGGGTCAAACGATCGACAGAGACGAGCCCAGTTTCGGGCAGACATCAGGCGTGCAGAGGGATTCCCGGTGGAAGCATCAGCTGCACGACGGAAGCAAGCAAGGGCCTTAATCAAGTCGCCATCATTCTCTGTGCATATAAACCKAGCTAGGAGCGATATTCCGAGACCATTGAGGCCATTAGACAGGTTGGCGCGGCCGAAGGGGGTGAGTTCAATAGCCCTTTCGTTTGCAGATATTGCTTCATTGATGTCTGCGAGAGCTCCTGTGCATTCGAACCGAGTATGGAATGAACTACCGAGGTTGCTGAGTCTGATGTGCAGGCGTGCATGCCCGGGAGGCGTGAGTTCAACAGCCTTCTGATAAGCGGATATTGCACTGTCAATATCTGCAAGCTCTCCGGTACGATTAAATTGTTCACTGAGTGAATTTCCTAGGTTATTGAGCCAGCGAGGCAAGTCCGCGTGACCTGGAGAAGCGAGATCAACAGCTTTCTGGTGCGCAGAAATCGCTGCCTGAATATCTGTCGGGTCTCTCGTCCGCTGAAACCGAGCTAGGAGTGAGTTTCCAAGATCGCTGAGGCTCCTTGGCAAGCTTGCATGGCCAGGTGGGGTCAGCCCTGTGGCCTTTCTCTGCGCATATATGGCTTCTTGAATATCTTCAATTTCACCAATGCGCCTGAATCGAGTCTGAAATGAGATACCTAAGTTGGTGAGCATGGTTGGTAGGTTTGCATGGCCGGGAGGTGTAAGTGCGACGGCTTTCTGAGTGATGGATATCGCCTCCTGAATATCGGCGAGGTCTTCCAAATGTTCGAACCGAGTTTGGAACGCAATTCCAAGATGGGCTAGTGTGCGAGGCAGACCCGGGTGGTCTGGAGGAGTAAGCTCAACGGTTCTCTGCTTCACAAGWATCACCTCCTCAAGATCTGCAAGGTCTCCTGTGCAATCAAACTTAGTTTCAAGCGAGTTTCCAAGGCCGCAGAGTAAGCCAGGCAAGCTTGCATGGCCGGGAGGAGTGAGTTCAACAGCTCTCCGCTGCATGGAAATAGCTTCACCAATATCTGAAACATTTCCTGTGCATTTGAACCTGCCTTCGAACGATGTTCCGAGATTGCTGAGTATCATGGGAAGCTGGGTATGACCAGCAGGTGTGAGCTTAACAGCATCCTGGGATATGGATATTATTTCCTCGATATCTGCGCGGTCACTTGTGCACCCGAACCGCGCTAGTAAGGAGCTTCCGAGATCAGTGAGCCTGGCGGCAAAATCGGCATGGTCAGGAGATGTGAGTTCCATAGCTGYCCGGTGTACAGATATTGCCTCCTCAATGTCTCTAAGTTTTCCCGTGCGATTAAATAGGTCTCGGATCGACGATCCTAGGTTGCTGAGTATGCTGGGTAAGTGTGTATRGCCAGGAGGCGTAAGCGCAACAGCTTTCCGTGCCGTAAAGATCGCCTCCTTGATATCTGTAAGGTCTCCCGTACGTCCGAAACGGGCTTGGAGCGAACCGCCGAGGTTGCTCAATGCACTTGACCAATACGATTGGCCAGGAGGAGCAAGCTCGACGACTTTCTGGTATATAGATATCGCCTCTTCAATATCCGCAAGGTTGTCAGTGTCTTGGAACTGCCTTTGTAAAGCATTCCCAAGATTGTTGAGTAAGATTGGCAGTACCTCACTGYCAGGAGGTGTGAGCWCCACAGCTTTCCGCTTCGCCGATATTGCTTCCTGCAGGTCTGAGAGGTCTCCCTTTCGACTGAACCGAGCTTGAAGCGAAATTCCGAGGTTATTATATGCTACTGGTAAGAGCGTGGCGCCAGGCGGGGTGAGCTCAACAGCCCTCTGCCTTACAGATACCGCCCTGTCAATATCTACAACGTCTCCTGTCCGATTGAACCGAGTTTGCAACGCGACTCCGAGATCAGTGAGCCTGCGGGCAAGGTCTGTGTGACCAAGAGGGGTGAGGTCAACAGCCTTCTCCAAGGTGTATATAGCCGCYCTAATAGCTGTGAGGTCATCCGTGCGCTGGAACCGGTCGAGGAACGATACTCCAAGGTCATTGAGTGCTTCAGACCATTCTGCATGGTCARGAAGGGTAAGCCGAGTAGTTTTTAGTAAAGAATAATAATAATAATATAGTTGGGAGTACCCTTCACTTCTCCTAGTRATMATTGGTGACATASTTGTCCATCGACGACACAGTTCAACACTTACCGACATTCACCTGTGTGTACRCCATCCTGTTTTGTCCAGCTGGTGATTTGTAAACTTCAATCCGCTATAAACTCGTCCCCTTTGTCGGTCGTGTTATTGTAGATAGGCTGTGCACTTTGTAGAAGCCGTGAAAGGTCAAGGGAGGAGGTATTTGATCACAAGCATATCCGGAAAACAGATTCAACACAGCAGAGGTTCACAGGCGTGACAGCGCCATACATATGGTCACGCGGAGGTTGCTTTCTTTTTTTGTATTCTGCCTCTTTGTATTGTGGTACCTGAAATAATAAATGAGCGATAAGGGTGTAGGAAACAGGAGTAAATTTGTAATCAAAAGCAGGAGGAAAGTGGAGATTTGGCCGAAGAGGCGTGTATGTGGCTAGTTAGCTTGGGGATTCTCCTCCTCTAAGTAGTCTCCCAGGATGTCGACGTTGCTAACCTTGCCTCGTGACCAGCTTATAAAAATATCTTTCTATGTCGAGCCTTTTATGCCTTCTACGCTTAAATGGGTGCATATTATATGTAACCCCACGACTATTTGGGAAATGTAGATCAGCCGTAAGAACCATGCAGATATTGGATACCCGTCACGGCGGAAGCGGAAAACCAGACATATGAATTCCGCGGAAGTCAAAGTCATTCTGCGACTGATGTAACCAGTGGAGGTCTCCAATGTGAAGTCGGCAGTACAAATACATATACAACAGCACGCAAACCTATTCGTTAATTGTTCCACTTATATACACTCGTTTGGGGAAGAGGGCGGGAGTCGCGTCATTATCGTTTGTTCCGACTACTTTTGATTGGAAAATGCGATACGAATCGCGTTGTCGAAGTCAGCGATAACGTCTGTGATATCCTCAAGACCGACAGCAACCTAAGTAGAATTAAGATAAACACACAAGAAAGGCAGATGAACAAAACGGAGCATACACGAATGAGGTCAGGGGTAACACCAGATGTCAATTGCTCCTCTTCCGAAAGTTGAGAATGCGTCGTGGTGGCGGGATGGATGACGAGGGTTTTGGCATCACCCACATTGGCAAGGTGGCTGGCAAGCTTCAAACTGTCAACGACTTTACTTGCAACCTTGGCGTCACCCTTCACACCGAAACTAAGCACGCCACCATATGCGTTGACCCTCAAGAGCTTCTTTGCTAATGGGTATGATTCGTGTGATTCAAGTCCAAGGTAGGAGATCCAAGACACATTAGGGTGTTTCTCGAGCCATTTGGCAAGGGCGAGCGCATTGTCGCTGTGGCGTTGACCTCGCAGACTGAGTGTCTCGAGTCCTTGAAGAAGGAGGAAAGCACCGAAGGGATTAAGGCATGGACCAATGTCACGGAGAAGCTGTTAAGAGAGTGGATGTGAATACGAGCTGGGGAGAGCCTATCTTGTGAAAACACACCTCTGTGCGCACTTTGACGGCAAATGCAATTGAACCAAAAGTCTCGCTGAATTTGAGGCCGTGGTATCCCTCAGATGGCTCAGTAAATCCGGGGAACTTGCCGGACTTCGTCCAGTCGAATTTTCCAGAGTCGACAATTACACCAGCGATCGTAGTGCCATGACCACCAATCCATTTAGTTGCACTGTGAACTGGGGGGCGTTCAAGTAGAACTCTTGTGGACTTTGAGAATGCAATACTTACCAACAATATCAGCACCATGTTGGATGGGCCTGATGAGATAGCCTCCCATCCCAAAAGTGTTGTCAACGATCAGCGGGATCCCATTGTCGTGGGCAATCTTTGCGAGAGCAGGGATGTCGTTTACGATGTACTTGGGGTTGGCAATGCTCTCGATAAATATTGCTTTGGTTTTTTCATCAATGGCCGCGGCGAAGGCTTCGGGTGTGGGTTCTGTGACCCACTTGACGTGGATGCCGAACTGTTTGAAGGTAACCTTGAATTGATTGTATGTACCGCCATAGAGGTAGGAGCTTGTCCGGGCATCAGGGATGGGATAGAGTTTCTAGATTATCAACTCACGTAGACACGATATTGTCACCAATACCTGCAACGGCGCTGATTGCCAGGAACTGAGCAGCCTGGCCGGAGGATGTTGCAACGGCAGCCGCTCCACCCTCCAACGCGGCAACTCGCGCTTCGAAGACATCCTGGAAATCCATCAGTTCATCACGTGTCTGATCCTGCATGGTTTAAGATGGGGAACCTTACCACCGTGGGGTTTCCAATGCGCGAGTAAATATGGCCGAATTGCCTAATCATGGTTAGCGATATATCATAGATACGGAGAGGATATAAGCACCTCAATCCAAAGAGATCTGCACCATGCTGGGCGAATATTAGCGATCATGGACTGAGGCTGGGTTACTTTTAGAACTTACGGCAGAATCGTTGAACACGAAACTGGTAGATGCATAGATAGGAACTGCTCGAGCATTGGTAGCTTTATCAGGCGCCTGACCAGCGTGGAGTTGAAGAGTGTCAAACTCGGGTTCCCTGGTAGTTTAACGAYAGATTACCGATCGGAATCTGAGGACAAAAAGKTTTTGAAAAATATGACGCTCACTTGTAGAATGGGTTGGACATGTTCAGCAGCGGCAAAGGGTTGGTGGGAGCAAGTTCGTTTTGTTTGACAATGACCTCGACATCTGGTCTATCTTTCTTATAGGATGCTGTGTATCCGAGACCTTTTATGGCCCAATGGCGTGCTTGGTGGTCATGAGTTCCAGGCGATATGCATCGATCACGCTATCACGATCGCCATCCTCTTTCTCACCGGGAATTCCCACAACCACTTATGGAGGGCATTACCACTCCTTGATATAGGCGGTGCAACAATGGAATTGAGGAGATCTGTCCGCTTAAATTCCATTCACGAGCACTCCGCCCATCAGTTCTAATTTCGGAGTTCTTTCCAACCGAAACTGGAAGCGATTGAGCGTAAGTTTAGTCCTGCACAGCTACATGCTCTACGGTCGGTGTGAAGCCCAGGCAGCTGTGTAAATTATAAAAGGCCGGTCCTGGTTCCCTATCGAGGTTCCATTTATTACCCAAATATCCTCAATTCCCAACTCAGTAACCCTCGACCTAAGCATAAGCGTCTAAATGCCACCTAGAAAACGAAAMAATAGGGGCGACAGGCTCCACCACTGCATCCTGGATGGACATGGCCATCTTCGAAAGACTTATGATAGCAAGCAGCACAGGCTGTTACTGGCTATTGACATTGGAACAACTTTTTCTGCAGCCTCGTTCTGTTTGTTAAAACCTCAGGAAGTTCCAGCGCCAGAAGCCGTAAGCCAGTCGTCTTTATCCGTATGTTGAGAGAATACCCAGCTCAACATTATGTTAGGTCTCAAATTGGCCGGGGCAGGTACGCATGTAATTCGAATTGGATGACGGCGTGAGCGCTGAATCATAACAGACCGTACCGGATATAAAGGTACCAACTATCTTATACTATGATCAGTCTGGTAACCTGCAACTCCGGGGAGCTGATGCGATGGTCGAGGTGGGCTTTTCCTACTCACGCGTAACTCAGCGCTCAACGATCATGCTGGGGACAGGATAATATCGCTAAAGCAAAAAAGGAACAGTGGAATAGGGTTGAATGGTATGTCCCAGGCTCAGGCTAACTCAGTTCTGCTGTGAAAGGGAAGCAAACTTTCCACAGGTTCAAGTTGGCCCTCCGCCCGTCATTCTTATCCCCTCTATCATCAGGCGGAGCCGCCTTATCTCAACCCGACTCCAGCGACATCGATCATGCCAATTTACCTGCCCTCCCTGCTTCGGTCTCAATAGAGAAGGCCTACACCGACTTCCTTCGCCTTATGCTAGAGTACACAGAACATTTCTTTTGCAAGCACCGCTCCTCCGGAAAACAAATATGGGGTGAACTTTTTYCGACAATGAATTTGATCTTTACCATCCCAAATGGATGGGAGCTCCGACAACAGCATCTAATACGCACCGCGGCCGTAGATGCTGGATTTCTCAACCTTGCACTGACGTCTGGCGACATGACACAGGATGTGCTACCATTGGAAAGGATTCATTTTGTACCCGAGGCTGAGGTCAGGATTTCCTTTTCTAATTGAACATTTCTACATTTTGATATGTATGCTATTTGATCCAGGCTGCTATGATCTATGCCGCGGACAGCGGCCACGTTGATTCATGGCTTAATGTAAGTGACAAATCATCCAGTGACGCATCGTTTCCCAGTTATTGTTACAATGATAATTACCGATAGGTTGGCAACGAGGTTATCCTCTGTGATGCTGGAGGTGAGTGCTGATTATTGGAAAATACTTCGAACTCAAGAAACCCAATTCCGATCTGGTAGGCGGTACCATCGACATCACGTTTGTCATTTGTTCGGTTATTTTAATTGCGACAGCAGCTCAACATAGCCTGGATTAAAAACAGTGCTTATAAAATAACCCAGGAATTCCCACTTGAACTCAAGGAAATTCTGGCTCCCAAATGTGAGTTCGCGCCCCCCGCCCCCTCCCCCCACGATGCAAAATAGTTTGTACGTGCGGCGTAACGGCGCCACATGATGATACCAACAACATATTTTCATAGGCATTGTCGCTGGCGCGGTTTTCATTGATCAGCAGGCTCGTCATTACATTCAAAGTACGTGTATTCACTCCAAATGCAATGTTTAGAGGTACTCTGTCTAAGTGTATGTCTGGGTATAGGTAAACTCACAGGCACAACGTGGGACACACAGGAGAAAATGGAGGAGTTAGTTGCGTTTTTTGAGCGCGACACCAAGAAACGGGTAAGCCATACTATTGGTAACGAAAGGACTGATCTGAAGAATAATAAAACAGTTTGGGCGGCTTGACCATAGCTATGGCCTAGGCTACGCTGCCRGYGGAAACAATATACCTCAGGCAAATATCTGTGAYGGAAGGCTCTACATACCGGGGTTTGTGTTCTGCCCAAAGGCCATAGATATCATAGGCGTACTCGTCACTCACATTTCGACTCAGCGCCGATGTGGCTAGCTTTTTYGAGCCTACCCTGAGTGCAATCAAGACTGCAATTGACGAAATGTGCCAGAAGCTGGCACAACCCATCAAAGTGATGCCYCCAACTCCGAAATTTTACCTTGCCACTAATTTTAGCTTTTTTTGTTTTATAGAACRTYATCATGGTAGGAGGACTCATGAATTCAGACTATGCCTTCAAAAATCTCGAGAAATGGGGGCGTGAAAAAGATTTAAAATTCAGCAAACCCGATGGATCAATGGCCAAAGCGGTRTCGAATGGCGCACTGCTTTGGTATCTCACTCGACCTGTCACWTCTCATATCGCAAAATTTCATTATGGGACCGATGTTTCTCTTCCCGTTGACGAGTGCAAACTACACTTTTCAGGAAGGAAAWTTACCACAAGGGCAGATGGTGTGCGTGTAGTGCCAAATATATGGTCCACTATTGCCGAAAGGGTAAGGCAGCGGGTGCCATTGGTAWGATTTTACGCTGACTGGTGAACCGGCACTACTTAGGACGGGCAACTGGAGCCTGGAAAACCAGCGATGSGTGACTTTGAGACGTATTTGACTGACGAAGACATCATTGAAGTCCCAGAGTTCCGGGAAAAGATTTTTATATGTCGAAAGGATGTTAGACCAGATTTTACGACAGAACAGGTTGGTGAGTGTTGCAGATAGCAGGCATGTTATCGTGAAAAGAAAATGAACGTTTGGATTTTAACTACAGGTGGGGTAAAGATCATCCACCCTGATGTCGATCATGCCTGTTCCATTGTTCTTGATCTCAAGTCCATCTTCGATGATACGCGGTATGAGGATAAAAAGTCAAAAGATGGGAAGCGCTACAAGATTYTGCGGGTGAGTTGACATTTTTACAGCTAGACTTCGGCGCCCCGACCCCAGAATRTTGCTGATGT
Source organism: Lepiota subincarnata (assembly GCA_023014305.1). Lineage (NCBI taxonomy): Eukaryota > Fungi > Basidiomycota > Agaricomycetes > Agaricales > Agaricaceae > Lepiota > Lepiota subincarnata. The sequence goes on from JAECYV010000026.1 coordinate 97,518, forward strand.
GATCTACTGCCCTGATCGGCGTACTAGTTCACTATCTGCATTATCAATGATGGATGTAACATTAAGGCATATGCTCGTTGGCGTGCACGGGTATGTGCTCTCTCAGAATATCCACCCCCAGACAAAACCAATAGGAATATTTTTCACTCAGAACAAGACACGTCAAGGGGATGCGAAAATAGTGCATGTATGAGGGCCCTTTATGGCGGCSGCTTCGGGTCTTGGGCATTTGGTGTAATTGTATTTCTTGTAAAAAAACCCTTGACGTTGTTTTGGCACACGKAAAGATGAACAACAAAATGTAATGAGCTGACTTTGGACCGTGGCCATCTGTTGGTCGGTATCTGAAACGCGGGCAGTACAAAAACAAGGAACTTAATTACTGTCGTAGGTCCCAGTAACGACGCGTGGAACCACATATGTCTTTTTGTTCCCATCCTGTGCTAACCCACTCAATCCAAGYGTGTGCATGCCCAAAACGTACTTATGGTCCTCCGCCACTCTTTTTCTCCCTTTGATAGCAAAGTGATCTACCGTTTTCATYGCGCCCTCGTCAAATCTGCACATCCCGGAAACCACTTCGAACCGGAGATTTTCTGAGCGAATATCTCTTTGGATCCGCATCAAGATATCGTAGGCTTCTTGCAGAATATGGGCGAAACGGYTAATGCTGGGCTTCTGCACAATAAATGATTTCCTCCTCCAATGAGTCGGGACGAGAATAAGGGCGAGAGATTGATTAATGTTYGTGATGAGGCGTTTTGCAAGACGTTTCCAACGCGCCTGAGGCAGGTCTTTAAGCGCGCTAAATGCAGTGCTTCGCCACCACTGGGCTGCTTGAAATGATTCTGCGGCAATGGGTTATWGTTATGGGATAYTTTACTTTTTTGGTGTTAGCTGAGCACGAACACGCACCACCCTGGYTGATTTTCTCGGTGAGTTGGAGGATGAAATCAGACTCCACCCCTTTGGGCCCCCAAATATGTTTGTATGCGAAGCGCACGATGTGGTCGTGTAGAACCGCGCTGAGAAGTTTCCGTCGCAGGATAGCACCATCATCTAGTGGGATCCTCTTTTCAAGCGCTAACTTTATGAGGAGAGTATCTGAACCTGACCGAACACCTCGACTCTCAGTTTCTTTCGTTTCGAAACAAGGAAGTGAGTCGTTGAGGATACCGTGGGCGAGATCACTGATGGATGAGTTGAGGCGTTCCACCTGTTGAGAAATCTCAAGGATGGAGGATTTGTCAGWGGTGGTCAGGAAACCTTGGTCCAGGCGTGGACTGGAGGTGGTATAGACATCGGAGTTGGTGTGAGGAGCATCGGGACTAACTAGCACGAGGTTTGACACTGAATCTGAGTCGAAGAGTAGAGAGCTGTATGATCCACAATTCTCGTCTGTCTTTGACATCGTGTCGTCTGAAGATTTGTAAGGACCATTGTCTGAGCCAACTAGGGTTTGGGAGCTCTGAAAAGGACCGGTTTTGTTTGGTGGTGGTTTTGCTGTCCTGGCGTCTTGGGTAGGGCTTTGGCGGTCGGGGATATATCTGGTACAGGCAAGTATTAGCACTCATCTAGAGTCTTGGATCGGCATAGGAGTTTGGCGTACGGATTCATGGGCCTGAAATCCTGAGGGTGAGGAGCTTGACCGTATCTGTGTTGCTATTTGATTCACCTGTGAAAATTGAGAATAGGATCTGAGGGGGGTTTGAGGGTAGGAAAGACGGGAGGGGGAGGGTTAACATTTGGTCAAAGGTTTGTAAATTACAATTTGGGATCCCTTAGTAGGATATATTATGTACAAAGCTAGAGGCAAACACGATACCAACTAAGGGCTTTAGAAGGTGCGAACGTGAAAGAAGAAAGAAGGAAAATGTTTAAATCTCATTTTAACCTCAAGCTTTGACATAACGACCAACACGATGCCAGAACAAGTGCTCCTCCGGCTCACCTTCCTTTCCCCAAACATGCCGCTCTGCCCATGGGTTCTCTCCATCAGGACGTTGCATTTCCTCAACGTACAAGTGCGTCGGGCGGTCAAGCCTACAACCATCGAAAGGGATCTGCCATATAGGCGACCAGAAGCGTTGCCACCATGCGACATCCTTGCGTGGGCTCAGSACATGCTCATAGTACAATAACTGGCCACCGGGCTTCAATACATCGAGTACCAAATTAGTGATGGTCTTCTGGGGTTCTGGAACGGAACATAGTGTCATGATAGAGATGATGGTATCGACCGCTGGGGAGTGAGAGCCGARTGAGAGGAGAATCTTTGATGTATCTTCCGCGCCACACGAGAGGATAAGGAAACTTCCGTTATTTTCGAAGTACCCAGCCTTGTTGGCTGTGGCGCGGAGCTGCTCGTGCATGAGCACGTTTGGCTCGAGGGCGATGTATCTGGTGACCTTTGTGCGATCAAGATAATTAGCGCTGTGTCCGCATCCTAAGGATTTATTGCGTGGGTTAGTACTGTTTCTTCAGGGCGGAGGGTGGGTGTGTATCATTTACCAGCACCCAGGTCAAGGACGGTTCCTGCCGCGTAAGGTGTGATCAATGTTTGTTTAGTAGCCCTTGCGTTTTCGTCAACGCCATTRCCGAACACGGCCCAGACATGGCCCATAAAGAGGCGAGGGATCTTCCAAGGCTGGAGGAGCAGGAGCGGCGAGCGCCATATTGAGACAAGGGTAGGCCACAAACCGATTTGGAATGCAATGCGCAGGTCCTCAAAGGGGGACACATCGGCGAGCTTCATGGTGAGAGAACACAAGTACTAAATAAACTACAGCTCCGCGCCAGTCGTGCCTCCATGATGCACGGAACCACGCTTTGACAATGGGGGGATGACAAATGACGCTGCTGTAAAATGGCTCCGGGGCGCACACGTGACTCGGAATGAATGGTAATTTGCGTGGGAAAATTCCGCGGTTACGCAGGGTTTCTGGCTTGCATCCAACTTGCAATACAGAGCACCACACTTTCTTGCTCAAAACATCTGTCTATCGGGCTGTACATTATCCCCCGGGTGCGTGTGCTTTTCTGTGTTTTTTTGGACTACATCGAGTGCTGATGCCCCTGTGCTTCTTCCAGGTCACACACAACACCATTCTCAGGACATCCACACACGGCCGAGTCGTAAAACAGCGCCTCTCCTGTCGGGACCGCGAAAACAGCAGTAGGAAGGAGTGCAAGGTGCGCAGCCATGCAACCCCTGTGTTTTTGACCCCAGCTGACCGTCAGCCAGTAGTATGTCAGGAGTCATGCGTCCGAAGGGACCCATAGCGGCCACCTTCAACACTATCGCAGCTGCATTTGTGGCAGCAGTCGGACGACTCGACAAATCGTTATCACCTTCCGTTACGCTCGCRAAGCTTCGTAGCCATACCCTCACCCTCTCCGACTCGGCCTACATCTTCCATGCCCTCCTGGCTGCCTTTTGGTTCACGGTCATGCAGCATCCAGGTTTTCCACTCAAACTACTCATCCCCATCCTATGGATTATCGCACTCCTCGTCCCGCTCACTTCCCAGTTCTTCATTCCTGCGACACCCATCTTCTCATACCTGCTTTCGTTTTATTCCTCGCGTTTCATCCCAGAGCCTTGGCGGCCTGGAATCTCCGTGGCACTATTGCCGACGCTAGAGTACGTGCTGTATGGAGCGAACATCTCCGACATCCTCACCCGGTTTACTCATCCCATMCTCGAYATCRTTGCRTGGTTCCCCTATGGTGTTGGTCATTTCGTYTTYCCCTTTGTCGTAGCTGCATTCTTGTGGCTATTCCGCAGTAAAGAAGTGCTTCACGTGTGGGGAAAGGCTTTTGGGTACTTGAATCTCACCGGTGTCCTTTTCCAAATCCTCTTCCCTTGTTCTGCTCCCTGGTATGAACTTATCCACGGTCTCACCCCTGCCAACTACGGCATGAAAGGCTCACCCGGCGGGCTTGGCCGCATTGACGCCTTGTTTGGCTCGCAAGGGTATACAGTGACTTTTTCCAACTCTCCCGTCGTYTTTGGAGCCTTCCCTTCTCTCCACGCCGCCTGCGCGACCATGGAGGCGCTCTTCCTCTCGCACTTCTTCCCGCAAACGACTCGCTATGCTTGGGCCTACGCCAGCGTGCTGTATTGGGCGACAATGTATCTCACGCACCACTACCTCATCGACGTCGTCGGCGGCGCATGCCTCGCTATCGCGTACTTTTACTTGTTCCTGCCGGACGAACTCAAGGGTGCCGGAGCGACTGCGCCCCCTGGTGGGCTGGGCAGTGCACTRCGCAACGGCGGGATTTCGAAGTATGAAGTTTATGAYCTGGAAGATCCTCGGCGGAGACGGGCGGCAAACGGTGTTGTCGATGCAGCTGATTTTGATATCAGTGAAACGAGCTCCGAYGATGAGATGGACATCACCTACCGCTCGCCTGTGCCTGGTATGACGCCTTCGTCGGCGGGGCCATTCCTGCCGAACAATAAGCCRCAYGAGGCCAAAAACCAGAAGGAGGTGCCAGCGAAAARRTCACATCGGCATACAGCRAGTATCGCGAGTTTGATTAGGGGAGAGGAGAGGAGTCCCGAAGATGGATGGAGTCCTGTTACTGGCTCGTTCTCGACCACACCTGCGAAAGGGAATGGGAACAGGGATTGAGCGRGGGCYTGGGCCCTGGAGTGGTGCGATAACGTGGTGGTGAGTTGGTGGATCTGAGGAGAGGTGTAGTGACGGGTGAAATGGTGCCTTTCACTTGGCTCGTCTCACCAGCGCTCAAGTCGACGAAAATGGAAGCGTTGAATTTAGATGGGAGGGGGGGTCTTGCTGTTGKCCTGACAATCCGCTGTGTCCGAACTTTGCGTYTCCGGCCTGCTATGCATATAATACTGGGCCACTAGCTTACAAGACGGCACATACATACACACGATATACCCCTTGGGATGTAGCTTATATATTTTATAAATCTCTCCGACTGTGACAGCAGGGAGTGACATGGGCAAGCGTGACGTTTYGAACAGTCCATATCCCGTTTGGCATCTGAGCTCAACACCAGCAACAATGACCGACTTTCCTTGGGAAATTCTCAAACTAGAGACTCTCAGGTCGCTCTCCCGCGACCTTGGCATCAAGCAAAACCTGAAAAAAGAAGAAATCATTGTCTTCTTGCGTGCAGTGCAGAAAAAAGGGTGTATGTTCTAGTTTCTTCTCCCATTTGTCTCTGGGTGTGGAATCATAACATCATTTTTTTTTTCAAGTGGGACCTGCATTGGCAGACGAAATATCCAAAGAATTCAAAAATAAACGAGTCCCCGATTCAGATGAAGCTCTAAGCAGCGCCCCGCCTACACCTTCTCGAGGGACCACATCGCGGAAACGCCGCGCCCCAGAGCCAGAGTCTGACAATGATGACAATAATAATACGGAAACTGAAAAGAATGGGAGCTTGGATTCTGAAGCGGTCGTCGAACCCGCTTCACCGGCTCGTAATAYACGGCACAGGTCCATGAAAAGAGTACGGCTGTCCGATCCTGGACCGYTTCGTACACGCTCTCATGGGAGACACTCCGCTCCTGTCCCCGCTCCCGCCCCCGCTACTCGTGGCGCGGGAAGTAGCGCACGAGCCAGCAAGCTGGTCCCCATGCGGTCATCTCTGAAAGGGAAAGACAAAACCCCCAAAAAAACGGTCAAAGTTGTTGAGACCGTTCGTGATTCTGATGTTGATTATGGTGAAGAGGCGGATGCCGATAGGGGGGAGGATGAAGGACCCGAATCTGAAGAGGAGATGGAGGATGGGTCTGAGGAGACAGGGCCTGGTGCCCTTGCAGCTGCGTTGACGCGGGCTAGGAAACCGGGTGTGGTGGCGGGTAGGAAGGCTCGGCCTGCTGCAACCGCAACCAAGTCGAAGAGCGTAACTCGGGCGACTGCGGGGCCCAAATCAAGAGCTAGCTCGACCAGGACGAGTAGAACAGCCACGAAATCTGTTCCAAGTCCCCCGATTCCTCGGACCAGGTCGGCCATGAGCGATCCGAGTCCTGTCTCCAAATTTTCAGGGAGGACCGTGAAACCTACAGAGAAAGCGGCTTCGTTGAGCCCCCCAAAAAGGCCGACATCGATATTGAGCAAGCCGTTGCGCACCCAACAGCGGAAGGGGACGGGAAAGGAAGACGCGGACCGGAAGCGGGTCCGTCCGAAAAAAAAATCGGGCAGGGCGTTGGATGATGCCGCCGCACCAGTATCAACCACGAGCAGCGGGGCTCCGGGAGAGATATTTGACGGAGTGGTTTTGAAGAAGCGGAGGGTGGGAGATGGGGCGCTACAGCTGGATGAATTCGTAGCCAATGGCCTTGAGCGTGGACATATGAATGGTACATATGAGAATGCTGCTGAGTCAGTCTTGGAGAGGGAGGAGTTGTCGAGTTTGGCTGGTTCGAACAAAGGTATGCCCGTTGTATTTACTATCACCTCGAGAACTCTAAGGCTTATTCCAAGTAGAAAATGATTTTTCGTTCAGGGACCTAGGCGATGCATCCATGAGCACAGATGGAATAGCCGGTGAGCTAAGATCCGCAGTGAACTTGCGAGTTCCTAGCTGAAATTCACTAGACCATCTACTCGTCGGTGAGGAAGATGCTGAAGGGGAGCCAGAGCCGGAGGTAAATGCTCGAGAGCTGATCGAGCCCCAGGCAGAGTCGAACATCTTACCGAGCGTGCTCGTTATCAACTCTCAGCAACTTGAACGCCCCCAACCCGAGCTGGCGCTCGAACAGGTACCTGAACCACTAGTGTAGTCTATTCGTCACCTTGATTATCGGCAATTTTCCTTGATTTATTGTAAGCCACACTCAATATGTTGAAGTTACTCTTTCCCCTTGAAAACCCGTGGACTTTGAACCCTTTTTGTCTTGAATTTCCCTGGCTCCTGCGCTCCTCTTGTCACCTTTATTCACTCCCTTCGTTGTATATCARTTTCTGTGATACAGTACCCGCACATTGATCAAGTGAATTAGATACCCCGTTTAAAATGGACCTTCCTACGCAAACCGTCGCTCAGAAAATCGGCGGACTCCGTGTTCAGTGGCCGCTCCTCGTGAGTCGCTGCAACCTGCAACAGATGTGACCCTGGCAGTCCGTCTTCCGTGGGTAACCGATATCGTACTGTTGAAGGGATAAGAGTCCTGTTCCGGCTTGGTAAATACCCTGCTTTAAATAGGGTCATTGGGATTTTGTACAGCTATTTTATATTTTGTTTTATAAGGGAAAACATAGAGCTTCAGCGCTTGGCCAAGAAAAAGATGACGTTCTGTATCACGGAACGATGAAGATCAGGTGCTTGTACTTTTTGTTCTACGCGTAGGAAAGTATAGGGACTGGTTCCTAGAAATGGGTTCTAAGTAACTGGCTTGTTCTGCTTATGACTAGATCCTGAATCCAACTATGCACACGAGGGTCAAGCAAGAAATGTTGTGCAAAACCATACAACATATAATCGTGCTTTGTTACATTAAATAAGACATTCGTGTGTTCTGGGGGTGGTAAAAATATATGGAGATAGATTGTATGATCTTGACATTTCCGACAAGAGCGTGCAATGAAATTGGAGTTTTGTGGAGGTGGTTTATCTCACAGACCATCGGTAATGATCTTACATGTTCTGCTGCCGGCCTGCATAGATGTATGTAAAGCGGAGAGATTGTCATAAACCTCGCTCACAACAACTTTTGTACGCAATCCGCCAGGATCGGTTGGAGAAGCTTATCTCCACGTGGAGCGCAAATGACGGCTCTTGAACGGCTCTCCAAATTTCCAGAATGGTCGGCGTCGCAATCCGTCTGATCACTCCCCGGTAAGTGAGTGCATTCACTGCCAGGGTTCGCCTATATGTAACCTAAGGTATAGATCGGGTGAAGTGAAGTTTGATGTTCTTTTACCTTGTCATCGTGGGAAACCCACTGAATTGAATGGATGGACGCTTCAGAAGTGGTCAGCCTATCTCCACACCATTACCTGCCGAGCCGAGGGGGTNAGTGAATTAGATACCCCGTTTAAAATGGACCTTCCTACGCAAACCGTCGCTCAGAAAATCGGCGGACTCCGTGTTCAGTGGCCGCTCCTCGTGAGCCGCTGCAACCTGCAAGAGATGTAAACCTGGCGGTTTGTCTTCTGTGGGTAACGGAAATCGTACTATTGAACGGATAAGAGTCCTGCTCCGGCTTGGTAAATTAAATAGGGTCATGGGATTTTTGTACAGCTATTTTATATTTGTTTTCATAAGGGAAAACATAGAGCTTCAGCGCTTGGCCAGGAAAAAGACGACGTTCTGGATCACGGAACGATGAAGATCAGGTGCATGTACTTTTTGTTCTACGCGTAGGAAAGTATAGGGACTGGTTCCTAGAAATAGGTTCTAAGTGACTGGCTTGTACTAGATCCTGAATCCAACTATGCACACGAGGGCCAAGCAAGAAATGTTGTGCAAAACCATACAACATATGATCGTGCTTTGTTACATTAAATAAGACATTCGTGTGTTTTGGGGGTGGTGAAAATATATGGAGATAGATTGTATGATCTTGACATTCCCGACAAGAGCGTACAATGAAATTGGAGTTTTGTGGAGGTGGTTTATCTCACAGACCATCGGTAATGATCTTACATGTTCTGTTGCCGGCCTGCATAGATGTATGTCCAGTGGAGAGATTGTCATAAACCTCGCTCACAACAACTTTTGTACGCAATCCGCCAGGATCGGTTGGAGAAGCTTATCTCCACGTGGAGCGCAAGTGACGGCTCTTGAACGGCTCTCCAAATTTCCAGAATGGTCGGCGTCGCAATTCGTCTGATCACTCGCGTAGCTCCCAGGTAAGTGAGTGCATTCACTGCTAGGGTTCGCCTACATGTAAACCTAAGGTAGAGATCGGGTGAAGTGAAGTTTGATGTTCTTTCCTTGTCATCGTGGGAAACCCACTGAATTGAATGGATGGACGCTTCAGAAGTGGTCAGCCTATCTCCACACCATTACCTGCCGAGCCGAGGGGGTATATATAACCACGCAACCTGAAATGTACCGCGATACACCCGCTTGTCTTTCTATACCCCTATCCACGGATTATGCCTATGGAAACAAGCCAAAAGCCCACAATGACGTCGGCCGGGGTGAATTCAGCGGGYTCCGGTTGGGAGAAGGATGAAGCAGAATTGGCGAGGATGGGCTACAAGCAAGAACTGAGGTATCTTTTACAAAATCGACCACCCGCACGCAGACAACACAAATTGATGATCGGATCGATAGGCGGGAATTAGGACTTCTTCAGAACTTCGGGGTTAGTGAACGGAGGTGGTACAGGCAATGGATCGTATCGCTCACTTCTAATATGACCAGGTGTCATTCTCCATCATTTCTGTAGTGACAGGAATCCCTTCGTTATTCCTGTATGGATTGGTAAGTGGCATTCGGCCAAGATCGACAAGAAGTTGTCCCTGACTGCGCTATAGAATACCGGAGGGCCGGCAGTAATGGTTTGGGGATGGATTGTCGCTTGTGAGCAGATCCCTAAGGAGCACATGACGCGACTAAGTTGGTTATTTAGCGTTCTGCACTATGTTGGTTGGGTTGGCGATGGCCGGTATGTGTACTATGTCCCTCTCTCAACGTGGAAAACATGCTAATATAGGAATAATTTGGGAAGAGGTATGCAGGTAGGGAGATTTTCCGAGTTTATCGTCACTGAAAGTTGAGATAATTATCCAGTGCGCACCCAACGTCTGGTGGGCCTTATTTTTGGGCATCTATGCTATCCAACCCGGAGAACGGACCGTTCACTTCTTGGATAACTGGTAATGGACTGGTATTTCGACATTGGCTGGACCATCTGACATATTTCATTCGCACAGGTTGGTTCAATCTCCTTGGGCAGGTCGCTATAACTACAGGTATTAGGTATGCCTTATTCTGACCACATTATAAAGCCAAGAGCCCAATCGTAACGTTTAGCTTTGCATGCGCAAACTTTCTCTCAACGGCTTGTACCCTCAAGACCGATTTTGTCCCCACTCCGCGCACGACGATTGGAGTTTATGCTGCAGTACTCGTGACTCAGGGTCTTATAAACACTTTCGGCGTGCATATTTTGCACTACCTCAATAATATTTCCATCTGGTGGCACGCTCTCGGAACATTTTCACTTGTGGTGGCAATCCTTGCACGAGCACCGACGCATCAAACAGGGACGTTCGTTTTTCGCACGTTTATAGACAATACGGGTGCCGATGGGAGTGTAGGTTGGGGCGTTCGGGCAAGCAATGCCTATGTGGTTATAATTGGAGTGAGTGAAATGGCAATTTCAAGAACTGGGGTGCTAAGGAAAGTCCGTATCTAGATCCTGATGGCGCAGGTACGTACTTCCTGACATTCCTAGTACCAATGTGTAACTCAACTGCTGTATTCTTCTTAGTACACCCTGACAGGTAAGCCAAACTGCTTGCACTACTAATGGGGTTGCGCTGATTTCCTATGCCATAGGTTTCGACGCCTCCGCTCATGTTAGTAGTGCCGTTAGTATATGCACTCCTCACATATGTTGATACCTTCAATAGATGACAGAAGAAACCAAGAATGCAGCAATGTCAGGTAGTATTGGAATCGTCATGGCTATTGGGGTTTCGGCTATCCTTGGCTGGTTTCTTATTCTGGGGCTACTTTTTTCCATCCAAGACCTCGATAGGACTATCGGCTCAGAGACAGGGCAGCCGGTGACTCAGATATTTTTGGATACAGTAGGTGAGAACGGGGCTATCGTCTTGATGGTGAGTTATCATCCACCCATACTCGTGGTGTTACAMACTTCGCTAGGTTATTGTCATTGGTGCCATGTATTTCTGTGGGTACGTAGAATGTTCAACTCAATGATCGGGGATGCTCAACTACAACGCACACGGTCAGAACGTTTTCCATTACCTCAAATTCCCGTATGATGTACGCATTTGCTCGGGACGGAGGTATCCCRGGACATCAGTTTTTTGCCAAAGTGGACAAGAGATGGAAGTCACCGATTCGCACTGGTAAATATTCATTCATAGAGACCCTTCGCCTCTAAATGCCATCCCTCATTCCTATTCGATCAACAGTTTGGCTTGCATGCACCCTCAGCTTCATTCTTGGCCTTCCTAGCCTCGGTAGTGCGGTCGCGTTTTCAGCTGCTACCTCAATTGCGACAATTGGGCTCTACATATCATATGGTGAGTTTCTGTTATTTCTATAATGCTTCATCTCATATGATAAATTCAGGAATTCCAATCGCACTCAGGGTAATTTACCGCGATCGCTTTATCCGCGGACCCTTTCACCTTGGGAAATTTTCKTACCCAGTTGCACTGGGGGCATTGACTTGGATAGCATTTATTTCCATCGCATTCATCCTCCCCCAAGTCAACGTAAGTGCTTTGGTTTACTCATCTTCGAATATAACCATATCTGTGCACATTTTTTTTAGCCGGTCAATTCTCAAACGCTCAACTATGCTATCGTCGCAGTAGCAATCGTTATATTGTACAGCGTTGGGTTCTGGTTTATTTCTGCGAGGAACTGGTTTACGGGTCCTGTGAAGCAGATTGAGGGTAAAGGCATTCATCTCAACGACTTACGGTCAATCCCTAAAGTTAAATTTTCATCTGCAGCGGAGAAAAGCATTACGGGTGATGTTGTAGAACCCTTGAGCCCATAGGTTCAGCTTCATAGYAAAAGCAGGAYGGGAAGTGCCAAGTRTATCTGGTTATATTAAGTAGATAAAATATATTCATGTTAATAGYGYACTTGCCCGCGAATGGGGTGTCTGGATGTTTGGCGCTATAGGATATTCATTTTGGGAGCGCCGCATCTGGGGATATCGCGCTACTACAGCCAGCAGACACCATAGGCTGAGAGGGAGGAAGACTGATTAGAGACATCGGACGATAAATTGACATCGGAGGTTAACGTCTATTTATCAGTGAGTCAGTGTAGTATTAGTAGCTCTGGCATCGTTGGCAGGGATTATCGTTGGTTTTCATTTACTAATACTTCTATGCTCAATACTCAAGGGCTATTACTTGGCGATGCTAGCTATATTAATACTCACATTGATCTTGTACAGCACCAGTAAAGGATATACTGTGAACCGATAGTAATTCAAGCGGAAGGATGAGACAGTGCAAAAATAGATAGAGGAAAAATACATAGGTATAGAAACGGCCGCTAGAGATAACCTGCCTGCAATCAGGCGATTGGGCGCCGAAGATATAGATACTATTTTGCTTCATCACTTGATCAAAGCGCTTAACCGGCGACATGAAGAACATCTGGCTCGACGTCGACCCCGTAAGTTCATATACTCCACACCAGATGTCTAATCACACACAAAATTAGGGCCATGATGATGCTATAGCACTCATGCTCGCAGTCCATTGCCCAGACATCAATCTGATAGGTGTCTCTACAGTACGTTGCGACTTGTGTGGCGCTCACAAAGTTGATCATCAAATCCCCCCAATACATAGACCCACGGAAATGCAGATAGCACTTGCACATCCCTCAACGCTGCACGTTGTCTTTGCGCCTACGGTGCACCTGAGCACATCAAAGTCTATCCGGGCGCGACAAAGCCACTCATAGTACCCGTGAAACATGATCCAGAGATCCATGGCGACGATGGGCTGGGTGGTGTTGAAGGGCTCCCGGAGACTGATGATCCACAAGTTCTCGAACGATTCATTAAATCCTCTGTTGACGGTGATGAGGAGATAGTGAGAGCGTTAGAGGCAATGGCGGCAGGTATCAGAAAGGTATGGAGGGGCGGCAAAGGCGAACAAGTGACAGTGGTGTCGAGTGGGCCGATGACGAACATCGCATTGTTCGTGAGCGTGTATCCGGAGCTAGTGGAGAGAGGTGCCGTGGAGGAATTCGTGTTTATGGGGGGTGGTGTAGGATTGGGAAATCGCTCCGCAGTGGCAGAGTATAATATCTTGTGTGATCGTCAGTATATTTTTCTACCTCTGCATCTTGCATTGGGCTCACGGATATATAATAGCGCACGCGACACAAATCGTACTCAATGCACCCGTGAAAACGACGATGATACCCATAAATGTGACCCATACCGCCATTGCGACCCGCGRGATCCAACGGAGGCTCTTGGACCCAAGCATATCYCCCACTCTAGAAACAGATGATTCGCCTCTGCCCCCTGCCACTACACCCCTCCGCCACACCCTMTTCACCATCATCAACTTCTTCGCTTCCACATACGAATCYACGTTCGGTTTCATCCATGGCCCGCCGCTCCACGACGCGCTCACTATCGCATACATCCAAGCSCCGGAGCTATTCAAGGGAACACGGTATAGGGTGGATGTCGARCTGAACGCGGGCCTTTGTATGGGTGAGACYGTTGTTGATATGTGGAATTATCGYGGGTGTAGGGAGGATGGGTGGGGGAGTGAGAGCAAGAAYTGCTTYGTGCTGCAGSAGCTGAACGTCCCCGGCTTTTTCGACCTCTTACTAGATTGTGTGGCCAAGTGCGATTCGGTGTCACCATTAAATAGGAAGAGGAATGTATGATTGGGTGTGATAGCCTATATCAAGGGATACTCTCAAACGTAAATCTAGCGAGCACAATCGCACCACAATTCTTTCCACTCAAGTCTAGCAGCCTCAACACTCGCCAYCCAGAYTGACCCGGGGTGTGACTGCTTTCCCCAAGGGCACGTCGGATGTCACCCAGCCGAGCACAAAACACTGCCAACCTATCGTCCTTCCCAAATTCGYGTTCGCACAAACTAAACCTGTGTCCATGGTTGCATCAGCGTAAGGTACCCGGATTTCAGGCGATGCTCACTTGAGAAAAACCAACTCTTCCCATTTTTCGTAAATCACCCAATCGAACGACGCGCTCTCTAATCCTTGTTCTTTCTGTTTCTTCCCCCACCACAGCTCCTTTTGCGCMTCCCAGCTGCCATCACCAGCTTGGAGTTGGGGATAGGCAAAGTCGAGGTCTCCGTTTATAGGGAGTACCTTCTGCGATTTTGTGACATATTCCAATTCGCTGGAGGATTTTGCTTTTACTTTAGCTKTGAAAGATGCAGATGCAGGTACGGCAGACGGCGTAGGGAGAAATAGTTGAGTCTTTAAATAAGCACTATAAGGCTTCGAGTCGGGTGTGCGCTGACGGTCCGAAGGAGGAGGGGCTACATGATGGTGAGTTGCGGGATGCCAGAAGTGAGTSTAGAGACGCCATACCAGAAGCAACACCGACTATCTCTCCTTTAATCTTCAGCTTCCTTCCTTCACCAGAACGTTCCTCTGCGCTGCTTTCACTTTCTCCTGCGCGGAGCCTCCTATCCCGCCTCATCCAAGCAGGTTTAACGACCCACCCTTCTGTGCCTACAAACATGGCCTCATTCACCTGCATACCTGTGTCGTATTTTTGCCAGTTGACAGCAACAACATGCGACCCCGTGCCCCAGAACGTGTATGGACGAAGATTGGAGGAAGAGATGCGTGTGCCTTTGGGATATATGCGGCGGATGTGGGTTTGTGCATGAGTAATGACTTGATTGAGGATGAGGTCATGCGAGAGTAAGGGGATCGAAGTGAGAAGCGAGAGGAGGGACGACTCGGAGATGTTTAAGAGTATGTGTGGGGGGTCGGGGAACACTGTTGGAAAGCGTGAGGGTTGAGGGAAAGAGGTAGTGTAGTGAGAGGAGACGTACACTCTAAGTGCCAGCCTTTATGAGGCTTCATACTGCGGAGATAGTACCCCATGGATGCGAGGAGGGGGCTGATACGGAGGTGGTGGGGTATGCGGGACCGCTTGCTCCCGRGAGGCCAGAGTGAGGASCCGTTACCATCATCTTCGGATGAAGAGGAGGATGAACTGGACGTGCTGGAGTCTACCACTTCGCCGGCAGCCAAGGATGGCACTGGCGGGGGATAATACTCGACCTGAACAGCCCCTGTTAATCTATATGCGGTACATTTGGACGTACATATAGGCTCACCATAACCAAGATCTTACCACGAAGTTGGGCGGGGGTCAAGCCGGACTGATCATCGATGTGTTCGAGCTTGCCTTGGACTAGCTTGTCGCCCCAGGCATCACGCATGATGCGTACGAGCTCTGCTTGTTGCTCTTCGCCGTGTACATGRCACTCGAGGGAGACGAGGATGGGCCATGATGTCGGGGAGACGCTAGCACCAATGGCGTTGCAGGCGTCGGCGAATGGGATGCTCTGGGAGAAGGTGTGGCCGTGGGTAACGATGGGTCCATTGYTCGAGGGCCAGACRTCRATTTCTAAAGCAATGGCATAAATTATTCATAGAATGTGACGATGAGGGTAGAAACGGACCAACGCAACGAGCCCCGTGAGCGAGAACATGCTTATACGAGAGTGCAGATGAGCGGCCCAGGATCTGGCCGGCGAGGAGATAAGTGTTGTGGGACGACCTGTGCACTCCGAGTGAGACAAATTGGTGTAGTAGGTGCAAAGACTCACGAGACAAAGTAGTCGGCGAGTGGAAGGTCGTCAGGGACTATCGGTGGCTGGATGACTGGGCGCGAGAGGAGAGTCTCAATTTGCTCGTGAAGCACATCCCTGATGAAAGATTCTATATGGGKACTGAGGCGTGGAGGGGTCGGTGGTGGACAGAGGTTGTGGATGGTGTGTATGGCGAGGGAGGCGGTGAGCAGCTGTTCTGGGTCCATCGTACAGTCGATATCTCGTACAGCAGGCACAGTGAGCGTCTAYCAACCTTCCTCCTGCTGTGCACAAACACAGCCTCGAGGCTCCAAGATATRGCTCCCCTTCACCAGAACACCTCCCTGTCCAATTCGACTCTATCTCTGACTACTTTTCTATTGTCAAGGGCCCCRTGTCGCTGCCCAGGCCCCGAAGGGATGAGGACCAAGCGGGCACCATGAGACGACCCCTATCCCGCTCCCCCTACCAGGTTCTCAGTAGGCTTGAACACGATCGACAGCCTGAAGGAAATTATGGGTTTTCCAGAACCGAGGCTAATTTGGCCCCAGCCCCAACACGCCCCCGACTCCCAAGACAGCAAATCCAGGATGTGACAAGTCRACATCCTCRCCGCGTCCGCCAAAACGCTAGCCGTACTCGAGCCAACCTTAGCCCCACCAACTTAAACTCCATTCCTGCTGCTCCCATTTCTCCCGTACTATTTGAACATCAAAGAAGTGRRCATATACGAAGACCCCTAAAGAGCAATGGAACATCTGGTCGTGCAGGAAGCATGGCTAATTTGACAGTCCCTGACGGGACGGAATACCCCCGACATCACCATGCAGAGAATGCGCAAACGAACCCCGGATATTTCGCCAACGCAAGTCATTGCGTCTTGCAGAATCCGGTGATGGTCCTCAACTACCATGATAATGAGCAAGGTGAAGCTCTCCATAATAGGGAAATGAAAATCTGTTATTGATTTAGAACTCCGTGCATTAGCAATGAACTCCCTTGCAGCCCACTCGATGCAGGGCGCCGAATTCGACTCCTCTCTGCGAGATCCCCCTCCAAAATGTCATCCTGGCACTCGGAAGAGCATAATCGAGAATGCGCAGCGTTGGCTTCATGATGCGCGACGATGGAAAAGGATCCTTTGGTTTATCGGATCGGCTGGTGCTGGCAAATCAGCAATCATGCAGACTCTCGCAGAGATCACATCCGAGGATCCAAATCTCATGTTGGGAGCAACACTCTTCTTCTCACGGCCAAACGGACGCAATAACCCCTCCCGAGTGTTTTTCACCATAGTCTATCAAATAGCCATCAAACATCTCCCATACCGCGAGTTCGTTCTACGGGAATTAGCTGCTGATCCAGGCCTACCAACAAAAGTGATGAAGACGCAATTTTCGAGGCTCATAATTGAACCATTTGTTCGCCAAGGAATACACACAGGGCCCCATGAATTATTAATATTCCTCGATGGCCTAGATGAGGTCGAGGGCACTCATGCACAATGCGAAATCATCCATCACATCACCTCCTTTTCCATCAGATATCCGAACGCACCTCTCGTCTGGGTCATGGCGAGTCGCCCTGAATCCCATTTACAACACTTGTTCAATCGTGAGATTATTTCTATGGAAGAGGTGCCAATGGACTCTGACGAAGCTTGCGACGATGTTGAACGGTACCTCCGAGAGGAATTTAAAAGGATTCAAAAAGACAATCCAATTACACGCACCTTACCCCAATGGCCGACGGAGAACGACTTGCTTACAATTACTGCCGCTGCTGCGGGGTTGTTCGCATTTGCATCGACAACGATCAAGTTTGTTGATGACACAACCCATCGTAACCGTGTTTCTGGACTGGCATTACTACTTGCTGCAATCGGGAAGGTCACCCCACAGCTACCGAAAGGGAGAGCACACCCGCTGTCTCTTCTCGATGCTCTCTATACGTGCATACTCGAACAGATTCCAGAAGGCATATTACCTGATACTCACGCCCTGCTCACGAACCAGCTCCTTCTTCGGAACACCCCCATGAATGCTAGCGACCCTTTGTTTCGGCGCAACCACGACACACTAGTGTTCTTATCTAACTGGTGCGGCATGGCCTCCGCAGATACTTACGCTGCCCTTGATCGATTGCACTCTATTCTCACAATTCCAACACCTGAGGAGGCCCAGTACAAACAGGTATCAGTTCATCACCTATCCTTTTACGAGTATCTCGAAGATCCCAGCCGGTCGCGTGGGTTTCATATCAGCGGTGCTGACATGGATAAGCAAGAGGTAGAATGTTGTTTCAGGATCGTGAAAGAAGCGTACTTGAGTGAGTCTGTTTCGCATTAGCTTTCGGTTTCACAGTTATGACCAAGTTTCCCCGGTGACACGGATTCCAGGTGAAGCCACTGAATATGAAGCTGGCGTCCCCTACTCTAATGTGACTCTATCGTGGCCGAGTGCACAGCACAGAAACATGCAAATGGCCCTCTCTCGTCGCGCAGTATGGGGCATCGCAGGAGTCATTGGNCTCGATGGCCTAGATGAGGTCGAGGGCACTCATGCACAATGCGAAATCATCCATCACATCACCTCCTTTTCCATCAGATATCCGAACGCACCTCTAGTCTGGGTCATCGCGAGCCGCCCTGAATCCCACTTACAACACTTGTTCAATCGAGAAATTATTTCTATGGAAGAGGTGCCAATGGACTCTGACGAAGCTTGCGACGATGTTGAGCGGTACCTCCGAACGGAGTTTGAAAGGATTCAAAAAGACGATCCAATTACACGTACCTTACCCCAATGGCCGACAGAGAACGACTTGCTTACAATTACTGCCGCTGCTGCGGGGTTGTTCGCATTTGCATCGACAACGATCAAGTTTGTTGATGACCAAATCCATCGCAACCGTGTTTCTGGACTGGCATTACTACTTGCTGCAATCAGGAAGGTCACCCCACCGCTACCGAAAGGGAGAGCGCACCCGCTGGCTCATCTCGATGTTCTCTATACGTGCATACTCGAACAGATTCCAGAAGGCATATTACCCGATGCTCATGCGCTGCTCACGAATCAGCTCCTTCTTCGGAACACTCCCATGAGTAATAACGACCTTTTGATTAACTTCAACAGCAATGCACTCGCGTTCTTGTCTAACTGGTGCGGCATGGCCCCCGCAGATACTTACGCTGCTCTTGATCGATTGCACTCTATTCTCACAATTCCAGCACCTGAGGGGGCCCTGTACAAACAAGTATCAGTTCATCACCTATCCTTTTCGTATACGAGTATCTCGAAGATCCCAGTCGGTCGCATGGGTTTCATATCAGTGGTGCTGACAAGGATAAGCAAGAGGTAGAATGTTGTTTCAGGATCGTGAAAGAAGCATACTCGGGTGAGCCTGTTTCGCATTAGCTTTCAGTTTCACAGTTATGACCATGTTTCCCCGGTGACTCGGATGCCAGGTGAAGCCACTGAATGTGGAGATGGTGTTCCCTATTCTAATGTGACTCTATCGTGGCCGAGTGCACAGCACAGAAACATGCAAATGGCCCTCTCTCGTCGCGCAGTATGGGGCATCGCAGGAGTCATTGGGCGCTACGATCCTAATCTTGTCCTGCCGAGGCTCCAAGACCCAGATATGGTCCAAATTTCCAGAATATTGGATTTCACTGGCTCACTCTTCACCTTGTACTGCTCACACATAGATTATGTTCAGTTCCTCCACCATGTACAACACCGACTTGTAAATGCTCCCTTTTCTTCTAATGAAACAATCTTAATAATGTTCAGGGTGTAACAATTCGTGCGGAGCTTAGAAGATTGAAACTGCTTCGGGAGATACCGATCGGAGTCCTTGACTTCAACAACGTCGATAATACCTATTTCACGTATATTCATTGTGAATCCAGCAATTTTGACGGGAGCACGCCTCAAGAAGACATTCGTCGTGAAAGGTGGAGTAACTTTAAACTAGTGAGTCGATCGGGTAAACGACCGAGGACACCTGGTTTGCTCATTAAAGTATGGTTCAGGTTGACTATGRTTCCGATTATAAGTTCTGGGGGTATGCACCTTATTTTGGAGCGCCGGGCTCAGTCATCCGCCATTTAAGCTTTGCCCAAGCCCACTGGCCACATACCCCGGTCCTACTTTTCGGAAATGCGACCCGAATGATCTTGATGTGCGAGTTCAAGACACCTGATGGATTTCAACGTTACTCGTACTATATTCCTTATCGGTTCGTAGAAGGTAGTGAACACCTTGAGGCTGCGTGATTGAGCTCTGGATAATTTATAGTRCTATCAAATTACTTTTAACCCAGTTTTCCCAAATCAGATAGAGGGCGTCCACAGTGAGCGTAATACAATGGGTAGACAACAAATAGATGTATAGGCGGCGAAGCCAAGTCACCTATCTTACGCTAGCTAGTAAGAATAACTCATACCCGACACCRCGAATTTTGCTTTGTGGAGAGAGAAACTCAGCGTGTTGGTACCAAGACAAAATTAGGGGAAAACAAAATGAGTAGGGCCTCTTATCCTCCCTCTCTAGCTGCAAATAAGAGTGACTTGGTTGGGGTCGAAAAGGAGCATTGATCAGAGGAAGGTGAATAATTGAAATTTTACTAAAAATCTATGTATGCTAAGGAGGCGATTACAGTTGGAAACAGGGTGAAATATACAATTTAGCAAAAGAAGTGTGCAGGGAGAACATGGAAAAGGAAAGTTCACAACTTGGGGGTAGCAGAAAGTGTCTCAAAATTACAGGCCGACAATTGAAATTGGTAGTGCCTTCAGAAGGGAAAGATTGCTGTCGGAGCGTGGGCGCTAGGAATCCACTCAAAGGCTACAGAATAGAAAAAGATAAGGGAAGTTCGAATAGCAAACGCCGCTTTGAGGACCATCCTGATCTGAGGTTTGTGTTCTGAAAATACCAGGAACGCACTGTATGGGTCGCGATTTGACGAATGTCCGTTCCGATGCTCTACAGCAATGGTCTTGCGACTATAGAATACGAAGTAGTGGGTGACGACGCATCGATGACTGCCATGAAAAATATTTASACTGAGTGTAATAAAGCAGAGCCTTCAAAAAGTCACRGAGGTTGTGTACGAATGTGCAGATAAGCAATGAGCTGGCAGATATCTTAGATATGGGCGTCTATCAGGCCGATTTGCGCTTATATTCGCTGTATCAGACGCTCTGGGCTTCGAACACTGCCTGCCCTTGGTTGTGCACAGCACCCAATATTCAGCTCTGGGACATCACCCATCCCCTCCTTCCCACCAGACTCTCCCCATTGTGACACTTCTACTCAACCATAACTCTTACTTGCTCTACACCCTCACCCCAGTGATACGCATGCCGCTTTTCGAAAGGAATAAAAATCCCTCGGCTACCAAGACACSTGTCCTGTCCCACCGATTCAARTGGATTCCTGCGTGGCTTGGGCATAGACCGACTGAGAACAATCCTGTGAATACTCAAGCACGCGCTGGATTCTTTGCCCATGCAAGGAATTTTGTCTTGCAGAACCCGGTCATGGTCCTCAACTACCATGATAACGAACGAGGTGGCGTTCTCAATAATGAATAACGAGGGTTTATTATTGATTCAGAACTCTATGCATCAGCGATGAAGTCCCTTGCAGACTATACAATGCGAGGGGCAGAATTCGACTCCTCTCTGCGAGATCCCCCTCCAAAATGCCACCCCGGTACCCGAAAGAGCTTGATCGAAAATTCGCAGAGTTGGATCCGTGATCATAAGCGCCAGAATAAGATCCTCTGGCTTGTCGGATCGGCTGGGGCTGGCAAATCAGCAGTCATGCAGACTCTCGCAGAGCTCATATCCAGTGATCCTAATCTCATGTTGGGCGCATCTCTATTCCTCTCAAGGCCTAATGGGCGCAATAACCCGTCACAAGTATTCACCACCCTCGCCTACCAAATAGCCATCAGCTATCTTCCATATCGTGAATTCGTCCTACGCGAGTTCGCCACTGACCCAGGCTTGGCTGGGAAGGCAATGAAGACACAATTTTCGAGGCTCATTGTTCAACCGTTTATCGACCAGGGTATATATACGGAGCCTCATAAATTGCTAATACTTCTTGATGGTCTTGACGAAGTCGAGGGCGCTCGTGCACAGCACGAGATCGTCGACCTCATCTCATCATTCTCTACGAAACACCCAAATGCGCCCCTGGTCTGGGTCATCGCGAGCCGTCCCGAATCTCATCTGAAAAACGTGTTCACTCGTGAAGATATTTCAACGGAGGAGGTGCCAATGGATTCCGATGAAGCTTGCGCTGACGTCGAGCGATACCTACGAGAGGAGTTCAAAAGGATTAAACAATCCGACCCAATTACACGTACATTAACCCAATGGCCGACGGAGTCCGAGTTCCTCACAATTACTGCCGCTGCAGCCGGATTGTTTGCATTCGCATCGACAGCGATCAAGTTTGTTGATGACCCGACCCACCGCAACCGTATTTCTGGATTGGCATTGGTACTCGCTGCAATTAGCAAGGTTTCGCTGCAACCATCAAAAGGGAGAGCACATCCATTGGCTCTTCTCGATGCCCTCTATACATGTATACTCTCCCAGATTCCCGAGGGCATATTACCTGATACTCGTGTGCTACTCACAAATCATCTCGTTCTTCGGAACGCCCCCCTAAATCATGTCGAACTTTCCCGTTCCCGAAGCCATGACACATTAGTATTTCTGTCTAACTGGTGTGGTACATCCCCCGCGGATACTTATGCTGCCCTTGATCAACTACACTCTATTCTCACGGTTCCCTCACCAGAAGAGGCAGAGCACAGACACTTATCAGTTCACCACCAGTCCTTTTACGAGTATCTCAAAGATTCTGATCGATCGCACGGATTTCATATCAGCGGTGCTGACATCGACAAACAGGAGGTGGATTGCTGTTTTAGGATTGTGAAGGAGGCGTTCTCGGGTAAGCCTATCTAACACCAATTCTTTGCCAATGCTGATTGGCGATTCCAGGTGCAGTCGCTCAATATGGAATGGACATCCCGTCTTCTAATGTGGCTCTATCGTGGTCAGGTGCAGGTAAAGACATCCAAAAGGCCCTCTCCAGTCGGGCAGTATGGAGCACTGCGGGAAGTATTGGGCGCTGCGACCCTGAGCTTATCCTACCAAAGCTCCAAGATCCAGATATGGTCCAGATATCACGAACATTGAACTTCGTTAACTCATCCAGCATTATCGGCTTTAACCTTGAGTATGTTCAGTTCTTGCACCGTACACAACACCAACTTGTGAGTACTTTTCAATCATCAAAGCAATTCTAACCATGTGATGGATATACAGGACCCAAGAGTCCGCATTGAGTTGGAAAGGCTGAAAATACTCCGGGAGGTACCGGTTGGGATGCTTAACCTTAGTGCCATCAGCGATGACAACTACACATATGTTCAATGCGAGTACAACGACATTGATGGAAGACCAGTTGATGACAGGGAGTCTTCTTACAAGTGGAGAAAGCCTATACCAGTAAGCTCACCAGTAAAAGCGATCAATGAAATGTGTTTTATTGATTGTAGGACATGCTGCATAGGTGGACTGCAATTGTGGATATAAGTACTTGACATTCGCATTTGGCTATGCATCACTAGAACCGGTCTTTCGCGGTCTAGAGCATCACCAAGCTCACGCGCCGGGTACTCGAGTCACACTTKTCGGAAATGCAACTGAAATGCTCATGATATACGAGTTCAAGACGCCTGACGAATCTCAGCTCTGGTCGCACTATATTCCTTATCAATTCGTGGAGGGCAGTGTGTGATTGATGAACCTTAGTGATCATGCCCTGCTYACGGAGTCTGTCGACGTTGCGTTTGTACTAGTAGGGTGAACACCGTTSGGCGAGGAGTTGTTGGGRTATCTAACCTGACAACATTCGAGGCAATAAATAAAATCAAAAGAAACAGAAGTCTGTGATTCTTGTGAATAGCTTGTCGGAGGGTGCCTCCCAAATAGAGGGATGCTCAGGGGCTGGTTTGCCATACCGACAAGGTGACCTAGCTGGCTGGCAACCACGAACACATACCTACAGCCTCGTGAAAACCCCATTCAACAATTTGGCGATAAGAATGGGGCGTTATCCCTTCTGTCCTTCTCCCTCTATCCACCTTGGCAGAACATTGACAACGTTGACAAACAACTTTCATTAGAACCACCCGAAGATTACTC
The DNA here is from genome assembly GCA_023014305.1 of Lepiota subincarnata. Classification (NCBI taxonomy): domain Eukaryota; kingdom Fungi; phylum Basidiomycota; class Agaricomycetes; order Agaricales; family Agaricaceae; genus Lepiota; species Lepiota subincarnata. The sequence goes on from JAECYV010000026.1 coordinate 121,242, forward strand.
TTTGACGAACCTGGTCGTTAATTATAGCTAGTAATTCTTGRCATGGGGGCTCTTCCTAGTTCCCTGAATATTTTTGCAAGTAACAACGAGTGAGCTGAATGGCATGCCCTACCTCGGCAGCTGGTGGACGAAAAGGGGCCGTCCAGGTACCGGCAACTGATGGCCATCATGTTTGGATCATCAGCATTTTTCTCTTTCTACGTCTGCGTAGAGCTCACGGACATTTGGCACAAATCGTGCCAGCATCTGTTTGTCTCCTTCCACCATCTCCCGGWTCCGGGTCCTCCCCCTTTTTTTTTCCCCCTCCACGCCACTTCGAGCCCTGCTGCCTTCTCCTTTTTCCCGCCCACCCTCACCGATTGTTATGAACTGCACCGCCGTGTTCATGCCATTTATCTGTTGTGTTTGCCTTTTCCTGAGCCAAATACACGGCTCTTCATGACTGAGTTCCCACCAGTGATACAACGGCACAGATGCACTCTAGGGCCCATCTGCATTCCCCTTTCGGTTTCCCGGGCCCCTACACGCGGTCACGTGCGTTTGGTTACTTCGTCTTACTCGTCGCGCCCGGTGCTAGATACCATAAATGTGATCGGTAACGCTATCGCGACCCGCGAAATCCAACGGTGTCTCTTGGACTCAATCATACCCTCCGCTCAGGAGCGGGATTTGCCCCTCCACTCCGCCTCAGCGCCCTTCCGCTACACCCTCTCCACACCTATCGCTAACTTCGCTCTTACCATGACTCCACGTTTGATTTCACCCAYGGGGGCACCCACCATCACACATATACAGGTGCCGAAGCTATTCGGGGCATGCAGTATAGGGTAGGTGTCGGGCTGAACGCGGGGCATTGTATGGGCGAGGGAGGGAGGGCAAACGTTGCATTGCTTTTACCAAAGCTGAATTACCCTGGCTTCTGCGACCTCACTGGATTATGTGGCCAAGTGAGATTCGGTGTCGCCCACTTAATCGAAGGGGGATACGTACTCAGCTGTGATAGGCGTCAAGGGATACGCGAACATAAATCTCACGAGCGCAGCCACATCTCTTTTTTTTTTCCACTTCCACTCCGAGAGGAGTTCGGAAGGATTCGAAAAGACGACCCAATTAGGCCCACCTTAAACCACTGGCCGACGGAGTCCGAATTCCTCACAATTACTGCAGCTGCCGCTGGATTGTTCGTATTTGCATCAACAGCGATCAGGTTTGTTGATGATCCGATCCATCGAAATCGAGTTTTTGGACTGGCTTTACTTCTCGCTGCCATTAGGAAGGTGCCGCCGCAGCCGTCGAAGGGAAGAGAGCACCCACTGACTCATCTTGACGCTCCTATACATATATACTCTGGCAGATTCCTGAGGGTATATTACCTGATACTTGCACGCTACTCACCAATCTTCTCGTTCTCCGGAACACCCCCTCAGATCGTTTCAACTCTTTTCAGGGATACAACACGCTGGCATTCTTGTCCAACTGGTGTGGTATGACCACCGCGGATACTTATGCTGCCCTTGATCAGCTGCACTCCATTTTCACCATCCCATCACCAGAGGAGGCGGAGCATGGACGTCTGTCGGTTTATCACAAATCCTTCCATGATTATCTCGGAGATCCCAGCCGCTCGCATGAATTTCACATCAGTGGTGCTGATATGGACAAGCAAGAGGTGGAATGCTGTTTTAGAATTTGGAAGGAGACGTGCTTGGGTAGGTCTATCTAATACTGATATTTTGCCAAAGCTGGCCTCATTTTATCGGTGGTTCCAGGTGCAGTCACTCAAAATGGAATGAATATCCCTTACTCTAATGTGACTCTATCATGGTCGAGCGCACAACATCTAGTCATGCAACAGGCCCTCTTCCGTCGCACAGTATGGAGCACCATAGGATTTTTTGGGCGCTGCGATCCTGAGCTTGTCCTACCAAAGCCCCAGGATCCAGACATGGTCCAAATATCACGAATACTGGATTTCGTCGGCTCAGCCTTTACATTTGACATGGACTACACAGCGTATATTCTGTTCTTACACCATCTACATCACCGACTTGTGAGTGTTTTTCAACTACCAAAGTGATTCTAACCATGTTGACGGACATCCAGGATGTGAGAATCCGGATAGAGTTGGAAAGGCTAAACATACTTTCGGAGATGCCTGTTGGAACGCTTAACCTCAGCAACATTGATCACGGCAGGAGCATACATATTCACTATGAATATAACGACATTAATGGAAGACCAGAGGGAACCCCCTACAGATGGAGTGATCTCATTCCAGTAAGCTAACCGATAAATGATCGAGGGAGTGCGTTTTGCTCATCGCAGTACACGCTGGCATAGGCTAACTGCAATTCTGGGTATAAGTATTTAAGATTCACATTGAGCTCTGCTTCACGGGCAGCAGTCCAGAGCCATCTAGAGTATTGTCAAGCTCACACACCAGATATTCCGGTCCGACTTTTCGGAAATGCGACCACAATGGTCATAATATACGAGTTCAAGACGCGCGGCGAATCTCAGCTCTGGTTGTGCTATATTCCTTATTATAAATTCACGGGGGGCAGTGTGTGATTAAACTACTCACCAACATTTTCAAATTAACGAAATGTTGGTAAATCAGATAGTTCGCTTCTATCCTATATTATTTATAGAGGACAAATTCGAACTATTTATTTCCCAGAATCGGCACAACACTTACCGCACACGGGGAGAGCTCGTGGACGATGACATTCCAAAATGGCGTGGTGGCTCCACGACCCGGCTGATCATCCGAGTGAACCCCTCGATAGCTATGAATCGTCGCCGGGGCTTTGAATAGATAAGAGGCCAAGATAAGCTTTAGTGGGATGATGATTGATTTGATGTTCTTGTAACTTCGACTTATTGCAATCCTTCTACTATATATATATACAGGCTGGTAACGGAACACATAAGCTATTCTGCTATATCCCATTTGGTGTAGCGGTCATGACCGGCCGTCTGTGTGATCATGCTATGGTTCTTCTCCTCTCATGAGTGAGAAGTGTTCCCTCTCGTTGGATAGTTGAATCATCTAAGTGTCATCACATCAATTAGAGTCGCATAACGCTGTAGGTTACATCTGGGTTGTCCGTCATATTCATGTAGTTCAGTGGGATTTTGAGGTGTTTGTCTCACAGCAATTTCTTCCAAGGTGCAGCTTTATAAAATATCAGACACCGACTGCTACTTTTGTGGATGTCGCTGGGTRGAGGCGAAGGGGAGGTGATCGGGCCATAATTTCCGATGAAGTTCATCGACGAGAATTCTCTGTAGCGCGGACCTGTCCAGGAAGTCTTTCATGGAGCGCTTGGTCGTGTATTGGATCTGAGTAAATAAACTCTGTTTGTGGCGATGCATGTGAGTGGTGCTCGTTGGAGAGTACCTCAAACAGAGGGACACTCAGAGGCTGTTTTGCAATCCTGACGAGGAGAGGCAACGGGTAACCCCAGCTGATATTCGGCAGGTAACCATGAACATGTACGCTACAACCTTGTGGATAAGCCCCTATTCAGCAATTGGGCGATAAGGATAAGGCGCTTTCTCTTCTGTTCCTTCTCMCCTTTATCTACCAATGGATACTTGGCAGGCGTATTGACAAGTAATTTTCATTAGAATCACCAGACGGAGATTATTCTTTGATGAACCAGGCCACCGATTGTGGCTAGTTAACTTCTTGATACAGGGACTCCTCCTAGTGCTCGAAGTATTCTCGCAAGTAGCGAATAGGGCTGGGTTGCATCCCGAACTTCGGAGTTCAGGACCCCGTGGGCACCGGTGGTGTTTTACTAACATGTTTTGTTTTTCTTAACATCAGCGATAGTGTAGTATAAATGTCCGGAATCGTGCAGGTCATGTGCAAAGCCTCGACATCAGGAAATCTCAAAAAATAATTTCTAGAGAAGTGGCGCTTTAATCACGTGATATACCAGTGGCACTACACCGTTACGATGCCCAGCGAAAATCGCGCCCTGCAGGTTCTAGCTGATCTGGGTAAATCTGCAGATGTACGGGACAAGATCGGGCACGTTTCTGGGCTTCTGAAAACATGGGATCGCATAAGCTGCTGAGTGTGTTGGTGAAGTGCTATTGTAGGGCTTTTTTGTGGTGGTCTAGTTGTGACGAAACGAATGTACCATCAGCACAACCCAAATCCTCCATCTGATTGCGAGCTCCGAGACCAAAGACATATGAGGAAGAGGAAGCCACAGGAGCGAAGCATTGTTCGTGAGACTCAGAAGACTAAACGTCCGCCGGGAGGTCCCGGAGGTGTCGTTTGGAGTGTCTGACCTGAGCAACCATCAGTCGCGACCGCGCCACATATGTTTTGACCGTGAACGCAATGACATTTATGAAATATCAGTTGATGACAGGGGGTTTCCTAGGAGTAAGGAAAAACCTATCCCAGTAAGCTAACCAGTAAACGATGGATGCGCTTTGCTCATTGCAGCATAGACTGATTGCAATTCTAGATGTATAAGCATCGGAGGTTTCCCTCCTTCTGCATTCAACTTCCGACAAGTCAGTCCTTCGCGGTTTAGACTATCGCCAAGCCCATGCGTCGGATACCTCGGTCCTGCWTTTCGGAGATGCGGCTGGAATSACCATGATATATACGAGTTCAAAGGGCCCACCTGACTTGATCTTCAGCTCTRGTCGTTGCAYTTATCGATTCGTGGAGGGGGTAAATGCTACTTACCAACAAACTCGCTTCTATTCTATATTTATAGGAAAAAATCGGACCGCTAATCCGCCAGAATCGGGACAAAGTTCACCGCAACGTGGAGATGGCTCTTGGGCAGTAACATTCCAGAATGGGTGCGTGGGTGGGCTGCCAACTCCCCCACCGGCTGATCATCCGGATGAACCCTCGACAGGTATGATCCTTGCCGGTTGGGGGGGGGGGGCCTCGAATCCACAAATGCTCCCAAGATAAGCATCGATGGTGGATGACGGTGGGATTGATGTTGTTCTCCCATCATGGGTGAGGGAAGTTTGTTCCATCCGTTGGATAGAACCGTGCAAAAGTGTCATCATATCAATTATGACTGCAAAAACGTCATAGGCTGGATTTGGGTGTTTCTTCCATATCGGTTGTAGTTCAGCGGGATATTTGAAGTGGTCGCATTTGCGGAGGTGTTCCCGAGGAGTGTGATTACGATCTCAGGCACCGACTTGTTACTCATCTGGATACTGTTAAGTTGGGAGGTGATCGAGGGAGCACTTTCGATTTGGTTGATCGACGAGAATTCTCCGTAGCAAGGGCCCGTCGAGGAAATTTTTCGTCGAGCACTTGGTAACATGGATCTTTGTGGTACTTTTGTCTCAGGCAGTACAAAACCTTTTGTATTGGATTTTCGTGGTCATCCCTTGTTCGTGGAGTCAGTTGACGTCACATAAGGTGAACTAGAATACAAATATATTGTCAGGACTGGGAAAGCACTGGGGGCGAGGAGGTCCTTAGGATGTTCGAAGCGGCGAATAGAATCAAAGAAGAAACAGAAGTCTGGGATTCGTGTGAATGGTTGCTTGTCGCACGACACCTCCCAAAAAGAGGGATGTTCAAGGGGGTCAGTGGTTAGCCGCACTAAGGGGTAACCCGGCCGATATTGTAATTGGCTCGCAACCGTGAACAGATACGCTACAACCCCGTGGACAGCCCCATTCAGCGATTGGGCGATAAGGATAAGGCGTTATCTCTTCTCTTCTCTATCTACTGGTCCTTGGCAGAATATTGACAAGCAACTTCACTACCCGAGGATTCTTTGATGAGCCTAGGCTGTTGACCGCAGATATTACTACCTGATGCGGGAATGGCTCCTAACTGATTCTCGCAAGCAGCATCGAGTGAGCTTGGGTTGTGTTATCCTCAGGGTCCGCGAGAAGTTCCGATAGCCGCAGAACTTTTGGGCCTTGTGGACCCCGATAGCAGTTTATTGATGTGTGTGTTTTTTTTTTAACATCGCCGATACCGCCGCACGAACGCCCGGAGTCGTGCGGGTCGTGTGCAAACCTCGAAGAGAGGTAGATAGTCCTCGAGGTGAGCATGAGGGGGTGCAGCACTTCGGGAACTGGACGGAAACCACGCTGTGGGGGGTGGATGCTGAGTCATCCGGGGCGCCGGCGGTGCAAAGGCTGCCCCATTGCCCCATGGCTTTCCCCCTGGAATGGAGAAATAGCTGGTGTTGGGTTAGCGCTTGGTGATGTGGGGCTAGTACTACTCGGTCGTGCTCTCGAGGCCTCGGACAAGAGCCAAGAGAGAGGACTCTGCGTATGTCTCGGGGCGGTGGTCCTTATGGCGATCAGACAGGTGACTGACTACGTGGGCTGAGAGAGACAAAAGCTCTGGCTGCCTGCTATGGGAGCCTCGCACCGCAGCACGCTAGCTCCGAAATCAATGCGGGGCCAAACACGACACAACACGGTAACGCATACATGATACGGTCCAAGTCATTTCCTTATAGAGCACTGTCTCCTCCTGTTTCCCCCTCCCTTCCCCTCTCCCTCAACCCACCACCTCCTTTCTCCATCTTGCACGCCGCCTTGCCATTCTGCACTCATTTCTCGTGATGCGCTGTTTGCTCACCGCGTCTCTGGTCTTTGCAACCCTTGCGGGCACTGTCTCCGGACACCCCGCCCACCACTCCAACGCGCTGCCCCTCCGACGGCGCAAGACACTCGGCTTTGGGCCAGAGCATCCACATGCTGTCTTCAAGTCCAATCCCTATCAGGTTCAGACCTCCGGATTCACTCCGTTGAGCCCCTACACCGATCCCTATGACGTCGCTCGCCTCTTCCTCTCAGACGTCCTTGGCCTGGCGGACTCGGGCGGCAGCTCGTGGAAGATTCGCAAGGACTCCTACACGGACGAAGGCACTGGTGTTACACATGTCTATGTCCGCCAGCTCGTCAATGGTCTYGAGGTCGCCGACGGTGATATGAATATCAACATCAAGGATGGCCGTGTCTTGTCATACGGCAACTCGGTACGCATATATCGATGTTTATTATTTTCTTCTAAAGACTCACACTTCTCCCAAGTTCTACGCTGGACCTAGACCTGCGCCCTTTTCCAGTACCGCGTCGCCCGAAGACCTTCGTCATCCCCACGATGAATACTGTGGTCAACTCCATAACCACCTCGCCTCTTTGGTCCGACAGACCTCTGGTAGCCAGGTTGTGCTTGATGCTGCATCGGTTTCCCCAGAGCTTGTTGACATCCTCGAGTCGACCTGCGCCTTCCCCCAACTTCCTTCTTCACTCGTTTCTGAGGATCCCTCTGATTTCCGTCCCGCCCTCCTCCAGTTCATGCTCGCCGCTACTCCCAGTCGCAGGCTTGCCAAGGATATCATGAATGACTACCAGTACCACATCGACAAGATGGTGGTTTCAGACGAAAGTCACTTTGCTCCTGGCGAGGATGGAGCACAGATCCAATTCAAGGTCGAGAAGGTTCCCGACGCCGTTAGCCCAGTGAAGGCGCGCTTGGCTTACGTTCAAGTTCCCAACAAAGCTGGCGATGCAACGGAGCTCCAGCTCGTRTGGAAGTTTGAGGTCGAGATGCGGGACAACTGGTACGAGAGCGCCGTCACAGCAGCGGCACCTCACCGAATCGTTTCCGTGGTCGACTGGGCGTCGGATTCTCCCATCCCTATCCCTTACCCGGAGACGCGAAAGGCGACTTACAATGTCTTCCCATGGGGTGTGAACGATCCCGAGTCCGGCGCGCGCCAGATAAAGCAAGAGAGCTTTGATGCGCAGGCGTCTCCCGCCGGGTGGCACGCGATCCCCTATGCACACGACCCTGCCTACTCCGGAGTCCGCACCAGGGGCAAAGGCTTTTGGAGAAATACCACGACAACCTGGGGCAACAACGTATTTGCTCAGGAGAACTGGGAAGGACACAATCGATATATTGACAACCGTCGCCCCGAGGGAGGCAAGGACAAGGTTTTCGATTTCGAATATGACCCGAAAGAGACTGGGAAGGATGGCGCACTTGACGAAGCCAAGTCTTACATTGACGCCACTATTACTCAACTCTTCTATACCACCAATCTCATCCACGATCTTTATTACCGCTACGGGTTCAACGAAGTCTCTGGCAATTTCCAACAATACAACTTTGGCCGCGGTGGAGAGGAGAATGATGCTGTCATTTGCAATGCACAGGACGGTTCTGGTTACAACAACGCCAACTTTATGACTCCTCCCGATGGCCAGAATGGGCGAATGAGGATGTATCTGTGGGACACGGATATCCCCTTCCGTGATGGCGATTTGGAGGCCGGTATCGTCATCCATGAGTACAGCCACGGTTTGAGCACTCGCTTGACCGGCGGCCCCGCCAACTCTGGTTGCTTGGGCTGGGGCGAGGCTGGAGGAATGGGCGAAGGATGGGGCGATTTCTTGGCTACTACCATCAGAAGTAATAGGACCTATTCGGACTATGCGATGGGTGCTTGGGCCGCTAACCGCCAAACTGGTATTCGCAACTACATTTATTCAACCGACGACAAGGTCAACCCGTCGCTATATAAGACACTCGACAAGCCCGGATATTGGGGTGTCCATGCCATCGGTGAAGTCTGGGCCGAGATGCTTTGGGTCGTTTCGCAGAAACTTATCAAGAAACACGGTTTCTCTGAGAACTTGTTCCCTCCTACCCCGGGACGCGATGGAAAGGTTCCTCGCGATGACCCATTCTGGCGCAGCGATAAGGAGCAACTCGTGCCCAAGCACGGCAACACTTTGATCACCCAGTGCGTACTCCCTCGTCCTTGTAATGACATTCTACTGACATATTCCTTGCGACAGACTCGTGATCAACGGTATGAAGTCCCAGCCTTGCCGGCCCTCGTTCTTCGATGCTCGTGATGCTATCATCGAGGCTGATCGTCTCTTGACTGGTGGAGAGAACGTTTGTTTGTTGTGGGAAGGATTTGCTGAGAGGGGATTGGGTGTTGATGCTCGTGTCGATGGCAGGACACCTTGGGGTGGAGGTGTGCGCACTAATGCAAGTATTTCACATATACAGTTTGCTCGGAAGCTTATCCTTTTGACATTTAGGGTTATACTCTGCCTCAAGAGTGCGGTGGTCCCGGTCAAGCATTCTTCTAAGTACCAAGCCCATGCTTGATGTATATTGCTACGTTTATCATTAGATGCTCCCCTACGGAGGGGATGATTTGGCTCACCCATACACGCACTTACGACTTGCTTATGTTCGCCCCATTCTCCCCACATCGTGCGCCTATTTGAAGGTTATCACCTATATCTATACCCGTATCTCCGGTTTATTTTTTTGCCTCGTGTTATATATTTGTTGGAATGTAACTGGTTAGTTAAATAGTAGTTGGTTTCAATCAAATACCCTCCTTTACCGTAAGAGGACGGGCGTATCTCTGCTAATATCCCCAAGAGGTCATTTCTTGAGCCATGTGCATCGGAGTATGCGACCACGTTTCATTTTCAGCCCTTATTTGGCCCCGGGTATAGACAGTTGTATACGAAAGGGCATAAAAAACTTCCTTGCCGAAGGCAACCCGGACTTTGTTGGGCGTTCTCCCAATCGAAACAAAGAATGACGTATCACACAATCATGGGGTTCGTCATACAAAGAATCATTCGGTTTGTTTTACCCGAGGTTCCTTGTTCCTGGGAATCATCAATGATGCATGATGGTTCGGGGTTTTCTCGGTTTCTTGATGAGGGGTTATGATGTCAGCGGTGTAGAAACTGTTACCCATGGACTCAGTGAATATCCCTCATGGATGTGACGAACTCTATTATCTACCTGCACCAACGGACTCAGTAGCTTACATGAATAGTCGGTGGAGTACATACAGCAGGTAAGAAAAGGGTAATGATGATACATACGTCCTCGTGGATGTAATGAACTGAGGACGTGGAGATGTGAAGATGAATGGTTAAAGAGTAGCGAAATAGAACATTCTAACGAGCGGCTTATGGTGATGGAGCGCAAGGTCGGAGAGGGCTCCGAGCTGCAAGCAATAGCATTATCAAAATATGATATGATTGTTAGGAAATATGCTCAGCACTCATAGTACGCACGAGAATTGAGGGAAGCGGGCTCAAGCAAAAGAGCTGGTGTTTTAACTACGTAGCTACGAAAAAAATCTGTGGTCTAGCTAGTGGTATGTGTCCGTGGTCTAGTTAATACAAATCTGTTGCGTAACCAGGGTCCAGACGGCTTTTGCGCGTGTGTCCTGTGGTCTCAGGGACACACTTATGTACTTCCAATAATGGTTTAATGGTTTACAGCTTTAAGGCACGAAGTTGATAGCGTCTGAGTACAAGCCTTGTGATTCAAGCTCACGAATTCTGGGATGGTGTGGGTAGGTGTCATTCAGCATGTTGAATTTGAGCCAAAATATACGGTGGGGGAGAACGAAGGTGGGGGGTGGGGGGGGGGGGGGGGGAAGAACTCACTCTTTCGGTGAAGGAATAATCTGGAACCATAGGATCTCTCCATTTCTAAATCCGGGCAGTTTGTCAAATGATTGTTTCCGTTTTATCTTCGTGACATTAAAGGTCCTTTCCTGTGTTTCGAACATTGTCAATGAAAAAATGAAAAAAAAAAATGAAAAAGACAACAGCTGGAAAGGGATGGAAGATTGAACTTGCCAAGTAGAAGTTCAGTGAGTTGGGAGAGAGTTGAGCGCTCCAACCCATTTGTTCGATAATCCATCCGATGAGATTAACAGGCTTGGTATCCCGAGACACAAGTACACCACCCACTCCGTATAGTGTTTGCTTAGTGTGATCAAAGTGTTTTAAAAAAAACAATGAACTGTGGAGCTAGAGTCTATATAAAATCAGTCTGTGGCTTGCAGGCGGTATCGAAGTGGGCGGGAGATTAACTGACCCGAAATGGCCCAGGAAAGAACCCGAGATACAAAAACATAATGTCTTTGGTGGTGTTGGCCAAGGTTGCGTAAATCTCCCCCATTGCTGAAACATTGTCGGTAAACAATACCGAGTTATTTATATTATTAGAAATGCTCACTGATCTCAGGGCTGGTTTCGGGAATGAGATCATGAGGCCGACATGTGTGATTTCGCCTCCATGCGAACACCCACAAGAGGAAGTCGTTTTTCGGGTAGCAGAGATATTGAGCAACTTCGTGTTTGAATGCATCGTAAGTTAGCGTTTTCAGAGTATGGAACATGGGCGTTTCCGAGGATGAATAGTAGGTTTCTTGGCAGGACATTAAGTCATATCCTTGGTAGCAAGAAAATGTCTCATCTGTAATGATCTGCTTTAGGTGATCAGAGTGAACCAAGATTCAGTTTGCTATAGCGACAGAACCTTGATGGTTAAGAAAAGGTGTTTGTTCTCCTCCTCCCACATTTTTTTCTCCATCAGCCTTACTTTTTCCTCCCTTGACTTCATTTCGGCTTCCCTCAACTTCATTTTGTCCTCCCTCGACCTCATTTCATCTTCCCTCGACTTCACACTCCTCTCCCTTGATGTGACTTCATCTTCCATCTTCCTGATCTCTTCTAACACTGCCTCATCAACTGCAGCCCTTGGCCCCAAATTCGTGCCATCTGCGCAAGGGCCTCCAGGTTCAGAAAGCTCCATATGAAGAGACAACGGTGATACTTGTGGGGAAGTAAATTTCGTGACAATGTGAGCCTCAGGCCGGCTGAAGAAAACCCAGAGGAAAGGCGTGGTCTGGTCTTGTATCGACATAGCAACAACATCAATGATATTACACTGAACTTGGCTGCCGGCGCATTCATCGAGCCCATCGACAATGATGACTAACTTGTCAATGTTGTCTCCTTGAGCTTTCAGCACCCTGAGCGGTGTGACAATGAGGTCTTGGAACTGTTGCCTGATCGACCGAGTAACCAGGACCGGGTTTCTCAATATCAATTTATCGAGAATATCTCCATAAGAATCGAGTTTGGTAGCAAGTCGGTATGCTATTGAGGTGAAGAAGCGATCGGGACTATTTCTGGAGTGTGGCTTGGAGAAGAAGAATGCAGCGCCCAACCTATCCCCCAGAGTCTCCGCACAAGATTGAGCTACAGCTGATTTGCCAATACCAGCAGACCCTTTCAACCATAACATGCGACTAACCCGCCCGCCACTGTTGGTGCCCCAGAATGCTATTGTGTCGATATAATCCCGCCGTGTTCCAGGGAGGCATCGAGGGGGAGGGTCGCGAGCAAAAGAATCATGGAAGGCGTCGGGTATGGATGCACCTAATAATGTCTGAAGACCTAGCCTTGACTTTAGCAATAGCTGTGGTCTATCGGAGATGTGACACGCCTTTTCTCTCGTGGAGGGCAGAGTACGAGTTATTGATTTGAGTGTAGGATTGGTCAATAAATTTAGAATCATTGATCTGGAAGCCATGGGCATTTGGCAGAAAGCTCTCGGCTTTAATGGGAGTGTTGACCATTGTGCGATCACACAGAGGTCCGCGCGGCCACTGTCTGCCCCTGGTTAGGCACCGTGATAAGCGCCTGAGTGCGTTTGCTGTAAGTATATATATCGCAAAAATGGTAAACCCCATCTACAAAATTCCGACTTCGTCCCCAAGCTATTTTCAGGAGTTTCGCGCAATCTATATCTATATATGTATTACTACAGCAACCCCTCGAAAACACGCACGAATATCTTATCTAATAGAATAAAGCACGATTTCATCTTGCCATTCTACCGTCCTCATCTCATCACTCTATATTTCACAGGGCACAATCATACTTGCCACATATAACTTGGCCAGTAGCTACAGTATTCGCCAATAGAAAGTTGCCACTGTGGTACCTAGCATGAATGCACGGAATCGACACACCCGAAGCCATTGGCCTCAAGATCAACAACAACTGACTATTCAACACTTTTCTCTGGCTGAAGTGAACTGAATATAATTTGGAGCTATAAATGCCGAAACCGTNGCCCCAACCCATTTGTTCGATAATCCATCCGATGAGATCAACAGGCTTGATATCCGGATACACAATTACACCACCCACTCCGTATAGTGTTTGCTTAGTGTGATCAAAGTGTTTTAAAAAAATAATGGACTGTGAAGAAGCTAGAGTCTATATAAAATCAGTCTGTGGCTTGCAGGCGGTATCGAAGTGGGCGGGAGATTAACTGACCCAAAATGGCCCAGGAAAGAACCCGAGATACAAAAACAGAATGTCATTGGGGGTGTTGGCCAAGGATGTGTAAATCTCCCCCATTGCTGAAACATTGTCAGTAAACAACACCGAGTTGTTTATATTATTAGAAATGCTCACTGATCTCAGGGCTGGTTTCCGGAATGAGATGACGAGGTCGAAATGTTTGATTTCGCCTCCATGTGAACACCCACAAGAGGAAGTCGTTTTTCGGGTGGCAGAGATATTGAGCGACTTTGCGTTTGAATGCATTGTATATGAGTATTTTCAGAGGATGGTACATGGGCGGTTCCGAGGATGGATGGTGAATTTCTCGAAGGGACATGAGGTCATATCCTTGATAGCGAGAAAATGTCTCATCTGTAGTGATCTGCTCTAGGTCATCAGAGTGAACCCAGGATCCAGTTTGGTATAGTGACAGAACCTTGATGGTTAAGAAAAGGGGTCGGTTCTCCTCCTCCCTCACTTTTTCCTCCATCGGCCTCACCTTTTCCTCCCTTGATATCATGTCGGCCTCCCGTAATTCCATATCAGCCCCCCAAGATTCCAGATCAATCTCCTTCGACAGCATTTCGGCTTCCTTTGACTCCACTGCATCCTCCCTCAATTTCAATTTGGCGTCCCTTGACAGCATTTCGTCCTCTGTTAACTTCATTTTGTCTTCCTTCCATTTCGCTTCTTCCTCCCTCAACCTCACTTTGTCCTCCCTCGACTTCATTTCATCTTCCCTTAACTTCATTTCACCTTCCTTCAACTTCATTTCATCCTCCCTAGACTTCACACTTCTCTCCCTTGATGTGACTTCATCTTCCATCTTCCTGATCTCTTCTAATACTGTCGCATCAACTGCAGCTCTCAGCCCCAAACTCGTGCCATCTGCGCAAGAGTCTCCAAGTTCAGAAAGCTCCATATGAAGAGACAATGGTGATACTTGTGGGGAAGTAAATTTCGTGACTATGTGAGCCTCAGGCCGGCTGAGGAAAACCCAGAGGAAAGGCGTAGTCTGGTCTTGTATCGACATGGCAACAACATCAATGATATCACACTGAGCTTGGCTGCCAGCGCATTCATCGAGTCCATCGACAATGATGACCAGCTTGTCGATGTCGTCTCCTTGAGCTTTCAGCACCCTGAGCGGTGCGACAATGAGGTCTTGGAATTGTTGCCTGATCGACCGAGTAACCAGGACCGGGTTTCTCAATATCAATTTATCGAGAATATCCCCATAAGAATCGAGTCGAGTAGCAAGTCGGTATGCTATCGAGGTGAAGAAGCGGTCAGGACTATTCCTCGAGTGTGGCTTGGAGAAGAAGAATGCAGCACCCAACCTATCCCCAAGAGTCTCCGCACAAGACTGAGCTACAGCTGATTTGCCAATACCAGCAGATCCTTTCAACCATAACATGCGACTAACCCGCCCGCCACTGTTGGTGCCCCAGAATGTTATTGTGTCGATATAATCCTGCCGTGTTCCAGGGAGGCATCGAGGGGGAGGGTCACGAGCAGAAGAGTCATGGAAGGCATCTGGTATAGATGCACCTAATAATGTCTGAAGACCTAGCCTTGACTTTAGCAATAGCTGTGGTTTATCGGAGATGTGACACACCTTTCCTCTCGTGGAAGGTAGAGTGCGAGTTATTGATTTGAGTGTAGGATTGGTCAATAAATTGAGAATCCTTAATCTGGAAGCTGTGGGCGTTTGGAAGAAAGCTCTCGGCTTTAATGGGAGTATTGACCATTGTGCGATCACACAGAGGTCCGCGCGGCCACTGTCCACCACTGATTAGGCACCGTGATAAGCGCCCTAGTGCGTTTGCTGTAAGTATATATATATCGTAAAAATGGTAAACCCCAAGCTATGTTCAGGAATTCCAAGGTCGCGCAATCTATACCCGTATATTTGTTACTACAGCAACCCCTCGAAAACACGCACGAATATCTTATTTAATATAACAAAGCACGATTTCGCCTTGTCATTCTACCGTCCTCATCCCATCACCCTATATTTCACAGGGCACAATCATACTTGCCACATATAACTTAGTCAGTGTGGGAAGGATAGCGAGTTCGGAAGGGGACAGAGTCCGGAGGGAGAGGGAGATTAAAGCGAGAGTGAATCTATATTCTGATACCGTATTCTTCGATACTTTCTAGCTACTGCGTACAGTGTTTTTATATCTAAGAGAGTCGAGGTGGTCAAGGCTACGAGAAGGAAAGGAAAGTATCTACATGTTGTCTAAGCTATGGGACGACGTGTCTAAGCGTACACGTCGGGCCTATCTAGTCTAAGCTAAGAGTCCATGCATCTATCTACGTCTATTTAGAGTCCATGCGCACGTCGCGTTCATACGTAGCCGAAGGGCTACTCCCACATCAGTAGCTACAGTATTTGCCAATAGAAAGTCGCCACTGTGGTACCTAGCATAGATGCACGGAATCGACACACCCGAAGGCATTGGCCTCAAGATCAACAACAACTGACTATTCAACACTTTTCTCTGGCTGAAGTGAACTGAATATAATTTGGAGCTATAAATGCCGAAACCGTGTGCCAAACAGCGTTTGAGCTTAAGACATAGCTGGTGGGATATCTCCTGAGTCGTTTATACTATTTCGATTACATAGAGACATGTCACAAAGTAAATGGTATTTCAACCTCCCACTCGTGACAAATCCGCCAAACAAAAAACACGAGAGCGCTTGACCGTATTCTCTCCAGGCTGTTATTTTAGCAAGACCCAACGGCAGACTCGGAAAACGAGCAAGCGCTGAATCCATCACCGCTACACCTTCTGTCAGCCACATATTTAATCAGATTAGTCTGAGAAGCGTACCATCCGATCTTAGGGGGTTCATTGCCCGCAGAAACACCCTGGTAGGTGCAACATACGTTCGCATCCGACGGTTTCCCGTTGGTGCTAACACCGGAAAGCGATGCAGTATCGCCGAAGTTGGAGTTGATTCCGACACCTTCCGAGCCTCCATGGAGGCAGACCTGGAATGAGTAGGCAATGAGGTTACTATGAAAAGGGGAAGAAATCAAAAAAAATCTTACATTACTAATCGTAACATGACGCTGGAAGCTGGTGGCGCAGTTTCCACATGAGCGGTAGAGTTTACCTATGTGGAACAAAGAAAACTTATGTTAATGTTTCGATAATGGCTACATACCCCGCACGCACCGAAGGTCGACGCAAAGAAATTGTTGATTACAACACGGCCGGCTCCATTGTGCTGAACTAATCACAAGAGGTTTRAGTTTTTGGTGATTAACAACATCTTGTGAGGGCACACCTATTTTATCTGCTGCATTAAATGCACCACCACCGTTGATAGTAGAGACGTCACCGGAGCCTGTTTGTTTGAGCTAGCAATGTTTTAGGGGGGGCTGTAGGGTTCATAACCATTGGCTCACAGTGATAGCATCTAAGGAAAGGAAACTTAGTGATAGAAAAGATATATCGAAAGAAGGACCACACCTTCGCAGACATCCTCCCACCAGACGTTATTGACAGTGCAAGCACCACGGCAGTGAATACCTATGCATCAAATTAAAWTTTTATTAGAAACACCAATTCGATACTTACTAACCTTCGGCCTGGTCTTTACCGATGATTACGTTGGAAATAGATGCCCCAGGCTGTAAAATGAAAACAGCGTCTGCTTCTCCTGTTTCCGTCTGCTCCTGACATGCCCCACCTAAGCACCCGTTAGAAGCAATTACTTCACCCACCCAATTGGGATTAACTTACTGCTTCCCTTACGGTCGTATTTGACCATCCTGCCGTCGAATGAACCAGAAATCACACTAGCAGTAGCAAGTGGAGTATAGCCCTAGGCACAGTCAGAATAGTTGGAGTTCCTTGGTGAGATTGACTAACGGCTGAAGGAGGGAGCGTCGTAGTGATGCCAGCAGCAGGGCGGTTGACCACCGGTGCGATCGTAGTCGAGGGCCCTGTCGTAGTGGCCGCTACTATGGTGGTAGGAGCCGGCGCACCAGAATCTCGTCCCCATAGTGGGACAGCAGCTAAAGCAGACTGAGCAGCAGTGAACGATACAAGAAGAAGTGCAGCCCTAAACATTTCTGTGTTGGTGGACTGTAGCAACAGGCCGCGCCGCCTTATATAGCTACGCGACCTTCACCCTTGAATATTCTCTTGAAGCCTGGTCTCATGTGAAAGAGTCCATATGACAACAGGTCCCTAGTGTCGACACGGATAAACCTCGACACTGTGGTCATATGTCGCGGCCTCTGTTCGTCCCAAGCCTGAGTTTTTGTGGCCATTACAACCTTTCACGGTGGTTCGATGCTCCAGGGCGGACCGTCAACACGATAGACGGGCCGAGAGGAAAGAAAGGTTGAAAGCAGACAGTGATTTATTCTTTCAAGGATGCTTGATGCTGTGCAGGATCCCCCGAGTCCGAAAAAGGTCCGGTTGTATTAGGGTCGACGAGCTTAAGATGCCCACGCCTGGTGTGATCGCATTGGTCATATGATATCGATACCAGGATACGGAAGCCTATCGCATTCCCAAGGAAAGTCACTCCACACCTCACTGCGCTGTTGCTCTCGGAATGGCCCTGGTCTGGTGGTCTTGGCACCTGATGCCCATTCCGGCTCGCTAATATATTTCAGAACTTGGTTGTTTCCCTTTTTGCCTTTGTTGTCATGGGTGCGTAGACTCCACGGGCTGGCGTGCAACCGAGGGTTACATGGTACAAAAACAGCGCTTATCGAGACTTGAGTGCTATCAGCAGACGTGTCCGAACATGTTTATATCAGCGCTTATATAAGGTACCCTTTTTGGCCAACGGATCAAGGTCTCTAGACTGGATTCCAGCGCCCCCATTTGCCTTGTGTCGTGACACGCGAGGTTCTGGCATAGCTGAACATAAGGTAATTTAAAATTTAATGTGAGGAGGCCTGTTGTTGAATATACCTCCTTTTTCTTTTATTTTTCGGGCTTTTTAACGCAATGATGTAGGCCTATCGTGCCGCATCGATAAGCCTTGTTCCAGGAAAGCTGTTGGATAGCTGATCTGCTTGGTCAATCCATAATAAACTAGCTACACCAGATATCCCAGCACTCGAGGCACGTTGTCCTTACATTGCTTCTGAGTAATATCATATTTAATGTTTACTAACGAATGTTTTGATCAGATTGCCCTCTTTCCTTGCGAGGGTAGTATTCTTCGGAACAATGTACCCCGACAGGGGAACATGATTAGAGAGACATTGTAACGACCATTTGATGTTCATCTTCAAAGTTTGCTGAAGAGAATCGTCGGCCTTTGCGTCATTTATCATGAAGAAAATGTGGGCTGGCCTTGTTTCTGGGGGCCACGGGTCGGAGTGAAAGGACAAGAGCGGCGACGGCCAGAGTATAGGGACGAAACGTAACGATGGGGGCAAGGGATCAAATGACTGAGCGCCGATTCAGTTTCCATTGTTGATTGAGTCAGAAAAAAAAAGAACAAAGCCTGTCCACTCGTCAGAAATCAAGATGAGGGTCGTGATGTCTGCCTTTGGAGCTCCCCCCCCCTCCCAATATGTCGGTCCATATTTTGTAGACCTCCAAGAACACCGGATGCATGCTTGACCCATAGTACTCTTATTCACGACTAACGACGGAACAACCGCAACAAGAAGAGTATAGAGGACAAAATATACATAACACATTCAATGATACGTTCGTCTTTTTCACTCCCGGCACATCTATCACTCAGCGATGGCACTGGGAGTCGGAGGCAATGTGCAGATAGGGCACTCAGGAAGGCACCTACAATGGCTCCCTCAGAATTATACCAAGACGTCTGAGAAGTTGTCAACTTACACCCCCACGTCTGGATAAACGATGCAACATCTCAAACCAGGGTTGAGCTGAGCACCTATGAAAATAGTATCCTAGTCAGTCGTCTGAGTAGATTCCATCCGAAGCGTTTGCTCACAAGGCGGCTGTGGGTGTTATGGTCTTTCAATGAGCTAGCAAATGATTAAATTCAAACGGAGAGAGACTTACGAAGGTCGGGTTGTTTCCACCTAAGTGGGTTATACGTCAGTAAACAATCCTTGCTTAAGCGATTCGATTTATTGGCGACAAGCAAGAGAACATACAAAGTCCACCGGTACCGGAAACTGGAGTAGGCACAGTGCCATCCCGAGGTGACGGGATGGCGAGGACGAGATTTGCAGCAGCAATGAACAAAGTGGCAAAAAGCGTGCTTCTGAACATGACGGAAATCGACTCGCTATATTTCTATGATTTCTCGAGGAGGTTAGAGCCTCTTATATATCACAAAGAACCATTGATTCTCGGCCCGAGTTCCTAATGATTGGTACTTCTCTGCCAGCGCATGAACGGGCGGTATTGAGACCAAAGTGACATATTCACATGTTGAGCCTTGTTGCATCAGTTGGTCAGTTGGAGTGTATTGGGTCAAATGGGGATTGTCAGACCCTCCGCACACCAGGTTCTCAAGTCCTCGTGATCGGAAACTCAAGTTTGTAGCCCCCTCCATCATTGTTGTTTTCCTACATGTTGCTGGTGGATGGGACATCTGGTCATTATCATGCAAATTATTAGGGCTGATGCTGACTGGAGCCTAGGGTACGACTTGACCATGGTTTAGATTCTCAGGCTGACGGGAAGTCATCCAGTATGAGTTTGGCTGCGAAACGGCTGTCGCAGGTGGGGTGCAGCAACGATTCAGCTCAACACTTAGTCTACGTCCTTCAGATACTCGTGAGTTAATAGAAAGAACGAAGAGCAGGCATGGTATTAATAGGTGCCCCTCACTATGTAGTAACAGTAAAAACAAAAACAACAAAAACAAGAAACGGCAAGCTAATCACAAGCAAATTGAAGGCAATCGTATGCCCATAGGAGTATGTAACGTAAAACGAGAGTAAAGTGATGTACATGGCAAAAAAGGGCTACACATCCGAAAATCCAATATCCAACCAGGTAGAAAGCGAATGATGTCAAAAAGAGCCTGATATACATAATGTCACAAAAGAAAGCCACACTGGCATTGCTGATCAATGAAAGATTGAGAGCGAGGCAGAGAGAGAAAAGACGACACACAACACAGGGTATATCCCTCCCTTCCTTTAAACTGAGTATGCAAAGTGAAGAAAAATTTTGCTGAGGATATGAAAGAACCAGCGAAAGCAAAAGTCGTGAAATACAAGAAACRGTCRGAAGGGTGAGGAGCACTAATCTCCCCCCTCTTCTCTCTCCGTTTCCATTACATCCTCTCCCTCGGTCTCTTCGGCACCGGACCCAGGCTTCTCTTCCGTACTATCCCCTTGTCCTTGCCTTTGGGCTTCATTCCCTTGCGGCGGTGGCAGCGGCTCGCTCTTCTGCTCATATTGTCCCTGCGCATATTGCTGTGGGTGCTGGGGCTGGGCATATACCCCGTAAGAATACTGTTGCACCTGATGTAGGTGTGGCGGGGGCGGCGGGGGTCCATAACCTGGGTATGCATGAGGATGAGGATGAGGCCACACAGCGGTTGGATGCCCAGCATGAGGGGGAGGTGGGTATGGAGCATACATCTGCGGAGGAGGCGGGTGCGAAGTCGAATTTGGTAGTGGTGGTGGTGGCAGCGTCGGGTGCATGCCAACACCCGGGTGGGGAAGAGGCGGATGCGTAGGTGGGGGCGGGGGTCCGTAATACGCAGGGTGTGGGTGCGGTGGTGGGTGATAGTAGCCCGGCTGAATATGAGCTGGTGCTTGTGTGGACGTACTTGTGGCTGCTACGTGTGAAGGATCGGAAGGAGAAATAGGTGTGGTGGCTGTTGGTCCTGGTGCTGGTGGTTGCGACGCAGGCGCGGGTGGTGGCGGGTAGCCAGCGTAGGTGTATTGTGTTGTAACGGCGTGAGGATGGGCTGGTGGAGGTATCGGTTGCGTAGGTGAGATAGCGGCATATGGCGCCTGGTGGGCGTACATCGGTACGTGCGGCGGAGGGGGCTGCATATACCCATGCACCTGGTAATATGGTGCCACACTAAAAGGTGGATATGGTGTCCCAGGGCTGGTGGCTGTCGTAGGTGTGCTCCCATTCGCATTTGGATTGGGATCAGAGTAGGTTTGTGGTGTTTGTGCTTGGACCTGTTGTTGTTGTTGCGCCGTTGTCGGGCTAGCGATTGGTGTGGTGAGCGCTTCTTGCTGCTGCTGCTGAGAGTCTGGTGCAGGTAAAGATTTCGTGTTTTTGCGGGGGCGTTTAGGGGCTGGGGGAGTCCCATATGGCTCAAAGCGCTTAGTCCGCTTATTTTCTGTCACACGCCCGTCGGTCAAAAGTGGCAGGCCAGTGAGAGGACCAGTGAGAAGCGATGCGGAATTATCGATATCGTCGGCTTCACCCCGATACCGAGTAATTCCATCTGCTCCCACTTCCACTTTGGGGGGGTTACGGAAGTGCGTTTTGTCGAGATATTCTTGACTTATCTCGAGRGAAGCCAGTTCAGGTAGAGATGACGGTGGACGGAGACGTCCACTTGAGACATCCTCAACCTTGTAGTATGATATTAGATGTTGCGCAACGCCACCAATTGTCAATGAGAATGTCTAGAAAGGAAACCATGTCGGATTAGGTTCTTTAATATGGGTTGAAGTTTAGGGGCACTTGCCAACCTTTTTCACCAGCCCKTCGGGCTTGAACTTGTAGCTGTTGGTCAAACTGCCTACAAGCGTACGTTCTCTCTGCTTGTCAACACTAGGGTGGCCGGGATCCGACTTGGGTCGACTGAGGGAATGACTGTCGGTCTTGCTTGGATCGTATTCGGGGGGTTCATTGTCCTTGGCTCCGCGATGGCTCGAACCCCTCTTATCTGTCTCGCGGTAGAGGAGAAAGTTGCCTAGGATCCGACTTGGGCTCCAGAAAAAGCCGTCCGTCCAGCGTTTGATCCCGCTCTCGTCCTCATCAAAGACGAAGACGGAGCCAGAGGTGATCATTTTGCGCTCCGAGTCGACAAGACGGCGGGTGACGCGGGGGATAAGGCCTCTACGTGCGGCCTCAAGGATCAAAAGGGCATCGCCAGTGGTCTCTATCCAGCCCGACCAGGGCGGCTCTGTCCAGGTGGTGGTGTTCTGCTGGCCACCGGGTTGCTGTCCGGTGGACATGGTGGGCTCGAGGAGCGTTGGGAGCTGCAGACATTGTCGAGGACAACGGAGGGATGGAAGGAGGGGAAGGTGGCGACGTAAAACGGCTTATGAATAATAAAGTTTTTGATGAGAGACTTAAAGTTGGCTCACCTTGGTGTTAGATTTGCGGAGGAGAAATTTGAGGTCGTTTGGGGGCGAATTTGGACCCCGCTGGCACAACTCCGCCCTGTGTATGTGCTGCCGCGCTGCACTCCAGTCGATTCCCGCCTCGAACAATATTGAATCGGACACTATTCGCTCCAGCACTCTGCTGTGGACGTCTAGTATGCATGCACGCTGTCCACACACCCTGCAGTTGTCCCCAATTTAGAGTTCGCTGCCCCCGAGGCTGCTGACTAAGCAGCCCAGATATGTCGCCGACAAACAAAATTTCGCCGTCCACGCCCTGCGACCACTGGGCTTCGATTTTTTCTGTCGGCGACAACCGCGGGGGATGCTCGAAGAGTCTTGGCGCAAGGGTATTTTCGCCCGGGATCGAGCGTGTTGTCATTTTTGTGCTGCTTCCCACACACTTGATGCCGTCCTTCGCAATTCTTTGACGCGTCTCGCAATGACATCTTATTCAGAAATTTCGAGAGCCACCCAGACCCTACCGAGAGCTTCAAATTCACTCCGTCGATGTGTGAAAATTCAGGATGTTTTGGGCTGGGAATTGTCACGCTGAGCGCCCCTCAATCAGCGACTTTGCGGTATAATGTAAACCCCACGCGACACTCGCGGCCATGTGCCATACTCTGGAAGGTGTCGCGTCCGTCCTTGGTTTTCTCGATGATGCGACGGTAAGTCGGTCTCTGCTTGTTCGACTATTATTATCTTCTGTCATTTTCAGCGACAATCAGTCTCTCTCCCCACCCTTTGTAGTAGGTGGCCCTAATMATACATCCCGCAGACTTGTGCTCGCAGTATTGCTTCCATGCATCCACTCTTCCAAGTTCCGATCTCACTGGAACAAAATAATGTTTCGAACTTTCTTCAGTCTTCTTCGCCGTACCATCGTGGGCTATTGATTGCATTTTTTCTCCCCCCGCGCGGAGGTGTTTTTTTTTATTTACTTACTCTTAAGGGTAGTGCGCCCAGTGGGAGTCCGGCACGGCGTTCCGCTTCGCCTGCTGTAAATGCTAGTCTTTGAAAGTAATTCGTAGCCTGCGTTTGGACGCCGAGCTCCTTTGTGGCAAGGTGTCTATTCCCGTTTACGCATGTGCATGCATGATGCAGCTTGTCCACGTCAAACAACGTCCTTCCAGTTCAGTCGTTCGTACCTGACAATTTYCAGAATATGATCCGATTACCCAGCTAGTTCGCATGRGCTTTTCCTCCCTCTAGGGACCGTTATCTACCCGCGTCTCGGGAGCTTTCGGGCTAAAATACGCCCATCTTGTCCAGCTGATCGTGTATGAGCTGGGAGAGGAAGAAGAAAGTGCTCAGTTATGGGCTGGGTGTTTATGGCGATGGCGTAGGTGACATCACGTTATCACGTGAATCCAGGTGACCATCACCATTGACGTGATTATACTGATTACCAACGCGTCCAGCTAGCAACGCTGTCGCAACAGAAACGCGTCGATTATTGTTCGACATTCGACACTCCGTTTGTTGATCATAACCATCGTCGACGGATTCTAACGCCTGGGGGAACCCTGGCCTTCCGCGTTTGATACAGACAGGGACAGATCCAAGATGCCAAACCCTACAATTCCTTCCTGGATCAGAACCCTGCCTTTGACAGATTCATATCCCGCACACAAGATTCCATCTCGGCATGTTTTTGCTGAAACGTATGCTCACAGGATTGGCAGAGAATCACTAACCACGGCCAAGTTAGCCCTCTCCCTTTAACCCAATCCCCGTCAGATTCCGTGCCATTCGTGGTTCTCTGGCACATTTGCACCCAATTCTGGGCTCAAAGACGAGGCCCTCACGCGTCACCGGGTCGTATTTCCAGGCCCAAATTCACGCCCGAGGACGTAAACGGTGAGAAGAATTTCTGAACGATTGATTTGTGTGCCTTTCTCGGCAATTCAGGCTTACATTCGTTCCTTGTGCTCAGGAGCCGCTCGTTCGCCCAAGAAAGCCTTTTAATCCGGATTCTGGGAATAAATCAATTATTCGTTCCGCCAACCGCTATAAAGCCAGCCCAGGGCAACACTCTCGTTATCATAATCTACCCCAAGGATGGGTTTCCTGACCGCATCGTCTTGGGCTCTGGCTTTGTCTATCACTCCTGTATGCGCTTCATTTACCTCCTCCATCCTCGCTACGAACGCTTGCTGATCCCTTTGTAATGCTCCTTAGTTTTTGCTATCCAACGCACACTCCACTCATTCAACCGCTTCTGCCTTCCGCCACCACCGACGACAAACGATTCCGAGCACCCTACCAGGAACTTGGACCTCGCTTGGATGTTATATGTACGTCGTTACATCTCTTCACTTCAYCTCCACTTGCTCGTTACCTTTCGCCCTTCTCTCCATCTATCAATTACCCCAAACATCATGCTTCGTCGCTGTGCTTCTCTTGTACACAAGAATTGACTAACACCTCTGCTCGTGTTCTGTTGTGCAGTGATAATGTCGGTGCCGGTCGTACCCTCAATGCCGCTAGTTTTGCTAGCGGCGACGAAATGACTATCCAGTCATGTATCAACTTCTGCAATTCAAAAGGCTTTATCTATGCTGGAACGGAGTATGGTGTACGTCTTTTCGATTTGGAAACATTGAGCCC
Organism: Lepiota subincarnata; assembly: GCA_023014305.1. Taxonomy (NCBI): domain Eukaryota; kingdom Fungi; phylum Basidiomycota; class Agaricomycetes; order Agaricales; family Agaricaceae; genus Lepiota; species Lepiota subincarnata. The sequence continues at coordinate 146,311 of JAECYV010000026.1, forward strand.
GTCGCCTTCTTTACTATCACGATCTGCGTGGCCAAACTCCTCCATTTTCTCCTGCTTACTCTCTCTTTCTCTCACCATGTGGCAATTGTGTACTCAACGATTATCTTTCGCTAGGCTGAATGCTGTACGCTTCTTCCTCGATCCGCCCGTTTGACCGAAAATGTTAATCATCTCGCCTTTTCCGCTTCCCATTTTCCCTTCTTCCCATCGTGGCTCGTTCTTTCCTTTTCCTTTCAATCCTGTCACGTTCTTCCCTTCTTTCACCTGACACGCTTCTTTCGCGTTCCCACCCGATCTTTCCGTTCTCTTTCCCTCACTTTCTTTCCCCCCCTCCCCCCCGCTCCGCGCCGGTGACGCTCTTGGAACGGCTTTTCTATTTCTGTTTGACAGATTGCGATAATTTTATCAAGAATGGTGGCGCAAGTACCGCTGAATCCGAATGTAATATGCGCTGCACTGGCGACACGACCCAACCATGTGGGGCCGGCGGAAGACTAAATTTATTCCACAGCGGAGCTGCACCTCCGCCCTCCCCCGTTATCACCCCTCGCGCCGGAAACTGGGTCTCACTCGGGTGCTACACGTACGTCCCATGCTTATATTGAAAAACTCAGCCACATATTGATTGGTGGCTCCCTCGGTCTATTTTTTTTTTTGACGTTCATCCCACGCATTTGGGCTCCATTTCTGGCCTYTGCTTCTCCTTTGGCTTATTGACTGATGCGCCGCGGCGTCGCGACTACCTAGTGATACGGTTAATGGTGCGCCACGAACTCTGTCCGTCGGCATGAACACGAATGGTGCTGTTTCGACCAAGACTTGCACGGATGCTTGTTTCGCAGGCGGGTATCGTTTCGCCGGAACGGAATACACGGGGTTCGTATTTTTCTTCGCTCATACATCAGAAGGATGTCCTCGGACTGACAAATAACCATTTCATTTGAACCTTGATTTCCAATTATCGGTTGTACGACTATAGTGAATGCTGTGAGCCTACCCGCCCTTCTCTTCCTCGTGGAAATATTCGAGGACTCATAACCTCCCGCCTTTTTTAGATTGTGGATCCTCTCTCAACCCTGCAGGGACACCGGCTCCAGCGGGCGACTGCAACATGCTCTGTGCCGGAAACAGCTCAGAGTTCTGTGGTGGTCCCAACAGACTCACTGTGTACAACTACACTGGAACTGACCTGCCAGGGGCCAGTGGAGGCGGAGGCGGAGGTGGTGGCGGTGGCGCTGTTCTTGCTGTCTCCCCTGTCCACACTGGGCTCGTTACTGGCTGGGCATACAACGCCTGCTGGGTGTAAGTGTTTTTCGATCCTAATTTGGGGATCTTCAGGGTAGCTGATCCTGGCGCTTGTATGTCAGGGACAACTTCCACGGTCGCATTCTTCAGAATCAGATCCCGGATAGTAACACCATGACCGTCGAGACTTGTGTTCAGGCTTGCAATGCCCAGAACTTCACTGTCGCTGGTCTTGAATTTGCCAGTAAGTTCCCCTGACACTTCTTCCGTATTTTTGTCCCTTATGCCAACGGTACTTTTAGCACAATGCTGTAAGTGACATACAATTACCAATATCCCGGACAAAAAAAAGGGGCTCATTGACAACCAGTCTGCGGGCCCAATCTCGTCGGCGGCGCTGTTCTCGCGGATGAGGCAACCTGCAATATGGGATGTGCTGGCAATACTGCGTACGTAAAAAATTCTGCTGTCTGATAGTTTTCTCCTCCGCTCTAACCTCACAAAATTTTTTGTTGTGGCATTTCAGGGAGGCTTGTGGTGGACCTAACCGTGTCTCGGTGTACAGCAAGGGAGAAGTTGTGGCGTTCCCCGTTCCCGCCCCACAGACAACCAATCTGCCAGGGCAATTCACGTACGCTGGATGCTTGCAGTGAGTTAATCTTTTCGATTGGATTCCTATTCRATGATATTGATTTCTCGGCCTTGGTGCTTTCAAGTGAGGCTAATGGTGCCCGTATCTTGCCATGGATGATCGAGTGGCCGACAAACAACAGTGCAACAGCTTGTATGGAGCAGTGTTCCAAGTTCGGTTATACTGCCGCTGGTGTCGAAGTGAGTGCYSWGTCTGTTACGATTYATATTCATTCAACTAACAGAAGCGAAAAACACCAGTTTGGTATYCAGTGCTGTAYGTGTCAATGGATGAAAGATCGTCTATATGCGCTGATTAGGAGATTACACAGTCTGTGGTGAYGTTGCGGATGTTCAGAAGGCCAACGGTGTCATTGGAAATGAAGCTGATTGCAACATCCCCTGTCCTGCGGACCCGATTCATCTGTGTGGTGGTGGTAGCCGCCTGAGCTATTATACTTGGCAAGGTGACCTCAATGTCTGGCATAAGCCTGCTGTCACCGGTTGGTATGAGGTATGTTTTTATTCTTTGTTAATGCATGTTTGAGCTGTATCTGAYYTGGWATTTTTTTGTAGTTYTTCGGTAAGCGCACCGCTTAGAATTTYGAAACCCTTTTTTGACCGATTCTATTTATTTACATTCATTAGTCCCTGGGTACGTAATAATCCCTGACCTGAATTATCACAAGGAACTTATCGCCTTATTAGTCTTATTGTKCCTTTGATTGCTACTGTCGGTATCAACAACAAAGTCACCTTCCTTGAGAAAGGCGGTACAGGGTACGCTGTTCAGRTTCAAAATTTACAACTTAACTGACTTTTATCAGTGCCCCGAATGCCACCGGTGCATACGAACTCGATTTGAGCTTGGTCCATGATTTCTCCAAGACCTGGCGAGAGATGCATGTCAAGACCGATGTCTTCTGTGCTGGAAGTGTTATCCTCCCAGACAAAGCTGGCCGCCAGATCAACGTTGGTGGATGGTCCGGTGAATCTACTTTCGGTGTCCGACTCTTCACCCCCGATGGCTCCCCTGGTGTTAATGGAACCAGTGATTGGGAAGAAGATTTCCATACCCTCAGCCTCCAGGTTTGTTCTGACTTTCCTTTGCTTTATTTTTCAAAATGCTGAGTGAGGTGCGCCTCTAGAGGGGTCGCTGGTATCCCACTGCAGCTATCATTGCCAATGGCTCAATTCTCGTTATGGGAGGAGAGATTGGTAGCAATGACAGGCCCCAGCCCAACCTTGAAATCTTGCCCAAGCCTGTAGGCGGTGATACAGTAGTAGACCTCCCCTGGCTCCTGAGGACCGATCCCAACAATTTGTATCCCTTCGTCATCGTCCTCCCCAGCCAGAACATCTTTGTCGGTAAGCACCCTTTTGAAAGGAATACCTACATTCGGAGATTAACCAAATCTTAGGCTACTGGAATGAGGCCCGTATCTTGGAACCCGTCAACTTCCAAACTATCAAAGAGCTTCCCAACATTCCGGGATCTGTCAACAACTGTATGTGACAACTATCCTGGTTTACAAAGTTATTGACTAATTTACGCTATGTTAGTCCTTTCTGGTCGCACATATCCTTTGGAAGGAGCTGCGATGCCGCTTCCTCTYCATTTCCCTTATACTGATCCTATGGAAATTCTCATCTGCGGTGGTTCAAGCGAAGGCGCAGCGGAGGCTATCGATAATTGTGTCACTATCCAGCCCGAGGCTCCCCAGCCCACATGGGTTATCGAGCGTATGGTTAGTGGACTGAGACCATATTCACTGAGCGTAGGTATTGACTACCAACTCTATACAGCCCTCGCAACGTGTCCTTGCCTGCATGGTCGCGCTCCCAGATGGAACCTACTTGATCGTTAACGGCGCTCACCACGGTGTGGCTGGATTCGGTTTGGCAAATGACCCCAACTTGAATGCCATCTTATACGACCCCACACTCCCACGCAACCAGCGTATCTCAATCCTCAACAACACAATCGTTGCCCGCATGTACCACTCCGAGGCTACTCTTCTACCTGATGGACGCGTTCTTATTTCTGGATCCGACCCCCAGACAGAGGTCAATGGTGTTGTCATCTTCCCCGAAGAGTACCGCATCGAGGTCCGTTCGTTCTCCTTTCTGTCAGTGAACATATCTGATGGGTGTTTGTTATTACACAGGTGTATGTTCCACCTTATCTCGCCACCGGACTCCAGCAACCGACGTTCACCCTCCCGGTTAAGGATTGGGCTTATGGTGGCCACTACCAGATCACTAACATCCATCTTTTCCAAGGGAGCATTGCAAACCTACGYGTTTCACTCATCGGAGGTCAGTGATCGTCATAATCACACTGCCATAAGATTGCTGATGCAAATATTAAAACAGCGACCTCGAGTACACATGGRAACACGATGGGCGCCCGTACCATCTTCCCCGAGGTGCACTGCTCTGGAACGTCTTGCACCATCACCGCTCCTCCGAACGCTGGAATCTCTCCTCCAGGATGGCATCAATTGTTCATCTTGGATGGTCCTACRCCATCTCACTCCCAATGGGTCCGCATCGGAGGTGATCCCTCTCAAATTGGCAATTGGCCAAATCTCCCCGGATTCACTCGCCCCGGAGTTTAACCAAGTACAAGTATACTATAGTGTGTTGAGAAGTTCTTTCGTCCGTTCAAGGACCCTTACGCTCGTTTTTTTTTTCCACTTGGTGTTTTCTTGTCCCGGAACCTTTATTATCTTTATGACATATTTCAAGCCGTAGCTAAGCGTGTTCCCTGCTCTTGTCCAAATATGCATGCAACTCCTGTTAGTAGACAATAAAGTTCCATCTTATTTCTCTCTCTCTCGAGTCCATATCGTACCAGCTGTCTCGTTTCACGACATCTGTCAGACCACACAAGTACAACACCATCATAAAGATTCATTAGGSCGCCGTGCAAGGCTATCCGACAAATGCTCATTATCCAAGTTAGGCCCCCTATCTCGCTTGTCCTTATGCTGGGGCTGTCCGGATATAAGCTACCACCAGAGCACTCGCTTCATTTCGATCAAAACCAAGTCAAGCCTGAAAGTAATTCTTTGACAGTTTAACAGCGGACAGCCGGACAGATGCTTTTCCTTCCTTTCTCCTTCATTTTTTTCTTCATGTGTGACCCTTTACGACATGC
>JAECYV010000026.1:151933-184393 GCA_023014305.1 Lepiota subincarnata
GGATGGGATATACGACACAAGTCCGAGCTTCCAACACGGTCGGTGGAAGTCAAAGAAAAACACGAGGGGGGTGGCAGTGGATTGTGAAACGAATGCAATTGAGTAAAGAGCGACATGTCCGTGAGACAAAAACAGACATCACGGAACAATCAAAGTGATAGGGGGAGGGGAGGGGGGGGGGAGGTTGTTGTATACTTAGAACGAGAAGATCATGAGCCAGGGGTTGAGGACAATCTGTTCGCACAAGGATGAGAAAATGATGGCGTATGTTATGAGAATGAGCAGAAACTTACGGGGAAGAGGATATGACTTCCGGTCATGATCCTGTTAATCAATGAATGGTTGATGAGCTTTTGAAAGGACAGACGGAATTCAGATGGATGAAGAAGCTTACGCAAGAGGCATGATGACGGCCCAAGAAGTGCCCGCAACTTGCCATTCCGGCGGTACAACAGGTGTCGTGAGAATAATCATCGCAGCGATAAGGGAAAAGCAAAGGAGGAAAGTTGGCCAATAGCGCTCCAAGATCCTTGGAACTTCAACCCAGAAATTGGAACGTTCCACTTCCTGGGGAAAAAAAAAAGAGGTCGGATAGATAGATCAGCCTCATTTTCTCGATATCAGTTCTCCGCTAGACACACACCTTCTTAGTTGCACCCCATGTGATGTTATAAGAGAACAGGTGTGCGAGAAGTGCAGTCGACAGATGAATGCTGAGTCCACCAAAGAAAAAGAAGCTGTCCCGCTAATGAGTGACTTCGCTCGGCTAAAATAAAAAAAGGCGGGGCTAGACTCACAAGAATGGAATCCACATTATGTTCTCAATGAATGATTTCAGCAGATCACCTTGTCCGATACGGTATTCCAGCAGTGTGAATGCAAGATTTCCAGCTCCGGGGAAAACGACAGTACAAGCAAGCCAGATCTCGAAACTGTGAAGGTAGTATCCATCAACCTCATAGGACAGGCCGAGGAGGAAGTAGTTCAGGATGGAGAGGGCTGCGGATGCGGCAAGGCCGTAATATGAGAACATGTAGGACATCATGGTGATCTTGTAGTGAACGGGGGCACCGGACCAGATGAAAGTACGGAGCTGCTTGTTGATGGGCCCAAGACGCCACCAGTCCTTCAACGGGTTGAAGATGAGCTCGTTACAGCCTGAAAGGATGGACATATCATCAATGCCAGGTCGTACGTCAAAGACAAAAGACTAACCATAAGCGTACTTTTGCCATCGATTCAGTTCATCGTCGACCGTTAGCGAAACACCTTCCTTGAAACCGCCTTCCGAATAGGTTGCCCATCGAATAATGTACCCTTTAAGCTRAAACCCATTGTGTCAGCTAGATATCCTCGTATATTTTAGGAGCGAAAAAGCCTAACCTGGAGCCGAAGTGCCATGTCAAAGTCCTCAGACACGTTGTTCTCTGACCAAATCTTCGAGAGACCATCGGTATCAATAAAGGCGGCATCCTGAAGTGCAGACCACCGAAGGAACGCATTATGACCAACGAAGGGGGCAATCTCGCCATTGGCACAGCCCAAAGAGATACACTTGTTAATCCGGCGGGTAAAATGCGCGATACCATTTTCGAAATAGTGCCAGGCAACCTGCATGACGTCTGTGGAGCCCGCGCGATCAACACTAAACTCTATCTATCAAAAGGAAAGAATGGTACCTGACTCGTGTTGAATGATAGCGACCTCAGGGCATTCTGCCATTTCCCGAGCTGCATCCCTGAGACAATCCTAGCCACAGGGGGCGTTAAGAAAYACTAAATAAACACAAAAAATAAGGGGGACATACTTCGGGAACTTCGGTGTCAGCGTCGATAAGCAGAATAATGTCTCCCACTCGGAGCGAACGTGCGTTCTTGGCCCAAGGTTTCCATCTCTTACCCGTCGACTCGTACATCTCTTCAACAGCCATTTCAAGAGCCTTATCTTCCAACGAAGCCAAATCTTCGTCTTCCTCAAATTTCTCGCCAGAAGCTTCGAGAGCGAGAATGTGTTTCTCCATGAGAAGTGAGAGCTAGAGCAAGAATAAAACTCAAAATACTGGCTAAAACACAYGAGTTGGTTGAGTAAACGAACCTGAAGGCCATAATTCATATTGGAGGCTTTTTTAAACCTTCCTGCACGCTTGAAGCCGTCCGGTTTACTCTCATGAGGAGGTCGAGCAACCCAACCAATGTTATGATCAGCATAAAATGCGATACGTTTCTGTCGCTCTTCTTCGCTAATAAGCTGGAGACCATCGTCGTGGACGAAAATAGTCGAAGTGCCTCCCTGACGRGCGTACGTCTGCATAGCCTTCTTAAGGTGGTAGATGGATTTAGCTCTAAATGGAAAGTGCGGGACCGGTTAGTGCATGGGCTCAACTTTATCAGACTTAGCCTCACATGGTATCTTCTAAACTCTCCTTGTAAACGGGCATTTCGATGGTGACGTGGGGTAAATGAGAGTCAACTTCATCATTCTTGGCGGGCTTTTGTGCAGAATAATACCGGGAGTTTTCATGATATTGAGCTACAGGTCCAACGCTGCGATGGTCGGTCAGTACGTAATCAAGCAGCGGGGCAGATTTCATATAACTCACATCATTGAGAGGTTGGCTACAATTTGGAGCGCGAAGAACTATAGACGTAAATATGAGGTAACCATTCGCGATAATRAATAGACGAGACGACAGCTTACCAGCGCCACGCAAACCAGGAACGGTGCGGTAGCCAAGAGGGCAAACCGCCGGTAGCTGTGATCTAGCCTGAATTCTGTAAGCAGGATGCTGAGACCATTGCAAATGAAGACTTGATTAAAAGTAAGCAAGTCAATCATCACTTTCGCAAGCGAATGGCTTACAGATGGAAAGGCCAGCGCCAATACCCCCGTATACAGGAGCAAAAAGTCGGATGGGCCGGGACTCTGGACCGTCAGCACCCTTTTCAGGATCAGAAACAGCAGAGCTTTTGGACGAAGTCCAACTCCAGCCAAAGATCTTCCATGACGACGACTTTTGTTTCTTTTCTGCCGATGCAACGGCAGCAACAGCATTGGTAACGGCGGCGATGGGAGGTAGGGAAGGGGGCGGTGATGTCTTTTCATTGAGGTTGACATTGGAAGCAGTGGTTGAGGGAGCGACTGATGTGGAAACGGAATTGGCAACTGAGTGGGTAGCTGTTCGCGAACGCCACAGAAACTTCATCAGCTTTTCGTTGAACTCGGAGCAGAGGGGAACGATGTGCTCTAGCTCGTCCGACCACACTACGAGGACTCGTTCATCCCGCTTAACACAATTAAAGTTAGCCTGAAGTATTGAGAAATCAACCACTGAAACCTTACGATAAAGGCAGCACATTGTTCCTTGTCGGAATGAGGGAGGAGGTTTACAGAATCGAGAACTTGAATGCGAGTGTTAGCGTCGACGTAGATGGCGGATGCATCATCGGAGCTGTGAAGGATTATGAGATGGAGAAAACGGCAAAACACAGAGGATGATACTCACACAGTCGCCAAAGCCGAATGAACTGCCGCACTACGCACTTTCACAGCTACCAGCGGGTTGAGGCCGCGCACGGCAGATTCGAAGGGGGCGAGGTAGGGGTTCTCGTATGGAAAAACCCGGAATATTCCAGGCTCTACCCTCAAGCAAACCCCTGCAGAGACGTTCTCTTCTGACGGTTTGAACCATGCATCTCCCTGGGTCTGGAAAAGTAGTTAGAGACACTATGCAACATACAGCGAAGAGGAAGGGGGGGAAGGAGACGCACCGAACGAAAGATAAAATGTAGGATAGCATCGTAGGAGTCGTACTCCATTATGATTATGGCGGCTAACCAGGAAGCGGTGGAAAGGCCGGAAAGTAGAGTAGGATAAAGAACGCCTAGGACTCGGAGGAGCGGGAGAGGTTAGGACCGTGAGTTTAAAAGAGAACAGTCAGAAGGGGATTCGATCAAGGCATGATTCCATTGACTGGGCTTATGGCCGTGTGCGGTGCCATCAACGCCAAAAGAGTCTCGAAACCTTGTTATGGGGAGATCATCCGGAGGTAAGCCGACAGGCACTCGGAAAATAACATTCTGGCAAGGGTCAGCCCGTTGAAGCAGGGGTGTKACAGCGTCTACCCAGGCCTGCCCTCCTCGCCGTCTGCCGGATCCGCACTCCCTCCACTGCCATTGATCGGGCTATGCGATAACCCGCGTGCGTTCGACATCAAGAGGACAAGCCCTTCCTCGGATGAGAAGAGGAATCCGTGGGACAGAGATTGTCAGGCGTATCATATCATTCGTGAAATAGATTGATAGATGCAAACACGTTCATTCAGGCCGCCACGGCACTGCACCGATTGCAGGGTGTCGAGCTGACGAACAGCATACTCGGACGCCGGTGAGTCTGTATCGTAAAGTACCCCTTCACCGCCGCCCGCTGTTGTTGTCGTTATCGACGAATCAGAAAAGCTGTTGGTGGATGACTAGAAGCCGAGATCAGGGGAGCTGCGGCCAGCGAAATCATGTCACTGTCAGTGGCGACATGTGAGATGCGATAAACATATTACCAAACACAGCAAACCCCCGTCTTTGTTTGTCGCTCTCCATTGCGCTATATACTCAGTCACTCTGTCCATACCCTCTACTTGAGGTTTATCTCGTCGCCTCCAGCATGCAGCTCCCCAGGCAGGCCTCGACTTTTTTCGCTCAGCTTCCAAGATCAGACCGGAGGCGCTTCGAATCCGGGCGTGAATCCTGAGTTCCCTGGGATTTGATGGGATTCCAGACGCGTGTTAGCGCCGATAACATGCCCTCATCAATCAATTCTCGACAATGGTTTTGTGTATTTCATTCAGTACACATGTACATCATATTCATGTGCCTGGAACTACCGGAGCGCTTACCATTGCCCCTTGGCCTATGGATAATCCACAGAAGACGCGAGACTTGAAACCTCTAGTGTGCTTATCAGACACCCGCATTTCCCGCGCTATTCACTCAAGACTCTGGTTGCCCATGATTACAACAATTGATGACATTGACAGGCGTTTGTCGGTGCGAATAGCACGACAGAGATAATGAATAAAAACACAATGCCGTGTTCCTGAACTTGTGTGTGAAGACGGTAACCTCCTCCGCTCACAATGCCGGAATCATTGTGTCCTTTACTTCATGGAATGGATTCTGCATCCTTGGGTTCGACGCGTCGACAAGCAACTGCGAGAGATAAGTAACGCCCTCCGAGGGAGAATCACTAACCTCATTTGGACATCGACCTTCCTTTCATCAAAACTCATGTCCATCATGGCCAAATGCGGAATTCAATGTATTTTTTGTTGCCAGGATTCTCTTCTTCCCTTGCCGTCGAGGAACAACAACACATCCCCCCGACGTTCATTTTCTATTGGACTTTCGCCATCATTTTTCATCATCCTCCCACACAGCTAGAACGCTGCACCGTACCCGGTCCGGGGTTCTCTATGCCCCCCATTTGAGCCCGAACAGCTTGCCACCCGTCGACAGGATTATCCTATCTTGACGGATGATGGCTTCCTGTGAATCGGCATTGATCGATCTTGACTCAACCCGGCCGGTCCTCTCAGCTGGGGCACCCTGAGGCCAGGTACGCCCGAAAAAATAGTTGGACAGACCGAATCTCGTCCTTGATGCGAAGTCCCTTACAGTCTTATARTCTCACCACGTCGAACATTTCCGCTTTCCTAGGCTGGCCTTTCCGGATCGTGAATATTGCCCTTCAAGTGTCTGTTCACCCCCCCGTTGAACCTCCGCCATGACCCACACCAGCTCTAGCTCCAGCCTAGAGGATGAAATCCTCGTCCCTCCCCAGCCCAGATTTATCACAGACACAGCCGTGAACCACGACCGAGAAGCCAGTTTTTCTTCCTCGCACTCCAGAACGAACTCGGGCATCCCATCTTCTATCGATTCTCCCCAAGCGCAAGCCAACCCTTTTTCCCCTGTCGGCAGTGTGACCAGTCTTGGTGTCCCCGACACATCATCTGATTCCACTTCACCACGCACACCCCCAATTCAACAACACACCCATGCACTCTCATCCGACTCTGTCCTCTCTGTCCCCAGAAGCGGAATCCTGTCCAACTCTGCAAGCGTCCAAGACTTCGCGCGAGGCCCATATTCCGTTTATGGTAGCAGTCGTCCTGGCACAGCAGACTACTCGATGCATCGCCCCGGCACAGGAGACTACTCTACACGTCCCGGAACAGCAGATCGTCCATCCTCAATTCGTTTTCGAGAGACTTTTGCTTCACCGAAACCACGCCCTTTGACCGTGTATAGTACAGCTCAACTCGCCCCACCCAAGGCCCAGCGAGAACGCCCCAAATCAACCATGCTTTCTGCACGGGGCCCCATTGAGAAGCCATGGACCACCGCACGTGATCCTTATGCTCGCATCGCATACTTCTCGACCTATGCTATGGTCGTTCTTGGGGTAGCTCTTGGAGCGCTTCGCTGTTGGCTTTCATGGGTGGATACCCCAGTCCTTCCTAATAATATGTGCTTGGTCATGGATGAAAATTTTGACTCGGAAGAAGGCCTCTTTGGCGAGAATGGGAAGTTCTTCCGCGAAGTGGATATGAGTGGTTTTGGGTAAGTTCCTTCCCTCATCCCCCCACCCCACATTGGGATATTCTTTTTACAAAAAAAAAAAAATCAAAGTTAAAACCTTGGCTGACAATTTCCTTATTTGAAAAAAAAAAGGAATGGTGAATTTGAAATGACGACAGCTTCGGAGAATAACTCCTATGTGCGCAATGGGCGTCTGTATATCACCCCTACTTTGACTTCGGACGCGATTGGTGCCGAYGCGATTGTGGACGGGCATATTTTCAATATCACCGATTGCACGTTCAATATTACCCAGGGCCTTAGCTATACCGCCAAAACMGAACARCTCCCTAACAACAGCACGATCGGAGCAGATCAGGCCTTTAATGCCGAGGGGTATTATCGAGCGTGCTCTGCTGTCAGCAATGTGACCAGCGGCCAGGTCATCAATCCTGTGCAGAGTGCTAGACTGAGTACAAGGCGAACAGCTAGCATCAAGTATGGACGGGTTGAGGTTAGAGCTAAGATTCCCAAAGGGTGAGTTTCCCGATTGATTGGGTTGTTCTTAATGAAACACTTAGTCTGACGACGGAACCTTCTCTCTCTCCTCAGAGATTGGGTTAGTAAAAAATAGACTGAAATGTAGTTAAAATGATGCCTGACGTTTTGGGTCCGCAGTTCTGGCCCGCTATATGGATGCTCCCTGTTGATAACAAATACGGACCTTGGCCTTTGAGYGGTAAGTCCAATTCTAACCTCACATGCTAAGGTTTTTTTTGTCGTGATATCTTCCTGATATATGTCCTATTCAGGTGAAATTGATATCATGGAATCGCGAGGGAATGGTATCCGATACCCTTTCCAGTGAGTACATCTCACTTTACCCTATGTAACATACTCAACATCAACCCTTGTTCCAGAGGAAGTAATGTCGTCCGCGGGTCTTTGAATTGGGGCCCCGCACCATGGCTGAACCGCGTTTGGAARACTTACGGTTGGTGGACACAACGTCGTGAAAGCTACGGTGACGATTTCCACACCTACGCCTTGGAATGGACCGAAGATTTCATGTATGTCAATCCTTCGGGTTGATAAGACCGTGTGGAACGTGGCTAATTATTATATATATATTTTTTCATTTTAGGCGGATATACGTCGACACCAGGTTACACCATCTAATGGATCTCAGGATCAAGCAATCATTCTGGGATCGAGGGGATTTCCCACTCGTCGTGCAGAATGGGTCTGAGGCTGTGATATTGGATAACCCGTGGCGTGACGGTAGCAAAGCAGCACCATTTGATCAACGTCAGTCGTCTTTACTTGCGACCAGTATCATCACCTTCTAACGCCATCCTCCCTTTGGGGTTTCCTGTGTTATCAGCGTTTTATCTGATTTTAAATGTCGCTGTCGGCGGTACGAATGGCTGGTTCCCCGATGGAAGTGGAAAGCCGTGGTTCGATGGATCGAAGAGTGAGTTAAATGGGTTCCTTTTTGTTTTATTTTTGGTATCTCTTCGCTTCGCTTTTCAAAATATCATTGTGCTTGAGAACGCAGGAACTGACTTGGGTTAATGAACAGCTGCGATGGGCGAGTTTTGGCATGCGAAAGATCAGTGGCTGCCAACCTGGTCGGACGATCCCGAAGATCGTTCGCTCGTCGTGTACGTTATTTYTTTTWAAAAAAAATCTTTGTCGGAACGTGCAAGGTTGCTTAAGGATAATTTGGTTGCAGTGACTCAATCAAGATGTGGAAGTTTTGTTGAGGGYGTCCCTTGATAGTGCGCGGTCATCTCCTATTGATGATCATTATGGGATGATCGGGGAACAGCTATTTTTTTATTTTTGGTAAATCTGGACTTAGCGTCGGACAATGGGCTGACACATACCGCTCGTTACATCTCTCTCGCTCGTTTGAATCATTACCGTCATTTCCTGACCCCATTGTTGCGTAATTTAATAACTTACACACCCATGCATAAAAGCTGTATATTGATGCAATCAAARAATATTTGAGGAGCAATTTTGCGAGGAAACAATTGGACATGCCGTTGCCCTCCAGCTTGCAAAACTCCACTTGCATGCTGATAAAGATCAAAAGATAAGGCCAACAGCTTAGCCTTGTAAGTTCAACAGCATTTTTCATTGGGGGCATAGCTCAGTTGGGAGAGCAGTAGACTGAAGATTATWCGTATTCTAAAGGTCCCGTGTTCGATCCACGGTGCCCCCATTAAAAAGAAGTGCGAGGATATTTTTTGTTGTCAGTGGGGGTTCAAAAGGCCTTGCCTTGTTCCTAGCTGGGAACTTCGCTTATGTAGTCGACCTAACGTGGCCGGAGTATTCCCGGTTGGGCGTAGAGACAGTATGGCGCCATGATTAGCGCCATGCACTACACGATCTCTTGTTCTCACAAGGCAGAAGACGCCTGTTGCACACCGCCTCAGCTCGATYGTTTAGGGAAAGGTCCCTTGGCACACATGGGAGGGGGAGCATCTGGCGTGATGGGGTAGACCGGGGACAATTGTAGTTCACAGCACTAAGAGTCCGTTACTGATAACAGTCAAGGGATGAAGGGAATACTAGCCCCTATATGCATAATTGCGAGGAGGACGGTGTATTCAGTCAGCAAGAATGAAAAGAAGGGCTCAACTCGAACCCAGGGATTCACTAGTCTGGGGGGAAGATATGGAAGAACGGTTCGGAACCATCCACTTGATGGGAAAGTTGTGACATCCCGAAGATTAATATAGAAATGTACCTGTTACCGATGAGATAATGGGTGCAAAGGAAAAGTGGCCAGAGCGCTTAGCGTTCGGCGGTGGAGGAAAAGGTGTTGACGCCGTTTAGGCTATGGAACGAAGACTGATTGAGACTCCAGAGATCATTTGTGGGGGGTCCATGGGGGCGTTGAGTACATTGATATTGTGGGCGATCGCGGCGAACGGCTGCTATAAGTGGACGTGCAAGTCTTTTTTGGTCTCTCGGGAGAAGAGGAAAGAAATAAATCAAGTGCTACTGGCGACCTGGGTCCCCCATGACTCGGAGGGACCTCTGTGAGTTTGTTGCCTTGTTCTCCACACCCATGCGTTCTCAGATGTCGTATAGGCATCCTTCCAGAAGAAAAGAACCCTGGCGACTAAGTCATGATGTGGAACAGCTTTTCCGCCTCACCTAACCGCCTGTACAAGACATCAGATTATTCTTGTCACATTCGATCTCCGCGCCACACACGAGGCAAGTCACAGCTTGCAGGTATTATTATTATACGGGGATCGATAGCCCATCCGCACCTCCCCCCCAACATACATACACGCCCCCCGGGACCCACAACTTTTGTCATTCTCGCTCGATGGAAATACCCCGCGACTTCTATAAGGAACGTTCGAGAGAAGTCGTTCGTGTCCTGGAGAACCGTGTGCAAGGCGGACACTACTTCTTTTCTCTCCTTCGGGGAGATACGAATATTGTTGTACAGGCTTCTCAAAGAGAGATGCCGAAATACATTGAAGGCCTCCAAATTCTTGTGAGTTAACAACCTCGCCTGTTTTGGGGGGTTAAAGCCATTGGGTAGGGGAACCAGCCACTGACCGAAAGGATTGTTGTAGCAAAACCAATGCGTTCAGCAAATTGACTTTGATATTGATGCACCAAAATGGTGTTACCTAGTCAAAGTGAAGGACGGATGGAGGGTGTCGCAAAGGAGCAGACAATTTGAAAAGCCAGTTACTTGTTCGCCATGGGCAACATCTGTTTATCAGAGAGACATTGAGTATCTGGAATACCCGGGACTTGAACTCCGGCATGCGAGGTGGAAAGGGCAGAAAGTGGGTGAGTGTTCCGTATGACACCTTGGCGGTGGCTTGTGCTTGATTAAGAATTTGTTGTCATTCAGATGTATACCTTGCGTGGATCGACGATGACATCCAGTTTATTGACCGTGCGATGACGGCATACCGCAGACTGCAGGGAAAAAACCTAACCTATGAGGTTTTGGCTCATGTCATCGACGACTTCGGCAACATTATCGGTATTATGACAGAGCGCATGAGGGGAAGGGCGCTGAAGCTTGAAGATAGAAAGCTGGTCGAAGACGCCATGGAAACGCTGAACGGGATGGGTTTGGTATACGAAAAGCCAGATCTAAGCAACTTCCTAATCACAAGCAATAACGAAGTACGCCTGACCCAGGTGTACAATGTTTTTCCTCTCCACAAAGATCCCAGCCAGGCCGAACGTGCTATAAGAAAAAACCGTTCAGACCTGAATGCTCATRTTTTCTGTTACCTGGAGGAAAACAGGGGGGTTAGCTTCGCCCCCCACCAATTCTCCTGGGAGGTTCTAATCCTCGTTCCTCTTTCGAACCCCGAAAGGCTCCTCCGTGGGAGCCAGGAATGGGTCTGTTTCAAGGGGACGGCCAAAAACATGGCAGAGAACCCGATATTGTTCAAGGTGGAGAAAGCTCGCGGCCAGAAGCGTAAGACGCCGGAGCTCGGAGAGTCTAGGGAAGACGAAGAAARCTATCGTTGGGGACCCATCAGAGCACCGTCTCAAGTGATCCTGCCTCCGGAGAGCCCACCCCCATTTATGTCTCCGCTGCCTCCACTCAATGAATTTGGGGATTTACCCCTTACACCAAAACGACGCCGCGGAAACCCAGCTAGTTCTCCCTCGACCACTGTAGTYTCTYTATCAGGGAGGAGCAGTCCGATGTTTATCTGGATGGAGCCCTGGGTAAATTCGCCATCCGAATCTCGGTTCAAGCTTGTCGACGAGTAAAAGGGGTTTAGTTATTGTCAAGTTCATGGAGGTCATTTGTATATTTAGAAAGTTGCTCGTTCATAMACGATTTAAATACGAGCATTTGTAGATAGGATTATGTATATCAGTACGGACTTATGTATCAATCGATGTTTCCTCTGATAAAGCAAAGCCTTGGATATTCAAAGAACACCCGGACGCGTATGGCGTTCTTCCGATGCCAGTCATCCGCGTGGATGTTGAAACAAAACGCTATTCGACCTCGGGCCAGGTTTCTGGCGTTTAGCTGCCGTGTCTGCTCTTCCGAACTCTGCCCATAAGGAGAATATGCACTTATTAACGCTATAAGGCAACGAGTCCTRTTAAGGCATRGGATTATTGGCATCTTTGACATGTATTCCCCCCCTGTTGGGCCATTGGGCTACTGGTGGACCTCCATACAGCGACTTTGCTTCCGATACATTCATAATGACCGAGACAAAAAGTGTTGGGCTTTGAAGCCGGGAAGAAGTGTGGACACCTTCAACACACCTTGAAATGGTTCYTTTAGTTTCACTCGACTCGTGGCTGGTCAATCGCCTTGAAAACCGCCCATATTGTCCCKMGGCCGTGATTCTGACTTTGCCAGCAAGAGAGCGCTTGTGCATACGTCAAAGCTGCGCTTTAGTCACGTGCTACGGCTATAACCGGATGGTGATTTTTAGGATGTGTTTTTCGGGGCATTTTTAGGCTTGGTGTGAATCGAAGAAACCTACTGCACTCAAGGCACAATTCGCGCCAGGGCCATCATGTCCAGTGAGTAACGGAATCGGGTCTTACTTTCAAAAGTCAGGTGGAACTTCAAAAGCTTGTAAGCATACGAAGGGATTATCTCAGGTCTTCTGGGTCAAGGCACGAGTAGAACGATAACACCAACGCCGATCCCAAGTTGATCAATTGGAAACGACGGCATAAAGAACGGTGGATTAGGGTAACGATGAGAAATCATTCCGAAAGTGATGTTGTGAGGATGATCGACGAAATGATGGGTGGGTTCTGACCCGTCGCGGGTTTTTAGGAGAGTAAAAAATAATAATACGAAAAGTCAAGGGAAAAGAAATGAATCATAGTCACAGAGGAGAGAAGGGGAATATGAGAATCCGATCTTGGAGACTGGTGTGTCGAGTCCTAGGCCCTGTACCACAGTAGAAATCCATGATGAGTATCCGGAGTCCTTCTACAAGACACAGTTAACGAGAATTCGCTGAGGGAAGCATTAATCGACTAGGGAAAAAGACTCAACGGGAGTCTGGGCTRGGCCTTGAGGACGCGTCGGGAAATCGATGGTGGGACAGTGGTGGCATCGAGTGCAGTTTCACGCGCATGTAGAATTGATCGGTAATGCGATTAGTATCGGGTATATCCGTCACGAAGGTGATACAAGATTTCGGTATCCGTATAGGTGAAATGCCGTATCCTGTGGTGGAGATAGATGGCTCAGTGTCATCGATATTGGCAGATGTGAGTATTGTCAACGAGGAGGGAAAGCCGTCACTCGGGGCCATCCGTTCCTGCAGAGACCAGTCTTAGCAATCAACCAAAGGTCGGTTGGTATTACATCCAAGGAGAAAACATTTGTCATTCTTAGAGAGTCCTTGTCTGAGTTAATATCCCAAATATCCAGCGAAGCAAGGTTGGTGATCGTTGTTGAGACGAAAGCTCGTGCCGAGCTTCCGTGCTCAGTCTTCATAGGTTTGCTATGAATGTATTCATTAGTTTACTCGCTTCCGTTGCAAYGAGCATTGCAATCGCCTTGCAAACCTCACACAGCGTCGTACTAGTAGGACCTACTCAAGACGGCATTCGCCGAGATCAACGATGCGTAGATCTTCCAGGCAAATCAAAATCACAGAGTCCGGTGGATATACCAAGTCCCCAACACCGCGACTTGGGACGAGCGGGCARGGCACCGTGAAAAATATGTGGACCACCCGACCTYCACCGACAATGAGCAGATTATCATTCACAACTCATCTCTCTGATGTTTACCGTGTGCTTTGGGTTTCACAAGATGGCGATTCCATATCTGCTTCGTTGGTGGAGTATTTGGTGATGTCTAAGAAAATGAAAAGACAACYAAATTGAGATAAACATAGCGTTGGATATAGGCGTCTACAGACTTTACCATAGCTGGTGCCGCAACTACCAATTTACTACATGCGGTAAGAAACAACATGTGTGGCTGACCACTTGGGTGAGGGATTGTCTGGGATCATATRCTCCTCATGCGATTTCCAACTCATCACAAAGGTGTGGAAGYGCGATGCCCTAGACGTCTGGATCATAACCCCTCTCGACTTCGGACTTTCACTGCTATGACCACTCTGTGATCAACTTGACAGCAGTAGAGGCTCAACAGGAGGTTGCCGATGTCAGCCCAAGGTCAAGCCTTCTTGGCATCTGATCTGTTCATACCACCTCCACGTCGTCCCTGGGAAASAAACAAGCAATAGTCAACCAAACGCATCAGAGTCGGCAAAAAAAAAAACACTTTTTTGAACATACCGCGATCTTATCCTTCAAAAACAGCATGAATATTGTTGCCCTACGGAGGTGGGGATATGGGCCAAAGATCGAATTGCCCTCGGATTTCCGCCAGCACAGAGCCTTTTTCTTCCCTTGCCCTAGGACATATGGTTGTCCCACTGTGTTCATTGGTGGATTAAGTTGACCGGAGCGAAAAAGATAGGAATGGGGGTATGGGTAGATGATTTTTCTTTGAAACTCTTCAGGTACCTTTGGGATGTATTAACATGGGGCCAATAAAACCATGCCAAGAAATACCTTCTTCATTAATATATCAGCTGTCAAATTTTCCGCAGCTATGTAAAACCCAGTATATAGTTGGTTCAATTTTGCATAATCAAGTTTGCTCAAGCCAACGAGTGTCTGGGTGTCCAGGGGAACTGTTTGGCAGAGTCTAAAAAGCGATGGGACGAGGTCACAGAATGCATTCCACCCGCCAGGTGCAGGCCGAGCTAACGGTATATAAACATCACTCACTAGTTGATGAGCAAGCTTCAGATGTTTCACGATAACAGAATCTGAGAACAACACGCTTACTAGAACTGCTGGTGGCGAGTACCCTGCCTAATTTGTCGAGCAGTTCACTGCGTAAGACCATCGCACAGTCTGACCCAATATAGAGGTCACCCGATCTTTCCGGGTCTTGCATGAATTCCATGAACGATGCATGAAAGAAGTTGATTCTAATGTTATTAAGTTCCAGGACGGAGTGAAGACCGCGACAGGCGGTCCGGAACTGTGACTTGGTTAAACCTAGTAGATCGGCAATACCAATTGCACTGGTGGAGACCCGAGTGAAAGTTGTGGCAAGCAGAATCTTCCGAGCGGTTGGGAGTATATCTGGTGGAACGCGCCGCATGATCAATGTGTAGAAGCTGTCCAACTCTGACAATGGATATTTCCAATTGCCCAAAACAGGGCGACGCAGGGTAAGGACAAATTGTAGTTGATCTTCGGGACTGRGTGAGTTACGATCGCCAACGAAACGGGCAACCGCAGCTGCATAGATGAACAGTCCAGCCGAGCGTTGAACAAGTGTCTTAATGTCTTGCTCAGAGGGCCAGGAGGCTGGCAGACCATATGTTTGTCGTACCTTCCCCAGCTCATCTGTCAAGTACATCGCAATTTCGGCATCAGTCCGGTCCGATATAGGGAGTTCCATACGGAATGATAGCGGAGAGACTTGTGGGGAAGTAAATATAGCTGTGATGTGAGCCTCTGGACGGCTAAAGAATGCCCAGATGAGTGGTGTGGTTTGGTCCCACACGGATTCCGCGATGATATTGATAATGTTACACTGTGCATCATGTCCAGCACATTCGTCTAAGCCGTCAACAATAATGACCAGCTCGCCAACATCTTCTCCTCGACAGGCTAATTCCCGAAGTGGGGCGACGATGAGCTCCTGGAATTGGTGCTTTGGTGCTTTTTGAACGAGAGTTGGATCGCGGTGTGTTTTATGGTCGACGATGTCACCAAATGCATCTAGTCTGACAGCAAGCTGGTACGATATGGAGGGGAACAAGCAGTTGGCGTTTCGCCTGTTGTTGAATTCAGAGAAAAAGAATGCAGCACCCAGTTTGGTGCCAAATGCTTCAGCACAGGTTTGGGCTATTGCGGACTTCCCGACGCCAGCAGGCCCTTTCATCCAGAGGATGCCACCGGGGCGCTTGTCGCTCTGAAGGCCCCATTCCATAATTGTGCTGATGTACTCGTGGCGGGTCCCCGGATGGCATTTTGGAGGAGGGTCGCGGGCAGATGAATCATGGAATGCGTCTGGCATGGAAGCGTCGAGAAGCGGTTTCAGGCCTGGTGTTTGAGCTCAATGACGGTGCCAATGTAAGCCGAGAAGGACTTGCGAGTTGTGCCACCATGGGTGACGTTGTTGACATATTTATTCACAAACTTTGAGTTGTTTACAGAGAAATTGTGTGCTTGATGGAAATGCGACATGGTGGGTGGGGAGTAAGGGTGTGCCCATCAGGGCTCGACTCATCGAGCGCTCGATATCGGAGTTCGATACATGGACTTCTCAATCAGTGGTATCACTAAATTCGGGAAAAAGTGGTTAAACCTTATTATGTCCATCATGCGTCCGCCGGCCCCACGCTGTACCCTCTGATATCATACCAACAATCCTTATGTACCAGAGGATTATTGTCATCCAAAGCGCGTATATTAGTATATAACCACGCATATTCTATAACCAGCTCTTCAGCGATCGCGTCGAGACACTGAATGCCTATATTTGTGTCCCTTACAACTCAGTTTCACCGGCACAGAATAGAAGCTGGTGCCATGAGGGCGTGGGCACAGGAATGAACACCTTTAGGAAAGCAAGGGCACTCATGGGCCAACATTTCCCCGACGCCTGACTCAAGACTCTTGGATCGGAGTGTCGTATATRCATGGCCTTGCGAAGTTCTTTTTTCTTCATCCTCGTCAAGATAGTATGGCGGAGTATATAAATGAATGTATAAAAGAGTGGACGGGCCTTCCTGAACGCCGGCTACCTACCCCTTTCCAGACGAGATCTAGAACCGAGAAAATATCATAGAGAAGAAGGTTTGCAGGTTTCTGGATCGATTGGTTATGGACGTGCAACGCCGCCAGGATTCCGACTAGGGTGGCTTATTTAATTTGCGAAGCTGATAGTCGCCGTGGTGTGAATAGGATGAGGGGTGCCAGGCCCGTCAAATTAGTTAATAGACCCTGCCCTTCACCAGTCCACCTCAAATGTGCTACATAAGCTCTGTTTCATCCGGATAAAACTCGCCAGGAGAGGGATGATCGAGAGGATGAAATATATCAATCTACTGCCCCTGCTGTAGACGTCCCAGGGGTGTGGTCGCTCTCACTGGGTATGACCATGCGCGGGTGCTGAGAAGGCTGCTGTGTTTCGGATATGAGGGGCTGGCGCTCGCCCTCCTGCGAGCTGTGGCTGCTGCTGCAGCAGCTGCAGCAACGACAGCTGGTAATCTGAGTGCATGAATGACCTGTGATTCTGCGTTGTCGAGTTGGTGAGATGAACTAGGTGGGAGTAGACGCACGGATAGAGGCAAAATCAAGGAGTATGCCTGCGCAGACCTGGCAGCATGCTGTGGCCAGTATTCCAATTACTTCGTCCGCCATTGGGGAAAAGGATAACGAGATGGTGTTGCCCAGAGTARTGGGCCGGCGGTTGTTTGGACGGGAGGATGATGGACAACAAAGGTCTTCTCGCCCGGATGCCGCTCATTTCAAGTTTTAACGCGCTCCGTCTGGAGTCCAATGCACACCACCCACACCCACGGCCCACGAATACGCGGCGCAGCACTCAATGTAGCAGCGGGCCATAGACAACGTTCCCGCAACAGGCAGTGGAACGCCGCAGACCCGCCCTCGAGGAATGGGACCGTGACACCAGGTCATTCGGACAGTGAGAGCTGGGAGAGAGGTACTGGCCGGGGTGCACCCAGAGGAAGAGGTCGTGGCCGRGGAGGGCGTAAATTTCCGAATCAAACGCTGGTTAACGCTYCAGCGACGAGGGTGGAGGGAACTCCGCCAATGCACGAGTACAATTCACATACCGATGTTGAGGAGGAAGAAATGGAAGATGTGCATGGCGAGGCCAGCGAGAGTGGCTACGCATCTGACTTTGGGTTCCCTGAGCCTGACGAGCCTGAGCTCGAAACGCAGGAGGAACGAGACCGGTTTTACCAAGAGGTTTGTGTTCCTCCTACTGTTCCTCTCTTGTGATTGGTGCCGACGCTCTTGTTTCTAGTTGGTGAAAGCCCGGGAGGCGGAGAGGAAGAAAGCGATAGCAGAAGGCAAAATGGAYGATCCTCTCGTTCCGAAGCGACTAGAAGATGCCATTACTATGGTCGGTACATGTATGGACATGTGCCCTCGATTTGAACGCTACAGGCGAGAGCGGGAGAACAACCTATTCGAATGGGAAACCGTGCGTCTCAAATTTCTCTTAGTTGAATGCTGAAATCTACGCTGATCTGCCACCAAGATTCCTGGTACTAAACGYGTGGATCATAAACGAGCCGTCAAAATGTACGAGCGAGCCGCCGGTGACAAGACCCTTCCCTCGGACCTACGGCCTCCAGAAGTWTTAAAGGTGATCGACGTAGTCGCCGAAAGCTTCTCTTCCGAACAGCTGATACGGCTTTGCAGCGAACCCTGGACTAYCTATTCCATGATCTTCTTCCTCGTGGCGACTTTTCACACACGTATACTTTCATCCGTGACCGGTCAAGAGCCGTTCGCAATGATTTTACGATGCAACATGAATCTGGCCCAGTTGCAATCAGGTGCCATGATCGTTGTGCTCGATTCCATATATTGGCACTGCATTTCCAGCGGGATGACAAGCGATTCTCCGTCGCTTTGGAGGAACAGCAGCTCATGAATAGTYTGTAGCGCTTCACTTTCCCGCTGAAAAATCTCACTGACCCCCTCGGTATAGCGCTCCAGAGTTTGAAGGAGTTCTACGAAGAGCAGCGTGGCCGCTATGAGTCCCCGACAGAACTTGAAATGCGGGTCTACCACAGGCTCATCCATATCCGCGACCAGAGGGAACGTCACGAAGAAATCCCGGAAMACATTACATCCCACCCTGTATTCAAACTCACGACCCGTTTCCGCCTACACGTTCAGAACAAGAGTGCACCCATCTCCAAAACCTCTGCGCTCATCGTCGATGCGGATGGAATGCAGATCTTTGCCAAGTTGGCTGGTGTCCTCCGGGAACAAGGCAACGTAGTGATGATCTATTTGGTGGCCTGTATTCTTGAAAGGCTCTTTGGCAAAGACACTATTGATGRTATCGAAGCCATCCGAGGTGACTTGAGCATATCGGACATTATTGATGGCAAAGCAGTCTACTCGCATGATCCCATAGAAGAGGAGCTTGCCGGTGATTTGGAGATGGAAGACGAGGYAATGGGCGGTAGAATTGAAGAAGTGGAGGAAGTGGAGGAAGTTCCCCACCCAGCACCGGTTCTGGCTCAACCGCAACCTTCARCCAATCCTTTCGGTATACCATCAGGACATTCGACAGGTTTATCCGCCTTTACACCATTCACTAGCTCTACGAGTGCCGGAACTACAAATATCTTTGGTGGAAGCACATTTCAAACAAGTGCGACTTCGAAACCTACMTCTGTCTTCGGAACAAATACTTTTATGCCGGTCCCTAAACCTTCTGAACCAGTCGCCAATTCAATCAAGTCGTCGGGTCCCCCACGATCTACTTTCCAATCCCTCGCAGATGCTCCTGCGCTGGAAGACAATACTTCCGTTTCACAGCCTGCRCCTGCTTCTTTGGGTATTACTCCTCCGCATAGAGGTCCTGCACCCTTGGCGACCACCTTCAAGCCCGTGAACCTATCTCAGAAACAACCCATTATACCATCCTCGATTTTCGGGACCCCGCCCSATTTTGGCACCAGTATGTTTACATCATCTCACTCTTTGCATCCAAAGTTCAACCATCCCCAGATTCGGGTCCGGTACAAACTAATGGAACACCAAAATCCGTGCCTGCACCTCYGTCTTTCTTTGCTACACCGCCCATGCCTCCTTCCATTCCCACTTCTCAATTAGAGAAGAGCCGCAATGTACCATCTTTCTTTACCAGACCGTCAAAACCCTCCCTAGACCCAACCGCACCTTCATTCACCCCATCCTTTTCGAGCAGCAACTYTCAGGTTCCAAACCCTCTTGGGGTTTCCGCAGTTTTTTCCGCTCCAACAGGCAGTGGTTCGCCTTCTCCCTTTACTTCGGACGCTCTTCAAACAGAAAAAGGAACTGCTGCACCTGTCACCCGTGCAGCCGTTACCCCTCCCCTCAAAATCGACACCAATTTCCAAACTACGCCTCCGCCTCCAGCACCCCAAGTACCCCCCGCACCCCCCGCACCCCTTCCATTTGTATCCGTCAATTCCCCCATTGCACCCCCTCCCTTGAGGAGGCCGCTGCCCATCTCCTTGCCTTCGACTCCTACCACGAGCGTGTCCAAACCTTTGCTGGATCACCTTAAAAATAATCTCGAGGCCTCTCCACTTGCCTCGCATCCTGGCGTGCTTAGTCCCTTAGATTTACCTTCTCCCAGCACCTCTAGCCTTACTTGGGTAAATAACTTTACACCTAGACGGCTCCCTCCACGGACACCAAGTCAGGCGACGATTTTAACCAACAAGGGCAAGGCTCCCGAGTTATCTACTGCGCCGGTGTCAACTGAGCCAACGCKTGAGGAGCTAGAGGATAAAGCCCGTACTTTTCACGAGAAGAGAGTGGTGCAGAGGTGTTATTTACGATGGAGAAAGCGCGTGATGGATGCAGTGGCTTGGTTGGAAGCCGTGGAGCATAGTGATGCTTACCGTGCAAAGGTACATTCGCAAAAGTCACAGCRACAAGGATTGGGAAATATAGCAGAGAAGCGGCGGCGGATCTCGGCGGGACCTGTGCTAGGGGGGGACGGTTCTCCGAGTAAAAAAAGACACAGGAAGAGGCTTTCGGATTATCGGGAGCCGAAGACGGATGAGGAGATTGCGAAGAGATTGAAGGAGGTGCGTTGTGGTTTCTTTTTTTTACGCTCCTTTTTGCACGTTCCTTTTTGAAGTAATACCGGGGGTTTTTTTTGTGGACAGAATCGAGAGGAGAATGAGCGTAGATGGGCGCAGGGGTCTTACCTTCAGGTCATTCGTGGATTTGTTCATGCGAAACTCTCGATGTCTGCTTTGAAAGCTCGCAGACCGTGGAATATCTGGTTGTCGCTTAATACCGAGAGTGATAGTACGGCAATTTGGCTGGAACGCAAGTTCAATGTGCCGAACTCGGGCCGGTGGGCTTCAGAGTCTGTGTTTTCGATTCCGTTGTTCCAGGACCAGGATCCTGGAATAGATTGGAACCCCGGTTTGATTGTATTCGAATGTACACCGACAATTGGGGTGCAGGATGATATTGAGAGGTGAGGGACGGTCTCTCCCCTCCGGATTATGGGGATCTGTCTGATATATGATGAACAGGAAGTACCGAATTCTTGATGATTGTTCACGTCTACGTGATATAATCAACGCCTTGTCCCCAAAACGTCATTATGTTCCTTCGTTGCTTGTGCTCAATTGGAATGCTGGGGATCAGGCGGAGGCTGCACCTGACTTAATCACCATGGTATGGCAGATTTCGTGTCTTGTTTGTTTTCGCCCGCCACTGATATATTGGGCTATTTTAAGGCAAAGAGATATATTGATGACTCGAGTATCGGAGGATTTACAACCCTGGGAATCACAACTACCACTAACCTGGATTCGGCATTGGATRGCGTTCTGCGGAAGTTGAAGGTGGATATTGAGGGGCGGCTGGTTCGTTCAACAACTGTTCGAGGTGCGTGTGTGAATTATGTTGAAAAGTGTGAGCTTCGTTTTCGAGCGGCGCTGGATAGGGATCTTTAAAACTTTTGAGGAAGAGTTCAGTGCGTTCCTTCTCGAATGGTTTGACAACTGTTYCGTGAATGGATACTGTGAGTTGTAGTGCATCGCTGGCTGTGGAATAATCTCACTCATGTCGTTAGTTGATTGGTGTCTATATGCGCACGTTGTTCAAGCGACGATTGGTCTGCTGAACAAGATGGCTAYCCTAGCCTCGGCCATCTTGTCAAGACCCAAAAAAGATGTGCTCCCCAGTTTTGATATCAATGTCTTGCGTGACAGCGAGTATGTCGGAGGACCTGTTTCTTGATTTGGGTTTTCGCTCATTTGATTGTTATCATTRATAGCTCTGCGTATGAGATGACCCTGGCTTGGCTATCGCGGAATAAYAATGAGGGGGATACGGAGAATATTGCGGTGGACTTGCAGTCCCATATGAATATTGAACAAAGTGCGCTGCCTCYCTCTCYGTGTCGTCCGATTTCGCTTTTCTTTGGATCTCAATGTTTTCTTTGAAGAATTCCCCGCTAGAACCTTCATTGAACATCTGCTGGAACTCACTGTAACACGGACGGAGAAACACTCTGGGATCAGTCCACAGGAAAAGCAGTACATTCCTCATATCGACCTCAAGGCTGCTAGCGAACTGTTCGAAGCTGCAATCCAGCCATTCCAAACTAGCCTAGGACAGGCATTGAACATGAGCGTACGCCGGTCACCTAAACGGCGAGGAATCTCTGAGGAAACGGAAGATTTGTCGTAAGTTCCAATCCAACCGCTATTTTTAATTCCAATTATAGCTCACTTTCTCTCTCTCTCTCTCTCTCTGTGTGTGTGTAATGTCGACCTCCATCTCGTTAGGCCGGAAGCTAAACGACTCAAGATGACACCTTCAGTCGCATCRACGGTGGATATGACTCCACCAGCGACGCCGTATATGAACGGCTGGCTTCATCCGTCTTCGCCAAGTGTGCTTAGCACGGCATCTCTGTCGCTTACGGAGACGCCTGGTCCTACTTTTGGAACTGGATCTGCAGCGGTGACAACGTCGTCGTCGCAGCAGCAGCAGCAGATTACGGCTGCGATGTTGCGGGCGTTGACGCGGGACGTCAAGAGGAAATATGCATCGTCCAAAGCGGCTTCCTCGTCTTCTACTTTTTCGTAGAGGTTTTCTTTGTTCGGTCTGTGGTCTTTGAGCAAAAATATCCGGGTTGCCCTTGCCCCTCTTCATACCCACCCACCCACCCACACACATCCCTCTCCTGCTTGCCAACTATCCATCCCCCTTCCCTCCCCCTGCTGTATATTCTTTTTGGTCACACTTATGACACGATATTAACGTATACCAATCAACACGTTCGTGATCCTCATGTTTTAATACTTKACTTATTTATCTCCATAACATGCATGCATTTCATGATTCATTGATTTGCCTCGTGGATTCCAAACTCCCCAAGAGTTGCCCCAACAAGGCGTGGGCGCAGTGCCAGAAACGATGAAATGTGACAAAGCTTATTTACATATATAATCACTATACATACATACATGCGTCTCAGCGGTTTGGAAGAGTACACAGGAGAGGAGTGTGGAGAAATGCCAACTTAAAATTCTACCCCTGAAAAAGGAGCGGAACAAAAAAAAAACAAGAGAACGAGGAGGGTGAAGCGGAACAAAAAGATTAAGGTAGAATGGAACAATGGTAGTAATAATACAAGATGCTTTCGAATGGAGTTAAGCACCCACGATTCAGAAACACACAGGAACAAGAGATGGGTTGCGTTGCAAAAAAAGCCTAAGGGACCTACTGCCCAAGGCTCGTGCGTAACCGAAGAAGTCCCGACGCGAGGAACCTTCAAATTCTCTCTCCTCCCCCTGGAGTTCCAAGTTCCTACTCATGTCTAAGACCACGCCAAGTAGGACCAGGTGGCTACGCCCCCCCCAATTCCAAAGAGGAACGCATTCCGTGCAAAGACCCAAGCGCCTCTTCGTACACGTTTACGGGGAGAGGGYCCTTCAAATGCCCGATTTTCAAGTCTGGGGGCATCAGAATCGATCAGAGACGGAGGAGGATGTGGATTCGTGGCCATGAGCACGTCGTCATCCGTGAGGAGCCGGCCCATCTCCTCGTGGTTGTCATCAACTTCGGCGTCACACTGGCCTTCATCATCGATGCTTCGCTTGCGCTTGAGGGAGGATGAGGAAGAGGGCTATTTTTAAGTGTGTGTGAGCTTTGGAATTGAATAAGGGCGAGAGAGGGGAGGGAAAAAGTACCTCATTGAGAATAGACAGTCGGAGTTGTCGGATGGCTTCAAGTTCGGCTTTGATATCGCGCTCTGTAGTGGTTCGCAACATCTTTAGTTCTGCAGAAGCGGAGATGAGAGGGACTCCACGTAACAGGGATAACCGGGAAAAATCCTTACCGTCAACGAGGGTCTGGAACATCCTCGAGTACTCCTGTATTTTCCCTTCCTCGACGGGTCGATTCGAACCTCCAGCTCTTGATGCATTCTCCCTTTCCTTCAGTTTGTCCTCCCATTCTGCGACTCCCCTCTTCAACTCGTCTGCTTCGACTCGGTTTATCACTTGCTGATCCTGCAAATCATCGATTTGGGCCTGAAGGTCCGGCACATCGACATTGGTGACACTCTCGATCTGGTCCATGAACAACGCGCACTGGGCGTTCATGTCGTTGACCCTTTCTTCAAGCTCAGAGAACTTGTCCGTGACAGTGTGGACGTTGGCGTTGAACTTGGACTTGTATTTCCTACGCTGGGTTTGCAGATTATTGATTTCCTCCTGTCAGTGCAGAGGTAGAAAGTATTAGCGGGTTAGCCTGGTGTGAGGAWGGCCTAAACGCCTACCTGGAGCCGAAGGTGCTTCATTTTGAGCTGTTCATRATCYACTCTTGTCACGTAAACRTCCGGGTCTATAATCATTTCTTTTTCTTTCTGCTTGTCCTTCGTCGTCGGTGGATATGAAGTGTYGTTGYTACCCGCAGCACCTTCTCTMGCCTCATGGTTTTCTCGAGTCTGTGCRGTAAGCTCCTCCACAATTTGATCGAAAGTGGTGAGTGATTTATCAGCTGGCGCAGCAACAGCCTCCGGCGCGGAGGCTGGCGAGKGATTGGACCATGGGGCAATCACGGGAGGTTCCTGTGGTTCTSCTGGTGGAGGTGAAGGGCTGGCAAGATCCATAGGCGACTCCGATCGTGAATGGTTACCCTCATCGCTGAGGCTGCTAGAGTCACTACTGATGATAGGAGGAAGGGTGGGAGGAAGAGGGAAGAAGTTGTCCGTCAATTCAATGCTAGACAGAGGTAAGGGATATCGTGGGAAGAATGAGAGAGGAGAACACCGATCGTTGGAAAGTGACCAAAGTGGAGGGAGTTCAGATGTGGGTGAGGATGAAGAAGCTGCTGCACTGGATTGAGCCGAAGGGGGATCGTCAATGATTAGAGGCTCGGACTGATGACGAGGTGCTATAGAGGCTGTAGCGGGTGGTAAAAGCCGTTTGAGAACYTCAAAGGCACGGCCGAGGTGAGACTCGGGTTTGAATTGTGGATCCGTCTGTGAGACAGGTACTGCAGCCGTAGGCACTGGAGGAGGAGGAGGGGGGATTTCCTCGACATCTGAATATGAGTCAGATTGACCATTGTAAGCCTCATCAGATGAGGATGACAGAGGTGAGTGAAGACCATAACGACCAGAAGTAGACCGAGAGGTCAGGGTGCTGTCGGGCACCACAAGGGGTTTAATGGTGGAGGGTGATGGTCCGTTGCATAGTAGTTGGACCCGGGCRACGATGGGTCTGACCATCTCCTCATTCCTGCCCACAGATTTCCCAAAAGTAATGATATCTCCGTCAGAGAGTGGTGTCGGGACCTCAGGCTCCAGYATCCTCGACGACATTTCACCTGGCTTACGCACGTGGGTCCCGTGGTGCGAATTGAGATCGATGAGATACACCTTGGCGAATATTAGCAGGCCACAGGGGGAGAGGAGTAGAACGAAATGCGCATACATGACCGCTGTCCGAGAAGGCAATCTTTGCGTGCTTGCGACTCACAACTGCACAGCGGAACATGGCCCTACCCTTCTCCTGATCAAGAGTCCGGGACTCGATCTCCGAGCCTGGCCGGCGACCAATGTGGACAGTGGAGGACTTGTCCCTCTCAAAGGCCAGGGTATAGGCATCGTTGCCGTCTGACTTTTCAATGTGCAGAGTAAGACCTGTGCACCACATCAGGCAGATGGCGGACGCTGGGGATGATAAGAGCATACCGGCGACCGAGCGCTGCGGGAAGCGAGGAGGGTCTCTAGGCTTGAGACGGGTGCCTAGATACTGGATATCGTCATCTAACATGCTGGAGCTCACTACAACACTTATATTGGGCCGGACGGTGGGGGTCTGGGTGTGGAAAGAAAGCAAGGGCCATGCTGCCTCAGCTGCCCCTATATACCTCTGCGGCCGGCACCGAAGCACGGCTTGCCTTTTTCGGCCGCCCAGCCGGGCCCCCCGCGTCCTGACTCATGGCCCTCCCCTCCCCGGTGCGCTGCGCAACGTCCTCGGGAGGGGCAGCGCTGCCCAGGATCCTGCAGCATGGCTGCCGCACGCACCGCCGGGCGCAGGGCAGAGATTAATAGCCCCCCAGTGGGAGTTTGATCACACTCTTGCCGCACACACGGACTCGTCTTCTCAGGGCCTCCTGAATATCTCCCCGGGATAGACATATACGCGCGACCTTTTTCCGAAGCCACATGCACCATTTCGCCGTTATACTGACCCTAATCTAGTCCCGGCGCCGTATGTGGTGCCGCATGAGTGCAWATCTCCTGGACCCTGCCGTGTGCCGTCGGCTCTTTGCCTGGCATTGGCACGCCATTTGGGATCCCCATTAACATAGACGCCACCAGGGTGCCAACGACGCACAGAGCCAGAGACTCTGCCAGAGACAACACTGCTCCTGACTGTGGTTCCGCCTCTGCGTTCAGCCATCACRTTTCTTCCCAGCCCATGTCGTCTCCGGCTATATCACCTACAGCAGAAGGAACAGCACCGCGATCGCTGCACCTAGAGACCAGTCCAGTACACATCCCTGCTGTTGAGGAACCCATTCCACACATGAATGACGAATTACCACAAACCGAAGAATTCAAGCTTCCAAAAATATCATCACTTCTGGTAGTGTTAGTCTGCAATCTTCTTCTGCAGGTGGGAAACTTCACTCCTCGTGTTCTTTGTAATCTCACAGTGTCACAGATATCTTTCTTCATTATTGTGTCCTCATCCAATGAATATGCGCAACATCTTGGCGGCAATTCCACCTTTTCCGGCGTCGTCATTGGGATCCCAACTGTATTCTCTGCACTCGCTCTAATCCCCCTGCTCAAGTTTGATAAAGGTAACCAAGTTTGTCCCTTCACGCCTCATCCAACTGACACCCTGCCGCATTTACTAGGCGGCTACACCATTCCACTGAACGTCAGTTGTGGGTGCTCCATCCTCGGCCATATCCTCTATGCTTGCGCATATCGAACAAACTATCTATATTTATTACTGATCGGTCGCATCATCAATGGTTTTGGATTTACAATGTGGATGTACTGCAAACGCTACTGCTCAGACGCTCGCATCGTTGGTGTTCGCCGYCGTACCACCCTTGCAACCTTGCTCGTTATTGGCCAAGCGCTCGGCATGAGCCTCGGCCCTTTCGCCGGCGGCTGGCTTTACAAAGTTGGCTTCCGGAACCCTATTTTTAACGGATTCACCAGTCCTGCATGGATCATGGCCGCCGTGTGGTGCTGTTTCTGGATTTGCGTGCAGCTGTTCTATGAAGACGTACCCAAGGACGCCCAACATCCCGACCATCCGGGCTCGATCCCTACTCAAATTAATCCCCCAACCTGCCCTCTCCCGGTACCTAATGAGAAAGAGAGTCCAACCAAAATTGACCCTTACCTAGCCACTGTCCCTAATTCCACCAACGACGACTCCTCTCCACCCAGGAAATACAGAATGACACTTGCCCAATGGGGCGTCCTCGTATGCATGTGTTGGTTCGCCATGACCTGCTTCTTCATTCTCGGCGGCTGGGAAGCCAACCTCCCCGTCTTTGGTGCYTCAACRCCCCAATTTCACTGGTCCCCGACAGCTGCAGGCAACTTTATCGCTTTGGGAGGCATAACTGCCTTTCCTTTCCTCATTCTCAACGCCTTTCTCATCCGACGAATCGAAGACCGCATACTCCTCGCTTTCGGCTCCTGTCTCGGTTTCTCTGCATTGATGGTTTTCCTGTCATTGCTCGAGTCYGGAAAAATCAATTAYGCGAGTGTGTTCATGTGTTGGTGGGCAGTGGCGTTGGGGTTTAATATCGCGAGCACCGTGCCGGTGAGCCTGTTAAGCAAACAATTGCCGCCGAGCTGGAATAGTTGGACATCGTTGGTGATCCAGTATAGTATGTATACCGGACGGGTCACGGGTGCTATTTGGGGTGGGAGCGGCGTTCGTGTTGGAATGAAGGTTTATATTGGCGTGGAGATCGTGCTTATTGGGATTGGGATGGCGATGTTTATGATTTTGTGGGATAGTTTGAAAGCGAAGAAGGGCTAACAGATTAAAGACACCCCAGGTCATCAAGAATCGGATGTGGCCYGGGTCTATGTCAGCTCTGGCATTCCGCATCCCAAACACCCTATACCCAAACATTGGGCTCGTACTTCAACTCCTACCCATCTCCTCGTGTCTACCTCATGTACCCCAAGCCCCACCCTAAGCGCYAAGAGAAACCAATAACCAATAGTAATAACGGATATGTTCAACAGCATCTCCTTTCTTCTCTAGATTAATCAGTCATTGTTCAAATATCGGTACTTGAAATTATGTACCCTTGACCCTTCACAGCTACCCCTGTAGGTGCCAGTGTACAGCTGTATATGCCTCAACAAGCGCCTACACCACTTCAAATCAAACAAGCGTCGACACTTCAATGTCACCGGCGCTTCGAATATTGATGCATCTTTTTTGATTTTAACAGCCTTACACGTGTCTGTGATATATTCTGGTATCAGGCGCCGCCACGCTCAGGATCGGATTTCACTGCCTGCACGAACCCACTATAAGTGCACCCACTGCTATTGCTGTTAGCCTTGGTTACTCCTCCCTACCGTACCTTGATATCCCTCCATTCTACGGCTAATCGGTATACCACGCAATGACTTCGTTTCATTCTGTCCCTATCGCCTTCGATACCACCAGTAATGGTGTTAGTGTACAAACCACTCTCCCTCCAGCCAATGCCTTTGAAAACCAACCCTACAGGGTAGGGATTTCCCTCAATTACCCTCTGTGTCCCCCCCCCCTCCACCCCCGCTGATATCTCATGACTCGATGCCTGGTCGATGATAGGACCTCGCCGGATCCATTGAGCGGGATTCCGATTCGATTTTCCCTGCCCATAGTGGCGGATTCTCCGATGTCTATATCGGGCACATGAAAGAGGAAGAGGGTCAGGGGATAAAAGTGAGAGAACTTTCGATCCGCATGTGTGCGCACGCCATCCTCCGAAAAATGCTGATGATGGGGGGGACCCGACATTAGGTAGCGGTTAAAATCCTACGGATGCATCACGACCCTACCGATGTCGAAAGAATCCGACGCGTACGTCCTCTCACCAAAGTTGGCTCCAGTTTGAAGAATTCTTTTCTCACAGATTAGATGCTTCTGCTCTTTTTTATATATGTAGCACCTGAACAGGGAAACATACGTCTGGCATCAGCTCAATCACCCTAACGTCCTTAAATTCATGGGCGTCGCGAGCGATCTCGGCCGATGGAACTGTCCCGCTCTCATTTCACCATACTGTGACAACGATATTTTGCCCACTTATCTCAATAAGCACCCGGAAGTTGATCCTATGCTCATGGTTCGTTAATCTCTTTCCTCTCTKCCGGTGTGTTAATTCAAACGGAATGGTTCATAGATCAAAGGCGTCGCGGTTGGTCTCGAATATCTTCATCGAATGAACGTCATTCATGGAGATCTTAAACCTGTTGGTATTTTCTTCCACATACACCAAAAGCGAGAGCTAATCCGTTTCTTCCCTCCCCCCCTGCTCCCAAAGTCAAATGTCCTCGTCGGCGATCATGGTCAACCCCTTCTATGCGATTTCGGTCGGTCGAAAATCGTCAATCAACGTGGATTTACAACCAGACCCGCTGGGGCATGCCGATACCTAGCCGTAGAACTCTTGAACCCCAAAAGCGGGGACAGCTCGGGTCCGACCAAGAGCTCCGACATATACGCATTTGGAATTTCTTGCTCTGAGGTTCGCTTTCTGTACCCTTTCCCATCCCCCTTCCCCCCCCCCCCTTTTGATTTACTCATCGTTTTGCCGGTTTAGATTTGGACAGGACACAAACCATATCATGATATTCCCAACGATGCCTCTGTTATTCTCAATATTGTGATGAGAAATGCCAGGCCTCCGCGTCCGAGCGCTCCGCGGTTGGGAACAGACCACCTTTGGCCAATTCTTGAGGAGTGTTGGGTGGCYGAATCGAGCCAGAGACCGACTGCAGCGAGCGTAGTTCAGTCTCTGGAGGCCCGAAATTAAATGGCTACATATTCGCTTATCTTTGTCCTCTACCCGTCTGTTTCGTCCTGATGAAATCCTAAACTGTTACGGGAGGTTGTTGCATAAATTTTGTTAGAAAAACCGGCTAGCTCTACGAGGGTCGATGTCCTTGCTTGGTGCAGGGTCCCCTATTAACGCGACAATATCCAATTTGTCAGGACCACGGTGATCACCTTGCATTTTCCCCGGGCGGAAGGAACACCGAATCRTCCGCACACTACCAGTGGTATCGTACTGATCCTCGCTTGAGCTCGACCTATTAAGTAAACGAATAGTAATATGTAGGGAGAGAAGAAGAGGAGAAAGGGTGATTATTAATGGAACAAAAATGGGTAGGACGTCACTATAAGTATCAGCAGAAACACGTTGGTTGGGAGTGCTTGGTCAGCACAGCGCAATGAAGGGTCTGACTGCTGGGAAGGGTTGTAATGAAACGGGGTAGGAGACGCAGAGCTCTGCATAAAGCGAGGATGGTCAAGAATGGGTTCAAGAGGGGATGTCCAAACAAAGGCTAATCATTGTGTTCTAGTATGGGTTACAGTAGACTCTGCCTTAACCCATACTCTGTAATACCCCATAGGATTTTGTTTCYCCATAGTTAGTTCACAGGGGTTTTAGTGTACAACCCATAGCTTCCCATACCTGATAACCCATACTTTTTGGCAGAGCAAAAAACCCATAGCGCCAGTACCATATATGGTAATGTGTCATATTTGGAGCGCAACATTTGTGCGCTTAACTGTCAGAGCATTCAGGACGTTGAATTGACATGGAGTTGAATATTTTCCAAGGGTAACAGTCCAGGTCTACACTCTACACRGCCATCATGGAGTCATTCAAATTGCAAGAAATGATCGAAATCAATGGCGGCGATGATGAGTCCAATGATGCGCTAAGTCCAGACCCACCTCCGATTTGTCRAAAGGACATCCTGCAGGCTTCYAGTTTGCTGAAGAGACATCTTGCCACAACAAATCAACCATTTGCCTGCAAGATGGAGCAGCTTTTGCTCTCATTCAGCCATCAGCTCCRCTTAGAAGAAGCGGCTAGTCTGAAGGATACATGTATYGAGGATTACTTCTCAACGGGTGACTGATGTAGTCACCCTCCTCGCTTCCGAATATTTATAATATTTTTAACAATTTTTAATTAATTTTTTAAATAAATTTATTGGCCATTTCCATAACCCATACTCTGTCTTAACCCATAGCTYGGACCTTCCACAAACTGCTATGGGTTAAGACAGTCTACTGTATGCAAAAAAAGATTGGGGGGACCAAGCCGGTAGGGTTAAATCCAAATGAATATATCACTACACCTCGAGGCCCAAATACATCTACAAAGCCCCATTTTGGTTGATGAGAACTTCRTGATGTAAAGAGGCCCTAGAACCCTTTCTCCCCAATTGAATCATTGCAAACTCATATTAATTAAACATGATTCCCACGATTGTGAAAACTCAAATTCATTCTTTGGGGGGTACTGCGGGGGATTCATAGAGGCAAGGGAAGTGGCTTCCATAATATTTCATGAGCCTCATATCATTGGATAGCTTTACGAACAGACTAACGGACAAACACATTCCTAAAATAAAAATATCTTTGATCAAAGAGATACCCTCATTCCCATTTGGATGAGGTACATACCAGCCTGGGATTCAATTATCTCTGGGGTTTGGATGGCATCTGGAGAGCCTATAAGTAGAACCGTAAACAGCAGAGCTGGTTAATACGACCCAATGACACAAGACTTCACACTCCAGCCTCCAGATGACATCRTTGGACATCCTTACAAGGTACGAACGCTCAACCAAGATGTTTGTAGCTTGTGCCCATGGTTTCTCATTGTAGGATCTTGCAGGATTGGTAATGCATCAAGACGCAATCGGATATCCCTTTTGCGAGGGCGGTTTTGGAGAGATCTACATTGGAACATGTCCCAACGAGGTCGGGGAACAGATTAAAGTTTGTCCGAGATATTTTAAAGAACCTCAGCTGATATTCTGCAGGTGGCCATTAAAGTCCTTAGTATGCAGAACGAGCCGGACATTATTGAAAACACCAAACATGTGCGTGTTCCTTTGGGCATCCAGCCATTCCTTCAAGGGCTCATACATATTAGTGTGTTCACCAAGAAGCAAGGATTTGGCACAAACTCAAGCATCCTAATATTCTCAACTTTCTAGGTGTTGCGAGTGACCTCAGCAGGTGGGGTTGTCCCACCTTCATTTCACCATACTGCAAAAACAAAACAATAAACCAGTACCTCCGGGCACACCCAGAGGCTGATCATCTGTCCTTGGTATGTGATTGGGTACATGTCCAATGCTGTAAGGGCGACCTGGTGGTCTGCCCAATGGGCCCGAAGCCACTGAGGGTCAGACTAGAGCAGGGGGATCCTTAGAATATATTAAGAAGGAGAATAATGACTACTACACACCTAGAGCAGGGGGATCCTTAGAGAAATGGGTAAGGAACCCCCAAGCTCAACTACGAACTGACTACAGTGTGAC
>JAECYV010000026.1:187368-254276 GCA_023014305.1 Lepiota subincarnata
AAAAAAAAAAAAAAAAAAAGGCATCTGTTCCAGTCAAATATTCTCATTGGTGACCACAGAAACACACTCCTCTGCAATTTTGGATGTTCCAGGATCATTAACCAGTCCGGATTCACTACAAAGTCCGCCGGAGTGTTCTGGTATACTGTATCACACCTGAGATTTTGGGCGATAAAACACCAGAAAACCAACTAAAGTGGGAGACATTTACAGTTTTGGCTTGTCTTGCTATGAGGTTTGTGTGTTTCCTTGATCCAACTCAGTGATGCTCAGGTAGCCTCACAGATTTGGACGGGCCTTCTGCCGTACCACAAAATAGAACAACCCTCATACTTGGTAATTTATGTCGTCCTGAGCAAGGACCCTCAACCTAGCTATCCTGTTCTCACTCCTCTGGGCACCGACAGTCTCTGGCCCATCCTGAGGAGATGCTGGAAGCAGCAGCCATCGGAGAGGCCTTTAGCTGAAGAAGTTGTGTAACTAATCCAAGGCCTTCCTCCACTACCCCTTTGTTGAAATTATTGAGCGGTACAGCTTGATATTGTTTCTTTTATTCTTTCTTTATTTCACATATTCCCATGGACACTGTAGGTACACAATATGGACTATTATCTATTCATAACTACAATGATCAATTCTACATTACTCAGTAAATAGTTGTACATACCGCTGTAGTATTTAGGTAGCGGTCCCAGCACTCTAGGATCCCAGTTTACCTTTACTGGATCCTAGGTGCGTGAACATTCTCGTTGTTTTCCTATCACTTAACTAACCAGTTTACCTTTACTGGATCCTAGATTGATCCAATATATTACGATTGATTCGTGATTACACTGCTGCGACTATATCTACTCTCGTTACCCTTGATGCCACAAACCTTTGAGTAGACACGGGGATCCAGTAATACAGAGACCTGCCACTGACGATCACTACAAATTATTCTTTCAACCACCCTATCAATACATTCTTTATTGGTAGAAATAACTCAGCATCACGCTATCTTCGTGAACAGCTATATATTTCCGTACCTATTGGTAGAAATAACTACGGTGGTATAGTTAGATATTGAGGTACTTTAGTAGGATGGAATCTACTCACCTCAGTGTCACGCTATCTTCGTGAACAGCTGAGGTGTGCCTACATGCAAAAGGGTCCATATAACAATGTGAAAATAGGTCCTGTATAGTTTTAATAGAAAGGGGAAAGCACTGGCATGCAAATATGAAATACATGCCGGTGGGCGTAGTCGTTGACTACTTTTGGTGTTATACCTCCTAAGTTGTCGCGCCTCGCCAACATTCTTGCTCCCCAAGTATGGTGGAACTTGTACCGATGTGGGAATAGCCATGTGAGGACCCACAATGGTGATATGGCTGCCCGGGGATGTGTGCATGATGGAATTATGGGCACTTAGCTTAGACATTGGTTTAGACCTGACGCATTGTGACTTGACGCATCTCCTAGCATAGACAGTTTTTCCCCATTACCTAGGCCTCCTTACTCACCCGTATATAAAAGCCTTGTACTCGCGTAGCTAGAGGATATATCTTTCACCTCTTATCTCTCTCTTGGGCTTTCTCCTTCTCGACACTATTCCTCACTTGAACCCATCTACCTTTCCACTCCAAGGAACAGATCATCTAGTATTCTCGTAGTAATGTGTTTCCCTTGTAGTCCACTAAAATAAGCGCCACCATTGTGGTCTGTTGGCTAGTGTCACCTTAGCGCCACCTAGAATGTTGAGTACTCTTCTCCACGATTTCTGTATAAGGGAGCATGAAGGGGAATGTAATGCACCGTCACTCGAGAACAAAAGAAAAAGCAAATTTTGGTTTTAATAGTGGCATCTTGCTGTTCTACTTTCGCGTCAAACTTTGTTTAGTTACTGGTTGGCTCACCGGAGACAAGCTTGAGTAGGCACTAGAGCCAGATGGAATAAGGATGAAAGAGGATAGTTCACTATCAATAAGGCCGCTATGGTAGCAGAGAGGGCGCTCGGGAGGATAGCGGCGGTGGAGATAGATAAATGGGAGGAGCAGAGGTGGTGGAGAGGAAATACAACACAGATCTTGTGTGTTTTGTTTGGAATACATGTANTGTATTTTTTAAGAATTTGAAGGGATTACAATGCAACTCAATAATGTTTGAAGCATTGTAGAATATTGGAACAAAAATGAGAATTTGGTGATGTTGCTCCCCAAGTATGGTGGAACTTGTACCGATGTGGGAATAGCCATGTGAGGACCCACAATGGTGATATGGCTGCCCGGGGATGTGCGCATGATGGAATTATGGGCACTTAGCTTAGACATTGGTTTAGACCTGACGTGTCATGACTTGACGCATCTCCTAGCATAGACAGTTTTTCCCCATTACCTAGGCCTCCTTACTCACCCATATATAAAAGCCTTGTACTCGCGTAGCTAGAGGATATATCTTTCACCTCTTATCTCTCTCTCGGGCTTTCTCCTTCTCGACACTATTCCTCACTTGAACCCGTCTACCTTTCCACTCCAAGGAACAGATCATCTAGTATTCTCGTAGTAATGTGTTTCCCTTGTAGTCCACTAAAATAAGCGCCACCGTCGTGGTCTGTTGGCTAGTGTCACCTTAACGCCACCTAGAATGTTGAGTACTCTTCTCCACGATTTCTGTATAAGGGAGCGTGAAGGGGAATGTAATGCACCGTCACTCGAGAACAAAAGAAAAAGCAAATTTTGGTTTTAATAGTGGCATCTTGCTGTTCTACTTTCGTGTCAAACTTTGTTTAGTTACTGGTTGGCTCACCGGAGACAAGCTTGAGTAGGCACTAGAGCCAGATGGAATAAGGATGAAAGAGGATAGTTCACTATCAATAAGGCCGCTATGGTAGCAGAGAGGGCGCTCGGGAGGATAGCGGCGGTGGAGATAGATAAATGGGAGGAGCAGAGGTGGTGGAGAGGAAACACAACACAGATCTTGTGTGTTTTGTTTGGAATACATGTATGCAGCGAAT
Organism: Lepiota subincarnata; assembly: GCA_023014305.1. NCBI lineage: Eukaryota > Fungi > Basidiomycota > Agaricomycetes > Agaricales > Agaricaceae > Lepiota > Lepiota subincarnata. Next base: position 190,364 of record JAECYV010000026.1, read on the forward strand.
TCGGCAGTATGTACGTCGGCTGCAATCTAAGCAATACTTAGTAGTTCAACAATACCGACTACAAAATCTCAGCCACCTCACCGAGGATCACACCTGGCGACACACACAAATTGGTCAGCCAGGCCTCAGCGCCCCTCCTGCTCCAGCCGTCACCCTAACAGGCGATGAAAGGTAAGTGGGCAGTGACTCGTGGAAGCAGAGGGCCAACCCCYGAGATACACTGCTCAGATCCCCGTTGTCGCCTTCCCCAAATCGTCAGAAGATGAAGCTGCAGACTAAATTTTAAAACTAATCCTCCGGAGTACAGAAATCCAGCACGCAGGCGGAGAATCCTTCAGAACAAAGGCGCCTCCGTGAAAGGAATCTCACCGTCGCTTTCGGCACTTGGGGAGGCTTCTACGTCTCTCTCACGCGCATCCTGTGGCAATTGACCAGACGCCCGCCTGCAAGCTGTAATCTACATTGTTACCGGGGGTACTGAGCTGTCCCCACTGCGCTTATATCTATATGAGTTGCCAGGAACTGTCCAGCAGCAGGATCGGGCGAGGCTCCGCTTCACGCGCAGATAACACGAACAAGAACAGGGGTGTACGATAACTGTCGCCGGTAGGGTAATGACCTGAAGAGGCGGGCTTCTCGCTGCTGCCTTTGTTATAACGTGCCTGAGCGGTACCCGTCCTCGACTCGATCATATYGGTACGTTTGAAAATCAGAACACTTGGGGGTACAACAGTTGCGAGGAGTTTAGAGCTGTCGCCAATCGATAACGGAGAGAACATGACCAAGGACCCTCAAAATACTGGTTAACAATGCGTGTTGGGGCTCTCGTGCTCGGTTTTTGTCGCTTAAGAATGACTCCACTATGTGATAAAAATAGCACATGCTCGTTAGATTCGTTCGTCGTCAGGTATGTAATGATACGAAGCCGTTCATGCCGGAAGGATCATGTCACAATGTTTTAAAGTCACGGACCATGCGGTTTTCGGCTCAACAAAAACTGGATATTAAATGTTAATATTATATGAAAGTATGCCTGACGTACAAGCGTGGACGTCTTGCGCCAAGTCTACGCGGATTTGGCGGGTTCCAGGCGTGAAAACAACTTGGTGAGAAAAAGGCTTATCCCCTCGATCGGATTCTACAGCTCTTGGTAAAGGACGATAGGCCCGTACTTTAGAACAAAGGAAAATAATATTTCTGGATGAAAAAAGAACATCTGTCACTGCAAGAATGGTTTATACCGTAACCCCAAGTCACGTATCGTATCGCTGGTCATAGTTGATATACTCATAAACACGTTTTTTTAGTAATTGGACCCAATAGAAGAGGGCCAATCGAGCCTAGGATGTCCTACTCTAGATCTGGTCCAAATGAGCGCAACGGATATTAGAATATTGCTGACCGTCATGTATTCTTGGGGTTGTGCTGGGCTGATATGAACTATTAGGCAAGGCCACTTAGCCATTGCGCCACGTTGGTGCAGGGGAAGATGTAGGACATGCATAGTGCAGATATGGCAAGGCCCCCCGGGTTGCTGTTAGTTTACAGCAGGGTTACATTTCGTCACCGGGACACTGAGATTCGTTGGGTCCTTATGCGGCTTTGCAAGACGGCGCGCTTGTTCGGTATCTGTGGAATTAATGTCGTGGCGCTCTCCATCGCCAGCGCGTCGTCCAGAGGGGCACAAGAGGGTACGCCATAAACTAAGCCTTATCGCGACAGATGGCTCCCACACCATGGGTAATGTAATGCACCGAAGGGGTTCTTGTATATGAGGATGCTGCGGGCATATCACGCCACTCAGTCAACATGGCAAACATTCTTGTTGAGGGGTAATCCCCTCGTATCGGCGTAAGTCGCCAAGTACAGCCAGCAGAAAAATTGCACGGCTTCCTTCATCGAAMGCCCAGAGACAATCATGCCATAAAAGTAAACTGCAACTCCTCATTGTCTATATCCATCTGCCCCCCTGCGGCAGTTTTTTCTGCCAACGCCTTCACCCGGTGCGCCTTCCTCGCTTTCTTGGCTTCTCTCTTCAGGTTCTTCCGACTTAACGGATTACCCCGCTCCATGCGCTCGAGTACATGCTCATCCATCGGAGCGTTATAGTCAGGAATGTCTTTACTCTTCCGTTGACGTTTCGGCTGACGAATATATCGCAGCTCCTCTGTCCGAGCTTCCAATTGTATATCGCCACATCTCGGATCATGGGCTGTGTCGCCAAATTGCGAAGGCGATCTTGACCGCTTCAGCGGATTGTGCGGCGGTGGACCTTCGTATTCCATTCCAGCTCTAGTACAAAAAAAAGGTTATATACTCAACCACATCGGGAGGGAGGAGAGGAGGGGGTAGCAATGAAGGGAGGGCGATCGAACGAAAAACCTACCCTTGATCTTCTGGGGGACCCTCTTCAGCATCAAAAAAGATGTCGCCGTCTTCATCAGCGTCCATTGAAACCTCATTCTTCTCGTGGCCAAATGCACCGGCATCTGCAGCTCCGAAAAGTCCATCGAGTTCAAAGGGCTTCGAGAATTGGGAGACGATTTGRGCTTGGCCTACACTCTCGGCGCCTGGAGCGACTACTGGCGCTCCGCCGCTAGCATTGGTCGGAACTGGGGAGATGTCAGAACCGTACATATTACTCGTGGATCTTTTTGCTTACTTGTTGAAGGTATTAGTGAAGGGTGGATGGATGGAGGCTCCGAGAAGTATGGTATTTTTTGGTGGTTCCARTCATTAAGGATCTGCCGCGCCATCGCCGTTAAATCCGGCGCTCCACCCTGTCGAATTTGAGGTCAAACTCTCAAAAGTAAATGATGTAGCCTAGGAATCGAACCTTGAATAGCCGGCCATGTGTCAGAGCGAGCATCGTCAAGAACTCGAGGGTGGAAGTGTATTCCGGGATCTTGTATATCTTTTGGAGYGTTTCAGGCGATGTTCGGTTTACAATTTCTTCCACTGTAAAAAAAAGAAAAAGTTATTTTTGTTTGGGGGGAGAGGCCAGCTTGAAAATTTTTAGGATCAGGGCTTACCGACAGCAATAGGATCTTCAACATCTTCGACTTTGACAACATTTCGGAGTAGAACATTTCCCTTCCTTTCACCATTTTTCCCATCRTCAAAATCATCGTCATCAAAAACTACACCGGGGGAATCCACAAYCCGCATACCCCTTTCCAATTGAACGGATTGCAGCTCCTTGGTGTGACCTGCCTGTGCGGCAACTGCGCAGACCTACAAGGAACGATAATAATAGTAATGGTAAGACAAAATCCATCGGATGGAAGGCAACACCCCCTACGTACCTTGCTCCTTTTCAAACTATTAATGAGACTACTCTTTCCGACATTAGGATAGCCCACAACTCCAACCGTGGCACTTCCCGCTTTTGGCTTATAAGCTTTCAACAGTTTAAGGAGCGCCGGTGCAGTCGTAGACGAAATATTAGATCGCTGATGTTGCGATGCCGAGGAAGATAAAAAAGGTAGCGTAGGCGTCGTATGTCGAAGATACTTTAGCCACGCTTGAGCATTCGCTTTAGGTATCAGATCTAACGTTTTTTTTGCGAAATCAGAATGTTTAACAACAGGGGTTTGTACGTAAACCCACAAAAAAAAAAAAGAGAGCAAAACTTCTCACCAATTTTATTCAAGACAAARACCAACTTCTTCCCCTCCACCTCTCGTCTCCGCACCTCCTCTTCCACAAGTCTACTCCTACACCCCTCCGGATCTCTCGCATCGAGTACYAGAATGATAATATCGCTCTGATCGATGACTTTATGCAAGGTCTTGAGGTAGTGTTTGCGGAGTTGTTCCTTCGTTTTCGTCTGCCCACCACCACCACCATTACTTGAAGAGGATGACGACGGCTCTCCGAACGTRTGACGCGCTTCGTCCTCTACCATCCTCACTAGCGAAGCAAGAGTCGGCTCGGATGCCATAGTCGCATCTGGATCTCGCTGGCCCACCGAAGACATCTAGAAAAAAAAAGAATATAGGAATCCCAGGTTAACGAAGAAAGGAAGAGGTCACATACCACAGACGCACTCCGCACATTCCTCGACCTCGCCTTCAAATCAGGAAGCTTGGGCACCCCAGGATCCTTCTTCAATTCTTACAAGAGAAGTGCATCAGGGGGAGGGAGAAAACGAGAAAGGAGGAGAGAGATTTTCCAAGCCTCACTTGATTTCTGAGGGACTTGTTTTTTTGTTTCTATTCCGCAAAAAGAAGGTTTATCAGGACAACTTTGGTTGGGCTAGAAATCCTTATTCCAAAAAAAACGACTGACTTGCTCTACCCATCTCTAAGATCCCGAGTTCCAAAAAAATTATGATGAGGGATCAAGGTGAAAAACGTTAATTGCCTCTCTCACATCACGGTCACGTCTGTCACGCGATATACCGCATCCGCGTCCATGACCTTGCTTAAATACACACACACACACTTTATCAAAAGGGATAAGGGGCAACAAACACATAAATCTCAGGATCTTTCGAGGATACTGGCATTTCACTCGATAAGCGAACCAAAATTCCAGCTTATGATGGACTCTTTGAACAGCTCGTGTATGCCGCAGGGGAGTCGACGGTGGTTCCGAATCGTACATAGGACCTTAGGATTAGAATGCCGAAAATATAATAGCTTGTCCGCAGGCATATTCAAGTGGGTCCATCTATAATGAGAAGCGAACGAGCAATGGAAAGAGATAGCAACAACTAAGAATGCAAAAAAAAAAAACAAAAAAAAACGAGAGCAGTGCTAGTCTCCACACACACACGAAAATCCTTTCATAGCCCCATAAACCGTTCCCATTTGCTCATACACGAATACGGATCATAATCTATCCAAAAAAGATGTTAAGAGAWCTTTTTGGTAGTGAAAACAAAAGAGCTAATCCGGGCTTACCAAAATTCTTCGAAGGGCTACATGAGCACCTGCCGTCCTTCCAGCTACTGCCTAATTTCGGGCAGTGAGTATACGGATTATGCTCGTACCCGATGTCATCAAAGAAGTGGATTTGATCACGTTGGAGGAAGAGGGCRGCGGCRATGGAGTGRACAGGGGCATCTCCCCAGCGCTACGGAAGGAGAGAATGATCARCGAATGGTGAGATATAATYAAGAGAGAAAGCTCACCTCATAATAAAACCCGCCTTGTGAGTCCAGATATTCGAAAAATGCAGTGTAGGCATCCCCTCTCCAGAAATCCATATCCGCAATCTCAAAATTCGACCAGACTGTTGTGAACAGGTCAGCCAAAGTTGATGWTATGGGAGGTATGGAAGATGCTTACAGTGACAGAGGTTGTATTTATCTCCCCCATCACCATTCATGAACCCAAGCGCATTACCCTCGGCAATGAATTCKGGATGAGCTTTCGCAAATTCTTGGAATAGGTGCGGTTTGATTTGTTGGTCATTAGAGTACTTTAAAATGATGCGTACCGTTAACGTGGCCCCAGAGTGTTGGAATRGTGGCTTCATACTCGTACAGGGTAATAGTGAAAGCTATACGTGTAGAGTTGAGTGACAACTAACTATTGTCAAATGGACTGTGCACGAACAGTAGGTTTTGTTGTTCTGTTCCATGAACAAGAACGGGTCGTAGTTGATATCGCAGTGGAAATGAACATCGGGTCTTGTCGCTGCGAGTCAACGATGTGAGAGAATTGCGGATAAGTGGGGGTACATACTCGATGCGCCAGTACCAGCGGTATTTCTGCATCAGGGGATGCTTGAAGAAGAACTTGGCGACATCGTTAGATGGGGCAGATGATACAAAGGAGAAGATGCAGATATACATACTCCGGAATTGAAACGACACATATTCCGGTATCTACAGTCGGAGCTATGAGTGGGCTACTAGAGCAAGATAGTTTCAGGGCTTACGATACACTGCCTGCGCRACTGTCAGAACAGGAGGGGAGACAAGGGATCGGAAAAGAGGGACAGACCTCCGTAAATAATATTATCCGCAACCATTTTGTCTCTGTTCTCTTTGGCGAGAGTCTCGTTAATGGAGGCTGGCTGGAACCAGTGCTCGTGGGGGATCACTCCAAACTCGATCGGTGCAGCCGTCAACACCTGGACGCGCCTAAGTAAACGAGGGTCAGCGAAGACAGAGGGACCAAAGGGGGGGAGGGGGGGAGGGGGAGTGAGCTGACCGCTTGAAGTCGGTGGTGAACTCGACTTCGTTTAGGAAGACATAGGGATAGCGGTAACGCCTGTTGAACCTATCCTCGATCTCGCGGACACTGCGCACGGCGCCATCGATGTCCGAATTGCGGCAGAGAATGACAAAGGTGGCGTTTGCCCGCTGGTCGGTAGCGAGGTGCTCTAGGCTGTCGGCGGGGGTAAGAAAGGGGCCAATGTCTGGGGGGGGCAGGATGTGGTTCTTGATATTGGTCAAGGAGGTGGCTTGGCCGTAGGACTCGTGTGTGAAAGAGAGGATGTAGTGAATGGTGATCTGTCAGGACGGACGTCAGGGCGCAGGCTAGTGCATATTTGGACAGACGCACGATGAGGCCGAGGATGGCGAATAGATAGCGAGCAGAGGTGTTCATGAGTGGTGAGAGGAAGAATTTGAAAAGAAAAACAGCGGACAGCAAAAGTTGTAACAGAACACGCGATCAGATCTGTGATCATTCCACACCACAATGTGCTCTCCCGCCCTCATCGCCTTCGACCTAGAGTAAGCGCCTCTCGAACTCACCCCACCCGTCCTCATCCACCCGTCCCAGCTACACCCTCTGGGAGCTCTACATCGACACCTACACTGGTATGTCCTGGTCCCCCCTCCACACTGCAGTCCGCAGCCGAGACAAAAACACTCCACAGAGCCCTTGCGCCGAGATGGCAACGCCATCAACCAGGTTCTCGATCGGTAAAACAAATCCGAATCTGCATGTGCCTCGTACTCAACAACAAAACACAAGCTACGATGAGGTCATCGCATTCTCCAAGGACGTCCCCGCCATCCTCCACCATCTCAGAGCAGCATCCATCTCCATCGCGGCTTGCTCACGTACTCATGTCCCTAAGCTGTACGCGCCAATCTCTCATCATCCGTCCCTCGCAACGTACTGATGACGAGCCTTYCCCCCCACTTAGCGCGTATAAAGCCCTCCGCCTCCTCCTCCTCCCCCCTCCTGCAGGCGATGATAGCTCCAAACCCATTCCCGCCATCGACTTTTTCGATGAATTAGAGATATATCCCGGCACGTCTTTTCCAATTGAAATTCAACATCCACCACGCGCGCTAAATYACTACAGGGTCGAAGATCACCCATTTCAAGCAACTACACAAAAAGACTGGGATTCCTTACTCCAGCATGGTTCGTGTTCCTTCTTCTTGGCCAAATCGCATATATACAAATCCACACCCCACCTTCGGCAGCTTTTCTTCGATGACGAACCCAGGAACAGAGAAGTCGAGAAACTAGGTTAGCCTTCCCCCTCCTCAGCTCCAACGCCCTCGAGTAAAAATAACYCGATTGGCTCCCAGGTGTTACTTTTCAGCTCGTTCCTACTACCGGCCTCTCGCACAAAGTCTTTGAAAAGGGTCTTGCCCTGTGGAAGACGCGGCATCCTGAAGAAGCYTCGAATGAGGCGGAATCAAGTGTGAATACGAACATCACTTTCTCTGCCTTGCAACATAATTTGATGTCGGTTTACAGTGACCCACAACTGATGGTATCCAGGGCTATTAGATACGAATGGTTCCTCTCACTAATAGATGATAGTTTGACCCGATCGGTAAACAAATACCGTCGTTTATCTCCGTTGGCCCCTTCCATGCTTAGCAATAACAAAAAGGGGCGAGTTTATCACGTCCTAAGAGTACGTCCCCACCATCCTTCACTACCTCAGAGCAATATCCATCTCCTTCACTGCTTATTCACATACCTATCCGCACTAATCTCTCCCCTTGCAAGATTCTGATTACCTCCAATCACCCATGATGGAAATCATTGCAGTCAAGTTACTAGACTGTTCATCCATTAGCTCCTGCTTTCGCTCCCCTCGCTCCTTGTGCAAAACTGACCCTTCACTCAAACTGTCAGCGGATTGTGCTTGTGTCCTCTATGGCTCACTATTGTGTTTTTGAGTGTCCAAGATTCATCTTGACTGCATCACAAAACCTCACGTCAAAATCAAAATCACAAAAGATTCACGTATTGTAGCATCGACTCTCTCCCCCTTTTTTTACATTCTTTTTCCAAGAAAGGGGACCTGATAATTCCATCCGGCATCACATTCGATGGTATCATACCTCTTGACTTTGCCATCGCATGCATGTGGCAAACGACACATACCCCTTATCTTTTATCTTTTACTACTATCTAAGTCTAGTGATCATGGAGGCTACGTGTGTATCGGTGGACAGTGTGGATAAGGATAAAGTATACCAGTGAGCCTGTAACAGCTTCTTTATTTATTTAGCTGGAGGGGATTTTGATTTGTGCATCAAACGGCTGTGCTCGGAGGACCATCGATTCCTATGTTGGAGCTGTCGAGTGCTCGGATACTTGGTTCCTACGTCACATGGGCTCTTTTTTTCCCCTCTTTTGGTTATTGTCATCCAAGTATATCGAAGTAGTAAAAGAATAACGATGCCCCCTCGTGCGTTTGCGAGGACTTCCCGTTCTTTCACTTCCTCTACCCCTCATCTGCTTGTTCCAACATCATAGAGGTACAGTTACATCACRATGTAGCAGCGTAAAATTGGAGGCAGCTGGGCAGATGGCGAGAATGCACGCAAGTGAGGGATTCATAGAGGAGCCCATTGACTAGAAACCTTTCGAGGCTCAAGAGTTCTGCTTGGTCCCCCGCRGCGCCGAGTAACGTCCATCACCGAGACCGATATCCCTGCGCAAAACTGTTACCGTTAGTCGATGGGGTGGTGGTTAGGGGGTTAGATGCGATCCCGGTCTTTTCAGTTCTTCCTTCCCTCAAAGAGCTGTGAAGAGCAGCGGATTCTTCTGCGATAAAAAACAAAGACGAAGGCGTGGCGAGTGCGATCCGCTTCCAATAAATCGCAGGGCTTCTTCGGCCGCGTACAGAATTGTCAGTTGTAGCCGATGCCGAGGTGTAGAGGCCATCGGGGGCCCTCTTTCATCACTACGCTATTGCTACAATTTGAGATAGGATCCTTGCCACGGAAGGTGGGCCGATATGCGACAAAACGGAGAGCGGGATTGAAAAGAAAAGAGTAGCTAGCTTTAGGGCCTTCAAATATGGGCATAGAACGAGCACAAAATTTGTATCATGGGTAGTGTCTTGATAAGATTGAACGGGGATCTGGATAGCACAATTCTGGAGACCTTTTTGTGAAGCAGGACGCCTAGGRCCCGAATCTGGAATGGCCGTACAGCTGCATGGCTCACATCTTGCTCGCTCAAAGCACAAGCAGCYYAGAYTCTGCTTCGAGTTAGAGGGGGGYCGAGTGCCCATTAACAAACTATACTCGTGGCACTGTTTATTGTCGTCGTCGCGAGAGTAGAAAGTTGGTGTTGAACCACCCCCACCCCTTTGCGCGTATTTCCTGACCTCGAGCCTAGATCTCAAAGTGAATGGAGGAGGACGAGCATAACAAGGGGAAAGAGWGTGTGTGTCTGCCAGGTATGGCATGAAAAAAGCAAAAAGGCGAAGCCGACAAAATTCGGCCGATGATGGAAAGCCTGCTGAGGGACTATATGGGTGCTGACTAAAGACTTACCTAGCACGTTTTGGRGTATCTTTTGTCGAGGTCGATGATGATCAAGAGTAGCGACGAGTTTAATGATAGATTGGATATACTCAGAGGTCACCGGATTAGATATGAAGTTGGTTTCGGACCATAGAGAACTCAGCGAGCGGCTTGTTCGGATTCCACTCATCCTTCAATTAGAACCTACGCTTGTGGAGAAAGCTGTGTAGTTCCTCGACCCCTGTATTTAGCTGAGGATCGTCCCGGAAGAAGTAACCGCGGCCAGACACCAAAATGCGACACCAAAATGCCCACACACGTCCGTTGGAAAAAAAWTTTTCAACAAGTCTGAAGGCATGATGGGATACTCACGGATGGCAAGTTTGACTTGATCACTGACCTCGTGCTCAGGCACGTAACCTTATACCCGCTTCCCCCACCGTTGGGAATAAGGAAGGAATATATATATGCATATATATATACCGATGGTTTCTCCCTCAAGAAGTTCAATTGTACCAGCATCACTTTGAGTCCTCCGTTTTTGTGGTCCAGCAACGTCAGGCAATGGATTCAGGAAAAAGCATCACTCACAGTGAGCATTAGCAATCAGCCGATCGAGAATGTGTGAGCAGCTCGACTGGTTAATGTTTTAAGAATATCCAATAGCATCGGCGTTAAGTTTTTCAAGAGCTCTTTCCCCTCAAAATCGGACTGACTTTACGGTCAAATCCTGGGCTGGGCTTGAAGTTTGCAGGTATAAGAGGTCCCCCTTGCTTAAAAGCTACCTCCCCTCCCCCATCTAACGCGTCAAGTTGAACACGTTATCCCGCTTTAAAACCATCGCCATCCTATCCTTCGTTTTGTTCCACGCGCAGGCCACCAAGGTGGTAATAAAGGCAATTGGCGACAATACCGAAGGGTCCCCATGTACTAGCAAGGTCGATCTTGGATACTCCCAGCTGCGTCAGTGGCTGTTCTATGGAAGCAGCCAAAGCTGCAGGTCGCAGCAGGCGCATCATATGACATCCCCCCCTCCTCCCTTTTTCTAGATACCACGGAGAGAAAGGTATTAATCGTTGTGCTCCTTTACAGTCACGACACGCCGTGCCTTTGAGGCTCTAATTGGCGCAATCTCCTGACTAGGTGTACCCTCGGGGACTGCGGCAGCGATGGGATTAACCTGGCCTTGGAAGTGATCCAGCTGCTGTGTGGTGGTAAGTCGTTCCCGAAGAGGGGTGTGTTCCATGGCGTTAAGCCATGCGAGTAGCCTGAGCGCGTTGGTTGGAGTTGTGGTAGCGACGGTTTTCGACGGACGAATGTTGTGTTCAACGAGATTACATGTCCGTCTTCAAACTGAACATCATCAGTCTCAGAGTCTGGGTAAAGGGCGCACTTAACTGAGTAGATTGGCGTTCCCGATTTTCCCCACCTTCTCTCCTTGGGTCGCCCAACAGTACCATCGACATGGCAAAGGCCCTTTCCCCGACCCATCGTCGTCTCGAGTTCTGAGGAGGAGGAAGAGACTGTTCAAAGTCGTCCTTGACAGGTCCGACCAAAAATTTCTGTGGAGGATAAGCCRGTGTTCAGCGTAGCCATGCCCATAACTATAACCATAATCCATACATCCTTCATAGTCGCTGTCCGGAGAGTGAAAAGGACCGCAAATCGACAATAGTAGATTAGGTTTAGTCGGGAAGACCTTGAGAGCAAAAAAAAAAAAACAGAACCATCCTTAGGAGGCCCAAGCGTCGAGATCCGCGCACGGGGCCCATATTGTAGAACATCTGAAAGCTTACAGACTGCGTATTCATTCAACTCCCTGACTTCAGATTCACTCTTGTGGAAATGGCGCGAATGCCAGAACATCATGGGGCCCCAGGACCAGCAATGACGACRTAAGTCTGCCCGGAACAAAAAATTCATCGCGATGACATTTTCCCCCRACCGCCAAAAATGAAAAATGCATGCCGGACGATTGTGAAGCTCCACTTGCCTACGATGATACACTAGTGATCAACGTCAACAGAAAGGGATACGAACAAGGGGGCTCCAAGATGATAAGGACAGCGTGGGGAACTGATAAAGTTAGGAAGGGGGACGGAGGTCATCGTGGAGTGTGTGTCACCCGGGCTAAGCGAGCAGGTGGTTTGTGCGTGTTACAAGGAGGGGGGGGCGAAATCGGATGCTAGAGGCCTTACAACCTCGAGTCCGACGGCCCTATCGTAATGGGTACCCGTCTGTCTCCTGCGTCAAAACATCCGGTAGGGATTCCAATTGGGCCGAAAATTTACTAGGCCAACATGGGATAAGCTCATGAATTTCTTCAACGCCCCAGGTCTGAACTTGATGACGAAAGAAAATGCTCTCCGGACGGCTCTATCCCTCACAAGTGGGGTTTCTTCCTGATGACCGTCCTCAGTTGATCTCCTATCGATGCGGGCTCGCGGCGGACAATAAGCTGGTCATCGTTGTACATTCAAAACACGAACAAGTATTAAACAGCTTAACTTGTTGGGGGGCAGTTTGAACGCCACTATTTGCTCTAGTCCATGTCAGCCAGTCACCACTTACACGCGTGGCGCATCTCGTAAGAGGTCTACAAGCAGGGTGTGCAGGGTGTGCAAGGCCTGCAGGCCGTTAGGGTGTGATCCGGTTAAGAACAGCTACTTGTCAATGAATGGGYACAGGTATATTGAACAATAAGGCAACAACAGGGGGAGGGGTAATTACAACATTAACAACGAATGTATAGGTTGGAAAGTCGAATGTACGGTGCATTCAGTGTTCGCCGCCTTGATAGTTCGGGTATATAGATGAAAATGCCGTCAAACAAACAAGGGCTCAGCTCAGCTTCATGCGTGCTCAAGCTAGCAGTATTGCGTTGTCATTTATATGGACCGAGTTGAGTAAAGGGAATCACATACGACGTTCAATCTTCCAGGTCTGGTGGAGACCCTCCCAGGTCCACCAGAGAGTGATGGGATTGCCAGGGACACCGCTGCCCCACTTAGACAAGTCCAAGTTGTAATTGGTGAATGGGACGAAAATACTGCGAAGCGAACCGAGATGCGTCAACAATGAGTTTTTACGCCAGTGGTCGCGACCGATGGAGGAGAGCATCTGATCGCGAGGCCAAAAGAAACTTACCGGAAAGTATCTTCGTTAGCCTCATCGCGCCAGATGTGCCATTCGAAAGGTTGGCTGACACCCACGAGGGGTGTTCCGTCCGCGGGATTACCCTGAATACCTAGATACAACCCCGAGGAGACGGAGCGAATGGTCCAGGATTTACCAGTCCAGTCGAAGGTCCACTGCTGGTTTGTTCCGCTATGATAAGGATAGCCAATAACTAGAACGGGCGCGGGTGAGTACGTGGCGCGGGTCGGGACGGTTCAAAAAAAAGAAAAAGAGGAAAAAACGCTTACTGGTTTTGTTGTCCACGCCTGATAGGTCGACAACAGTGCCAGCCTTCACATTGGTGATTTTGTATGTTTGACCAGAAACGACTTCGACGCTCATGATTGCTTCCTAGGAAAGAAGGGGCGTTGAGGTAGAGTGCGGGAGGGTGGGGAGGTACGCCTGGTTACAAGAATGGGGGGGGCACGAAGGATTGAGCTACTTTGAACAAGGCTTTATGTATCAGAAGACAGAAAGCATGTTTATGTCACTGTTGGATGGGTTCTGAGCATTCCGTACGTCATAGAAGAGGTCGCGGTGTGCTGATCGTGGCCATGGAACGCGTGGTATGCCGCCGTTAATTCATTTTAGGTCAAGTTCTACTGACGAAAAAGGTAGGGCTGCTCTAGAAAACGCGATTCACGGTGCGGCAATGCCACGCACAGACCAGGTGGCGGTGGAATGAACGTCGATAGCTAGYTTTTTGGCCTAGGGAACCGAAGAATCTTTAATTTTTTCGGTGCGGATGCGGCCTAGTGGATGTCAGAAGCCTCGGTATATGTTAAAAACATGACAGGTGGATTGARAACGTGTGTCCCTGGGCGTCCGATACAAGAACAGAATGCGAGCCGYGTGTTGGTGTTGAGGAGGCTGCACGGTGGCGRGATTGCACTTTGTTTAATTGTCCATTTTGTCTGCGGAGACCCCCTGGATGGGGAAGCCACCAAGCGTGCGACCGGATGGACCCGACGACAATGGAGCTTCGAGAAAGAAATGGCGGGCGTGGGAAGCGATACCGAGGGCAGGTGATGGCTTACGTAAGCCTGTGGTGAGAGGCGAGGGTGAGAAATCCCCATCCCAGCCACGAAGGACACCGACCTTTTTCTCCACAGCTCCTCTCCCAACGACCGCCCAGTTGTGCATACCCAAGGGCACGCGACTCACGCTGCGATACGCTCCTTTCCGGCACAACCAGTGCTGACCTCACGCTCGGACAATCCGCCTCCGTCTCACACTCTCCCCCTCCGCGTTTCTGACTAAGTTACTACCTCTAGGATACCACCCCTTTAGCTTATATCCATATCCTACATGCCTGCACCTAAATCTGGATCTGCCCTTTTCCTGGGCATCGAGCTTTCTACGGACCAGTTTCGTGCATCTATTGTCGATGAGAGTTTGGAGCTCATAGGCGTCGAGTGCGTCGATTTCGATAGCGAACTGCCCGAATATCAGTGCGTTTCAGCCGCTCATCCTGTGGGCGCTTCCAACTGATCTTGCCTCGATTACAGCACACAGGGCGGCATTTTCACCACGCCCGGGGATGCATATACCACGCCGGTAGAGATGTGGATCAAAGGCCTGGGTAAGTCCCGTCCTGCAGCGCAAGAATTCAGCGGCACGCAACTCTCCAAAGTCTGCGTTTATTTTTGTCCCAATGCACTTGCAGCACGTGGTGAATTTGACTTTCTTCTCACACGTGATCCACAGACGCATTGCTCGAGAAACTCGCCCGAAGCCACGATCTGTCGAGAGTCAAATCAATTAGCGGCGCAGCCCAAGTAAGCCCTCGCCAACACTCTCGACACAACACACAGGCTCACCGTCCTCAAGCATGCCTTGGTCTGGTGGAAATCAACCACCGTTCCTTCTCTTTCCTCTCTCGACCCTAATCTATCCTTCCACTCGCATTTCTCCGCGCACACCTTCTCTCTACCCAACACACCCATATCCCAAGATACCGCCTCGCACTCCCATGCCCTAGCAATCGAAAATATGCTTGGTGGCCCTGAAATCATGGCTGCACGAGTTGGCACCTCTGGCACACCCTCCATGGTTGCTGCACAGCTCCTCCGCATACGCGAAACTTGGCCACAAGAAGTCTGGGGGCGGACTGGACGAATCCAACTCGCAAGCGCATTTCTTTGCAGTTTGATAACCGGTAAATGGATACCCATGGGTGAGGCTGAAGCTTGTGCGACCGGGATGTGGGTCCATGGAGCCAATCCCAACGCTGGTGGCGGCCAAGGCCATTGGGATGAAGGTGTCCTTGATATCGTTGGTGGTAGCCGGGAGGAAGGTCGCCGTGTTCGAGGATGGCTGGGCGACGTCGATACCTCAGGGGGAGGCAGACGCGTCGGGAATGTCTCGCGATATCTCGTGGAACGCTTCCGCTTTGACCCAGGTGGGTAGGTCACCAAATCAAAAAATTCTATTGATTCGAGCTGCCGGTAACAGAGGCATTGGTGGCCCCATTTACGGCTGACTACTTGGCAAACTATCTCTCACTATGTCCATCCTCCAATGACGCAGTACTATCTTTCGGTCCAATGGATATGTTACTTACGCCCGCACAACATTATATCCCTACACGTCTGTATAATCTATTCCCCCATCCTGCTCAAGACTCCGGTGATAAGCGGAAGTATATTGCTGTTCTTTGTAGCAGGTCGGTTGCCCATTCTAATCACTACCCTGCACCTATATCTGAAATTCCGGCACCCTAAACAGGAATGCTGATGTTCCGCGCGCATTGGTGCGCGATATGTACACAAAGAGCTGGAGCGCATTTGATCGCTTGGTTGCAATCGTTCCTCCAGGAGGTTCCATTGGGTAAGCCAATTTGTTATTACCTGGTCCCGTTCTTGCATTCCAATCACGATCGCGGATCCCTTAGGCTCGATGATAAGCTTTTTAGCTTTTGGCATCTTCAAGGCGACAGCTACCCATATTCGCATGTCAAAGGCATCTATCGCTTCGAGACAGGTATTAAAGTAAACGAATTCAGGGATCTTCGAGCGAATCCACGGTGCCTCCTCGAAAGCCAGATTCTCTCTTTCCGAGTCAAATGGTCGAGGATGATCTCAACAGGTGTGTTAGGCTCCCCTAGAAAAGGACCGGGTGTAAGCCAAACGCCGCCACCATTTGTCGGGAGAGCAGCCCCCTCAGCAACTTCGAGTTTGGGGCTGCCATTTGATCCTTACGACCATACTCCACTCCCCGCCCGCGTCATCTCTACAGGGGCCGCAGCCAATTTCCCTAGCGTGTCTAATTTAGTCGGAGATGCATTCAATGCTCCCGTCTTTGTGCCTCTCACCCAGGTCGACTCTGCACAGGTCGTTCCACATCGTAATGCTCCGGTACAAGGGTTCCCAGGTCGGGCCGCATTGGGTGGAGCCTATGTCGCAAGATGGGTGTGGGGACGCGAGTGGGGCGTAGGCGGGTTGGGAATATTCGAAGATGAGATTAGGAGGTTGTTTCAAAAGAGATGGGTCGCCACCGGTGGAATGCAGTTGAGAACAAATATCAACGGAACAACCAGCGTGACTGCTGGGCTCTTGGGTCCTGGAAGCGGAGCGAACAGCGGGACAAGTACTCCGTTTGGATCCCGTCCAGGTCTGGGAGCAACCGTATTTGAGGAGGACGAGGACGAGCTGGAGAGGGAAAGGAATGGCAGGGTCGGGCTTGGGATTGATGGTGGAGGGGCATACCAACAATTTGGTGGTGCTGTCGGGGTGAATGTGCCCCCTGGGCTTGGTATGGACAGTCCACTTGCGGCGAGGTTGAGAACGCCAACTGGATCGGCGGTGGAAACGCTTTTGAGTGGTGGATCATTGAAGACGCCTTCGACAACATACATGACACCGGACTTGGGATTRGGCAATGCAGGTGTGATTAGTCCTGCTGAGTCAACATCGAACGGGACGCCTGGGTCTGGTGCGACGCCCGCCCTGTCCAATCCAACTCCTTTGACACCTGTTATTGCGCTGCCGACGTCGGATGCTGAGGCACAGATTGGTTTGGCCAAGGTCGCCGAGCCGGATGTGGATGCATTTTTGACGTATGCTGCGATCGTCCCCGAGTTTTATCGATTGGAAGGGATGTTGGTCAAGGGTATTGTGTGATGTCTCAGTTATGTTGTGGCTTTTGTTTACAGGTTTTTTTTATCGTCTTGGCAAAATCTCTCACCCGTCTACTCGTACTCCTCTCCTCCGGACGCTGACACCTGGCTATCCAATGCTTTTTTTCTTCGGGCCGATATCCACACACTCGCCTGCTCCTATCCTAAAACAAAACAGCAAAATCGGTGACTATGCGCCATAATGTATCTATAGAGCAAAAAAAAAACTCGCTTTCTGTCTACGCCTAAGTATGCACATATCTGCTTAGTTTTGCTCTTTGCTTTGCTCGATCCCTCTTTCCCCTCCTCAAATGTTAGTTTTGTCTTTGTTGGGTTATGATTCCCTCTAGGCTATTTCCTGGCTCTCGAATATTTGATACTTRAATTCTGAAGCTGAAGGTTATGAAAACGGAAAGCAAGGACGAATGGTTGGGTTGGGTCGAGGGATTGGAGCTTGAAGAGAATCAAACTTGTCAGCTGATTCCTGGCAGCTGATGGTTCGCTTCCCTGTTTATCCGCTGTGATCCATCGCCCTACATGAACACAGAAGTCAATYGATAACTCCCTGGGTGCTTCTTCCAGAATGGACCTGTTAGCCCAAGTGCTTGGCGGTTGATGTTGACAGCCCATTTCCTATACCATCACCTGGCTGGGTGCCTCGAAAGTTCCATCGGAACAGCTTGTGCAGAGATGTTTGTCCTTCCTGGTCGACTTTTGGTGTTTCGTTCCCAGATTGACCGAGATAGTTTGTATGTAGATGAACATGAGGCCTCGGATCATGATCATGGGCCTGGTGCTCTCCTGTTGGGCGTCTGTAATTCGGTAATGAAAGTTTGTCTTGTTTTGAATGAATGACTGAGCTGGTGTCATCTTGGTTTATCAGGGTTAGCCACTTCTAGCAAGGAGCTCGAGGGGGGCGTGAAARTCGCTCGCGAAGAGTTGTGTTATTTTTAAATCGACGAYATTTCAGCCACTGACCCCAGTTTAATTAAAGCGGCAGCGGTATCTTTACTGATGTGTTTGGGGACATCTCAATGGTAAGCTTCGTATCTAAATACTGGATCACCCAAGGGTTCGGATTGACGAAAGGGCCCCTTAAACGTTCGGGGGCTCAGATGTCGTGTTGATTCCGAACGAGACCGCCTGCGGTCCTCCCCCACCCCACCCCTATCTGATTCATTCTAACCGCTCGCGGGAGCATTTGTGATGCTTTCACCCCCCGCATAATTGACATTTGTCCATGGTTGGAACGGGCAAAAACCCCAAGTATTAAACTCCACTTCCAAAGTGATTGACTGCGGCCGTGCAYTGTTATAATGACCATCGAGGAATCATGACTTCTATTTACGAATACGCCACTCATCGATTAGCACCAAACTGATAGGGGCGGTCACGTTCCCAGAAACGATCTGTGGACCGCAAGGTGTTTGTTGGTCCAGTGGACCCTATCTATAGCTCCGTCGAGTTTATTCCAGAGCCCCATTGCATGACCTCATAGGACCCGAAACTGTCTAGCGCCGGGACATATATAGGGGTAAATTCTGGAAGCGTACGATTACCCCAAATCTTGAAACTTGACTCTCATTGAAATCTATCAGCCATTATGTCTGCCGAAGTAACTAGTGGACATCGCTACAAGATAGTCAGCAAGAAAACCCCCAAACTTGTCCTCGATCTCTCTGGTGCTGATAACCGTTCTGGTATGTTCACGGCACCCTGAGTCGAGGATAATACGCCCAACTGATGTTTTCTTTTCATCTCAGTGATCGGCTACGAATGGCACGGCGGCGATAACCAGAAGGTAGTTTCTTCTCCCCCACTTCTTTATTGTACAATGTCACTGAGATCTGTGGTAGTGGGAGATGCACCGTACCGAGGGTGGCTGGCATATCAAGAACGTCGGTTCTGGCTTGTATCTCGCCGTAGAGGGGCACCGAAATGCCCAGAACAACTACTCCAATGGTACAAAAGTCATCTGCTCACAGGAACAATACGAATGGCACATTTGGCAAGAGAAGAGTGTACACAGGTGCGACGATTGGTGCATGACTCGCATTATGCGATCTTAACTTGGATCGCGTTTGGAACATTCACTTAGGATTACTATCCCCGGTGTTAAGAAGAGTCTTGATCTCTCTAACCATGGTGCTGGACCTGATATTGAGATTTGGGGTACATGGGATGGAGAGAATCAGCTCTGGAAATTTGAGCAAGGTTAGTTCCAGAGTTTTCTCGCTCTAAGCTGGGATTCTCACGCCTTGCTTTTAGTCTAAGTGTGTAATAGTACAAAAACCCAAATGGAACTACAAAGCCGTACTAAGTACACTAGTGATATTGAAATGAATCATCAAAATTTCTGTCCTTGCACCCACTTGCACAGGTCTTTGAGTATCAACAACAACGACGTATGGATTAACAAGCGAACGTAGGAGTCAGATCTTATCTAACTAATAAATGTCCGATCAAACGCATCCCAGGGTCCCCAATGACCCACATTAACTCCCACTTCCAGGAATACCCCCTTCTCTTGTTACAAGGTAACAGCAGCAACGGCTAGCATGATACCCATCATACCGACGTTTATGGTCACTCTGGCGACACCATTGTTCGAATTCGGGGTGGACGATGGGGATGCCTGCGACTCTGCCCCGGAAACCGCTGCTGTTGGCAACCTTACTCCATTAGCAGCACAAGCTGTGATATAATCTGTGCGCAGATTTAGGTCAACAAGGGTTATTAAATCCTMTYTTWAAGATGGTCTCCTTACCRTCCACRGAGAGTTGCCAAGTCTGAGCGTCCGTGCTCCCCACAGCCGGCATGAGACAGTTGAAACAATTGATGAGGTCTTGCTCGTTTTGCTCGGTACATGTGCATTTCGCATCCGTTGAATTTACGCAGCCCTGAAAGCTAACTTTAGAAAGAGAAGGTACATATATTAACAAGAAGGAGGGTACYCACACTAAAGGTGTTGATTGGTTGCGCGCATTGCGACCTGCATTGCTCCGCGACGTCTGTGCTGTTYGCRTCTTGTCGGGCGGACAGAATTCGATAGTGTGCATTTCGACCGAGTAATTCAACTTTTGCTCCAGTAGCTGTTTATTACAAAGTAAGCTTCTCGGATCCTAGAAAAGGCTCACTCGTTACTGACCAAAGGTAACAACAAAGTTGAGGAGAAGAACGAGCGGAAGGGTTGTGATAATCATGGTCAACAGATTATACAAGATCTGTGCTAAGTGAGCTGGATAACCGTGTGCCTAGTGTCAAAAGCAGGGGGGGTGGTTGTCAAAAGGAGGGATAGCGGTGGTTCCTTGCTTCTCTTTATAATAACAAACGATTCTGACCGCCAGCGCGGYTCCCGACTTATCGTGGGCTCTGTTGTATAGAATTTTAAACCGAGGACCTAAGCGTTGGTTCTTCTCCGAAGCAAGGACCATGCTCCGTTAAACATCGCTTAACGCTAGCACATGCACACCCATGCTTTTCTTGACACTAATTTTAGCAGATTATATGATATCCGGGCCCGGATACGACAACYGTTGATGCCCTCTTGATGTTGCCTGTCCAACGCCATTGATGACACTAATGATGCGGTGCCTTCTTTTTTACAGTACTCTCGTGTGTGGAGGCGATATTATTGCGTTCTGGGGGYACAGAGTTGATCAACCAGGAGTGCTGGGTGGTTAATTATTCGCAATCATGAGCGCGTGGGAAAYTATGTAGCTTACCTCACGCCATCCCACACCATGATTTCGCGGAGAGGGGTGAACCGATGTCAGCTGTTATAAGAGTGGCATTGACAGTGGGACTTCTGGGAACTCACGACTCTACCCTCTAAGGCACTATACGTAGTCAGGTCAAGACCCTTGCCAAAAAGAAAAAGTTGTCAACGAGCTATCAACACACAGACCCAAGGACCATGGTCACCGTTAAGCGGGTCGTCGTAGTAGCAGGTGAGCTTGATGAACATCTCYAAAACCACCGCCACGGTGTCGCCCGAAATCAAAAGAAATAAAACGTTCCTATCCCTGCGGCAATCTCTTGTGCARTGTTCTCATCAACCGATAGTTTGATAACTGGGGTACTCATATAWACACGCGAACCACTTCTTTACAGGTATCGGAAATGGATCCGGAACAGGCGCGGCAGCGGCGTAAGTCGACGGCCTAGGGGCTTCTCGTTCTTTCGAGGTCGCTAAGCCGAAGCGGTATATATCATTCATCACCAGGGGCTGACATGAACGCATTTGTCCTATTTTTGATCCTAGGCGTTTATTTTCCAAGGAGGGATATGCTGTTGCATTGTTAGGGAGGCAGCAAGATCCTCTCAGCAAGCTAGCGGAGGAAATAGGCCGAGCGGGCGGTGAGGTGGGTTATCGTTTCGTTTCATCCTYGGTCGCCTCGCGACATCGTTACCCACGAGAGAAGGGTGCTAGAGGCACAGGACATAGCTGATTCGAGGTTTKTTACCCATGCACTACACAGGCTGTGGCATTCCCACTGCCAACCTATTCAGCTCAGGACATCACAAAGACATGGACAGCTATCAAACAGCAATTTCCGAAGCCGGCATATGCGATCACAGTCGGCATCTGGAATACCGGCTATGGGGTGTTCAAGCGGTTCCTGGATGTCACTCCGGGTGATCTCGAGCAAACTGTTCAGGTCAATATCATTGCGGCATTTGCCTTTGCCAGGGAAGCTATTCTTACGTTCAAGGAGAACGAGATTGAAGAGAGAAATGGCAAGCGTGGTGCAYTGATATTCACTGGTGCTACAGCYTCTACTCGAGGGAATRTCCTTACRAGTTCYTTTGCTGCTGGCAAGTTTGCTCTGAGGGCATTGTCGCAGAGTTTGAACAAGGAATTTGGACCGGAAAATATTCATGTGGGTCGTTACGCTTGGCATTCTCAAAAGTTCATAATTATTGATGATCCTTCGCGTGTAGGTTTCCCATGTAAGTCCGTACCGCTTGTYAGTGTTTGTCCGTTTTTGTGACCTCCGTTCTGGCTTTGTTTCTTTCTACAAGGCTATTATTGATGGCCGTAAGTTGCAATGATGCCTTTAAAGAATAGTTGACTCAGATATMCGTGCAGGTATAACAACGGATCGCTCCCGGGAAAACAACCAAGGTGGTCCCGAGTTGAATCCAGATAGCATCGCAAACGTAAGCTATACATAACCTGTCCAGTGCACAACTCTCACAATTTTACCAGTCGTACCTGTACCTTGTCAAGCAGGATAGATCTGCATGGACTTGGGAGTTGGACTGTGAGTGCACCACGACCAGCAATGTACTGACAACGGGGTTATTGATGATCATGTTTCTTCCCTCCCCCCCAAGTGCGTCCCTCTCACGAGAAGTGGTGAAAGGTTTTGGCAGTGCAATTTCGTCGGTACATTTAGTAGTGTAAAATTAAACAGCAGTGCTCATCAGTTCATCAAACTGCAAAGTGAAAAACCCTCAAAGTCAGAAGAAGACGGCCCCCGTTTCTTCACCACTTCTCATGGGCAGGCCGCACTAAAAGCTAGGTTGAGCCATAAATACATTCAGTGGGGAAGGCGAACCTACAATCTAGTTCCCATGTCCAAGCGGAGCGATCTTGGTTGGTGAGATACAGGAAGGCCTATAAAGCCCGTTGAGAAGTTTGCCCTCCCCCCGGAGTTGATTGGCATGGGAGAGCACATACATCTGCAATACTCTCTGGCTTCAAGTGAACGTTKGGATCAGATTCAAACTCTTTGCTTTGACTTGCAAACATTTGGCGAGTGCGGTCCGTAAGAATCACTATAGGCAATATCACCTAATGTAGAAAAGATATCGCGTAGAAGAGTTCTCTCACCTCCGTCTATAATAACCTTGAGGAGAATGGTCTGAGAATGAACTTGAGATTATGGGAAAGATGAATGCTCACATTAGATACCTGGTTAACCCCGTGAGTTCAAAAGCTGGTCTTATGACTGGAGGGGCACATACATGGATATTGTCCTTACCAAAYTCCTTGGCCAAACTTTGGGAGAGAGCTCTCGCGCCGAATTTGCCGGCGGCAAGTAAACTAGTCATAGTATTTCCACGGAGACTTGCCGTTGCTCCAGTAAAAATCAAAGTACCGCGTTTTCCCAGGGGTTCTTCCGTTTTATTGTCTTTGAAAGTGAGGATGGCTTCGCGGGAGAATGCRAAAGCRGCAGCTACACCGACTTGCAAACTGCTRTTTACTTCTTCGGRGGTTATCTCTAAGAAGGGTTTGAAGACACTTTGCCCGGCGTTGAATACTGCAGCGCGAATGCTATAGTCTGGACTGGCAAATTTTTCTCGGACTGACATCCAGGTGGAAGATATATCATTGTAGGAGTAGGAAGTCAGAGGAAACGCTGTTGCCTTGAACGTGGGGGTTCAATCCATTCGGTGCTGGAACTAGGGGATAAAACTCACATGTCCTCCGGAGCGATTGATTTCTTCCTCCAGGTTATGAAGTGAATTTCCTTGCCTTGCTAGTAGAGCAATGCTATACCCTTCTTTTGAGAAACGACGGCTATTGTATCGTCAGTGAAACATATCTGCGGTGACATGGATTACGGCCCAACGCAACGGCAGCTCCAGTTCCGGCAGCATTCCCTACACCTGAGTTGGTGTCCATTGAGTTCCAAACGTACATACGCAGAGAGCTTTATTTACCTGCAATGACGAGCACGCGTTTAGTGGGAGACATGGTTTCTTGGTGGCGGGTTTCCAGTGTCTCGAATGCTCAGTAGACGGAAACGACTGACGTCACGACCCCAAGTAGGAAATGATTATATCATCAGGACATTGCCGTGCAGTCTTTGTGAGCACAGATCTTGTCAGCAGCCATGCAGGGCTCACCAGACACAAGCCCGCCTACCAAGAAATTACGGATAGAGGACAGCGAAACTCTGCCTATTGAGGATGAAGACACRGAAGACAACTGCAGTATATGCCTGCAACCCTTGGAAGACCGCACCGTTATACCCACTTGCTCGCACGAGTTTTGTTTTGATTGTTTGATGATCTGGACTGGTATGTTCTCCGTTYTTATATAGTCAAAATCATGCTCATGGTGTGGTTATAGCCCAGTCGCGTCGTTGTCCTCTTTGTACGCAGACTATCGGAGAATATGTCATCCACGACATACGCTCGCAGTTTGATTATCGCAAATACCATCTACCGCCTCTGCGGTCAAATTCACCACAGCCACTATTGCCATTACAAACTACCGCTGCCATTGAGGCTAGAAATGTGGCTAGACGCAGAAGAGGGCGCCAGCGTGACAGGCAGCGACGGGAAGAACTAGACGAGAACGATAAACTCGAGATGTCCATTGCGACACGAAGGTGGATTTATAAACACGATTTATATGCTAAAGTACGTCTGATATTTTGGTCAAATATCCGACAATTTGATTCTCGAGGSTCCCAGGTCTGACCCCCGGTATTAGCATGTCGCATCCAACTCTTACACCAAGTATCGCCCATACCCCACACCTGCACAGTTTGCAGCTTCACCGGATCTTATATCACGGACTACAACGTTCCTCCGTAGAGAGCTCCAAGTTTGGGAGGGACTCGACGTCGAAGTATGTACCCTAATATGTTCCATATCACAAGGCTAACGGTGCCCCCCCTCAAGTTTTTGACCAATCTCATCATATCCMTCATGAAATCAATCGATGTCCGCTCCGAGTCAGCCGTGAAATTGCTGGCCGAGTTTCTGGACATGGATGCTCCTTATGAACCAGGAAATAGACATGTCAACGCAGAGCACTTTGCTCATGGTGAGTGAATGCCCCGTCCAAACCTCAGACAGCTGCTTTACGGCACGTCAGAGGTTTACTCGTATGTCCGGTCACCGTATCGCGATCTTTTTGTCTACGATAACGTTGTGCAGGTTGGTGTTTCATCCATATCTATGGGTCCGGGTGCTTATGTTTTTCCCTCCCGCTCCCGGGTAGTATGACCGCCCGGCAGACATTTCACCTCCTCCGCAGAGGGGGCGACATCATACTAGATGGCGAGAGAGGTCTCGGGGAAGGGCGGAATCTAAAGAACGTAATGGTTCACAGTCCCCCCCAAGATCACCGCGACAGAGTGGCCATAGAGGGTCTCACTTAGATGAACAGCGGCAGGGAACAAGGGACCAGCGCGGCATACACAGTAATATTACTACTAATTCATTTCGCGCCACCCCAGAAAGGGAAACGAACCGGCTGGACAAGCCCGAGGCGTCGAGTTCGAGGTAGCTGAAAACACCTGGCTTATGCACCGATACTGACGATGGGTGTAGAAGGGTTGGCAGCAATGAGCCACAGGCTGACAGTGCTCAGGATAATGATCATGACTCTGAATTCCGCAACGACCATGTCCCTGTACCGTCTGTGTCCAGGAAGGGGAAAGAAAGAGATGTATGTAGTTCGTGATCATCACAAAAAGAATATTCTTTGATAAAAATCTTCCCATACAAACCCACCCACCAACGCCAAAACAAGGTATTTTCTGAACGCACAGCCCAGTCTCCACATCGTCCGTCGAACGATCACCAACCCGGCGATGCACACGCACGAAGAACCCTCGAATCTCTCTTGATGAACCCTCCGCCAGAAATCAACTACAGGGCTGTGAATTTTACAGATGGCTGGGTGCATAACCCTTCTATATCCCATGTCAATCGAACGGAAAATCCCAAGGGAAAACGGAAGATTGATCAGCTCAATTCACCACGTACACCRCAATTCATCGACAAGACTCATGCCGAGATTCTAGCTTCCTCCAGCCCCCGATTGCCCTCTGATCGCCAACAATCTACCGTCTCGGACTCTGGCCGCCGTGCGAGRCCTCAACAGCCACGATTGAAGACCTTACTGGATTCTGTGCGAGCTCATCTGAAAACGGGGGCCCTCATGCCGCAAGCGATCAATACTACATCAGGGGACAGCGTCCCGAGTTGTCATGCGTTCTCGGGCGAAAGTTCTCACTATCAAGCCCGGTATCACCAACGTCTATCTCTTCTTCAACGTCTATCAGACCCGGTGACCAGCCCCGTTGATGACCAACAGTCAGCTCAACGCTRCGCCACCGGTTCTCACCACCAGGATGAAAATGATAGCGGGACGTCGGCGCTCGGCCTGACGTCAGGAAACAAGTCACGGGCTACTCCATACACACGCCGTACCGGGGAACAAGTCATCCCAAGCCACCGGAACGTAATATTCAGTGCCCTCGTTTCTCTGGATAATGAGCTGCTGTGCACACAACGGCGACCATCAACCCTACATGACGGTCACCAAGACAATTCCATAGAGCACATTCCTGATGCAACGCAAAGCCTTCCGACTTCTGTAATGGAGGGTACAAGAGGCGCTAGTCCCAACGCGATGCTAGAGATTATACCGGACGGCAGGGCTCAGAGCGGCACTCCCACGGCCCAGCTTGATATTTCTTCAACCTCAATGCCAACACGGGTGTCGGACACTGGCTGCATAAATAGAGTTCGTGACAGGGAAGGTTCGAACTAAGTTTCCTTCAATGGGAGTTCCTGCATATACTCACGTTAAAAAAAAGGGCGGCATCAGTTCGACAAACCACACGTGGGATCGACCCCATGTCCTGCGACAGCGACCACAACCTCCATTTATACACACGGCCCGCCTAATTCCGCTCCAATCATGATGCATCAGGATCAAAGTCTCAGAGAATCCCTTGGTTCGGGTTTAAGGGCGAAGCTSTTGTTTCGCTTGGGAGAAGAGAGGAAACAAGCTTGCGAAGCCTCAATATTCAACTCCACGAACTCTGGTCTGGACACGTATGTCAAAGAAGGGGAAGAAGAATGGAGAGGCCGACTAATTGCCTCCCCTACGGACTCGGATGGGACGCAYCTACGTCAGAGACTTAGACAGGATGGACAGAATATCTCCAAAGTCTGATGACAAACGCCCTGCGACGATCAATGCGGGGATTGTCGTGATCTTGATGGCGAAGGGCCTAGACCCCGCGCCTCCGATACTGTGGGTGCGGATATGACCGCTTTGGAGGCGGAAATTGAGAGAGAGAGAGCGCGGGTTACGGGCAAAAATGCTGGCGGTGGAGAAGTACTTGGGCGACCCAAGGTGATTCGAGCCCTGTGGCACTCAACTGCTATTGAGTGGGTCGGGGCGTATCGTAACGGGTGGTCCCATGCTTCGTTGTATATGTGAGTATGTTATGGGCCGTGATCTCCCAATACAATGAGCTTTTGAATTTTATTGCATCACCCACACACCCGGAACTGTATATTTTCATCAGTTTCTGGAACATATCCTTATCGGTAAAGACAGATTTGTATATAGAGAATTCGATTACAATATAAACGTTAGAGGTTCGTCACAATAAGGGAGGATATATCGGTAAAAAGCGCACCCGCATTATCACAGCTGAAACAAAAGAGAAAGATTAGAAGACCGAAGGAAGGGATACGGATGTGAATGTGATACAGACAGATTTAATAAGGAACGAGCAAAAAAAAATACAGAAGATTAAGAACAGATTGCCCAGGGTACTACTATATGATATCGTTCGAGGATTATAGGGGATAATAAGATTCAGGCTGGGATAAAGAAGGACAGAGGTAGGATTCTGAAAGGAACGAATGAGACATTTTTGGCTACTTGAAGGCACCGGCGTTGGGATTGTTCGTCAAAGGGCGTGAGCAAGTTTATTTCACTGAAGACAAAAGAATGAATAGGGAAGAACGGGCTTGGTATGTCAAGAATCCTCGCGAGAAGTCGCTTGAGCATCATCTTGATCATCACCCAGATTCCTTTGAGAGTCTGGAGAAGCAACTGGGGAGGTGCTCGTTGCGGAATAGGGTACGAAAGTCGCACGGACGGGATCATATCGGCCACTACGGATCGAGGGGGGAGGCACAGGTACAGTAGTGGGTGTAGGTGTAGACAGCCCAGGAACGGGCGGTGGGTCTGTAACACTAAGGGATTCCTGGCGTACTACACTAGACTCTCTCCAGTGAGCGATAGGGGATGCTGAGCTTCCTCGCGTGGTCAACGATTCCGTACGAGACCTGGCGGTGAATGAGGCGGGTCTAAGGGTTGCCGAGAACGATGATTCGTCCCAGTGCGGCTCGGGTTGGAGTGTGAATGGGGGAGGAAGCACGACTCGGGATTGACCGTGGGCATCCAGTGATTGGGGAACAAAGTGCGGTACATGTGGAGAAACTGAGGATCGTATACGCGCACGGGATGGCTCAGGAGGAGGAAGCGTTAGGAATGGCGAATGTGGYTGTGGCACCCCGGGCACGTTTGCGCCTCCAGCAGGAGTACGGCCGGAGTCAAAGGACAAAGGGGGTAAGGTCCGATTGAAGGTTTGATCGTACATAGGCGCAGGAAGTGCTGCGGTTCTGGAGACTACTGAGGGTTGTAAGCCACTTCGTGGGCTGTACCCCTGGGATGAAAGCCCAGACGAGTAAGGTGTGCCACTGGGAGCGTTAGTTTCCTGTGATGGAGCTGTGTCCCATGGGCCACGAGACTGTCCATGATAGGAAGATCCATGTACATCAGCACCTGGTACCCCTGGCCCCAGAAGCCGGCCTTGTGGCTCCGCAGGCTGGCCGCTGTAACTCTCTTGCTGGGACTGAGCGCGGCCACCGGCATACGGTTGTTGGACTGGCGCATTATACGTCGTGGGCACCAGCTGAGGATTAGGATTGACCACGCCTGGTCCTGGTATCACGGGAAAGGTGGTCGAGTGGGCCTGAGGGGGATATGCTGGGAATGGTCCATATCGCGGAGGCAATGGTGCCGATTCATCTGGCTCCTTGCGAGGTCGCCTGGCCTTCTGCCTTTGATTCTGCAGAAAATGAAAAGGTTAATGACTTTATGCAAACGGAAGTATTTCATATGAGGAGCACCTGGAACCATATCTGATTGACAAATGACATCAGTTCATCGAGCGAGCCCAAAGATTTGGAATGTTCAAGCACTTACCTGAACTTTACGTGCGCTCAAACCGATCGACCGACCGACTTCCTCCCTCATAGCCGTTGTGGGGAACCGTGACTAGTTGGAGTGGGGGGGAAGGGGGAGGGGAGAACCGTCAATCATGCTTTACAATGAAATGTGAGGATATGGAGCAAAAGTAAGAGTTCTCACCTGGGCCAACAATGCATGAAGGACAGCAGCCTGATGGGGTGTTGTAAGGGTGCGTGTCCGTTTCTTTTTGGCGGGTGCAGCCTCCTGCTGGTGCGGTTCAGGGCGCTTTCCTTTAGTGTCTTCCTGCTCATTGTCCGCATCCTGAGAGTCAGACGACGTGCTCATTCGCTGGGGAGGCTCTTCTTCCTTGACAGTCGGTGAAGTCTTCCGCAGCCGCTTTGCCATCTTGGAGCTTTCTTCTTGGGGCCCAGGGGAAGGAGGAGGCCGTTTGACACCGAACTGCGGCACCTGGGTGTGTGGGTGAGAGTCGTATGAGAGAGAGGCTGTGGAGCTGGAGGCAACTGGTTGCTGGGGTTGCAGTCTGTGCTCCTCTATGGCAATATTAGATGTGTTCTCGTTGTATCCGTATGGTCGTGAAGTCGTCGAGTCCGGGGAAAGGATATTAGTTGGAATTGGAGGAGAATTAGGAGGGGAAAGAGGGTGGGATTCGGATTCGGACATCCAGGAAAGCAAAAATAAAACCCAGGGGCCTTCGATGCAAGTCTCAGAGCATCGAGACGACAACGGTGTAGAGAAACCAGAAAGATATGTACCCAGTTCTGGTTGCGAAAGAAGCCAGGGTAGGGCGTCCGGGGAGACACTCATGTGAAGTTGTTGCCGCTGGGAGAGCCGAGAGATACTGGCAACCAATCCAGTTTGATAACGTTACTACAACGCCTCACAGATTATCCACGACAAACCGATCTGGGATCTTGACAAGGACCAGTCATCAAACTACGTTCCCAATAAAAGGAACGCGTGATCATCACGCTAATTGTCCCCATTTTCGTCTGCACTGGCCCTTGTTCGAGCCGTCCGCGTCTCCTCCGTCCTTGACGATCCGCAGGTTACCGTTGCTGCTCTTCATCTCAGTTGCACAGGACTCATGACTGGCAACGAACAAAAACCCAAGCTAACTACCATGTCCGCGCTGTCACCCGTCACAAGCGCGGCCCTATCTCACGGGGGTGCGTTACTTACTTGCCCGAATTGGCAATATTCAATTGAAAACTTGGGACCTGAGGTTCACTGGAACACTTTAGTTACATACGGGCGGCCACCCGGATAGGGTCACCGCGATGTTAACTACCGTAGCTATTCTTTTCAAGTCTGCAGCCCGGAGAAGGACATAGGGATCAGCGCTTGCAGGCTCCATTTTTTCTTTTTTTTTTCTCGTTTTTCTGTTTAGTTCTAGAAATGATGGTTTCGGGAAAAAATATGGTGCCGTGCTGATGCCTGTCACTATGCTACAACCACCAAAAAAATCCCCTCGTATTCAATCACAAAGGAGTCAGGTAGCCCTCCGGAGGCAATAAAAATAATACCCCAGTCCGAGTCGAAACTTTCCCTTTTGGCCGGAAAATCACAGAGAGACCACCGAAGGCAAATGAAGGCTAATTAACGGGGTGAACATTTCCATTATGAAAGCAACGACCTTTTAGCAACCYATGTCTTTCCTGATTCCATGTGTATCAGAAAGAAGGTGCCAATTCTAGAAAACCGGGAATGTGCCCCACTCCCTTTGCAAGAATCGAGTCATACCGGAAAGCTAAAGACAGCGGTTTCGATGGGACGCAGTTTTTCTTATTTTTTTTACTCTTTTATTGGTAATAACGGACATATCATATGCCTGATAAGTACGGTGGGTTTACATCCGGAACGGCGAACACAGCTGGTCACACACTTTTTGAAGAAACGCCATCACCCCCATTTTCCAGCGGCGCTGGTTCGGAGTCCAGGCCATAGAGATGGTGCGATGGCCCCTCCAAACCAGGCAAGTTGCCCTTGAAAAAGATATTTTCCGTTTGGCTACAGCATCACATTTGGATCGTAGATCCCTGAACAAAAAAAACAGGCGCAGACCGCGGAGCAGTTTGAGAAGCTTGGAAAAAAATCATTTTTCTATGCGATCCCACGAAAACCAAAAGACAATTGAGGTATCTTCGCATAAAATCCAGAGACCCGGCCGCGGGTCCGGCGGTTTGAGTTCTCTGCCGTGTTATCGAATATAGGTATACTGGCTAATACGGGAGACGCTGAAGCGACGGAGAAGGAAGAATTCAGGGCTAGTAAGCCCTGGTAACGCTAGAACGATTAGACGTCGGGCCTCTCTATGAGCTCTCCCCGGTCTGGGGCTTTTCCTCGCCTTTTACGATTGGGCGGAGGAGGAGAGGGGGGGGAGGGGGGTCCGGTATAATATTAAGACAAACTGAGTCATCCAAAAAGCCGGGTTACAGGAATGTGCAAGCCGACCCGGTGTTTTGGAATCTGGAAGAAGCACATGGCGCTGACATAAGTCCAAACCCAAAGATCTCCATTCCTGAAAAAGACAGTCCTGAAACCATCGAAAAGGAAACACGAAAGAGAAAACAGGACAGCGCTAGTTTGCATGGGCTGACAGATGAACGGACTTCCGATGACATGCCCCGTCTCGCTTCTGCCACGAGGGGGCGATCAGAGAGCCACGTGTAACGTCCGAGGCAGAGAGGCCTGACGAGAATCGGGGGTCATGCAGTCGTGGGTAGCGTTCGCGATTTTCGCGTAAAGCGAACGGGGCGGGGTGTTGAGCGGGCTTGCGGCGGTGGCAGAAGAGGCTCTGCTTGACTACAATGTCCGCAGCGCAAATATACACGGATTCCGAGGTGCTTGTGAGTGAATGGGCTTAATAATAGCCAGCCCGAATTGAGGCGACTGTAACCAAGTTCTCCGAGAAGTCGAGTGATCGAGTCAAGGACGAGCTGAACAGCTCGGGAGGTTTGGTCCAGCCCCTTTCCGTCACGACAGCATTTGCTGTTGTGCTGGTAAGTTTAGGAGCTGGTACTTGTCCATTGCTACTTGGTTGCACCAAACGAGAGACCGGGTCGATAGCAAGGCCCGATTTTTAACACGTGTTGTGATGGTGCCTCTGGGTGTGYGCTGCTCCGTGCTGCCCGTGTGCGCGCTGGCGCAGGACGGGGCGGCGGATGCGCTCGTGGATTACAGTTTTAGACTTCGGATGGACGTGCTCGCTCGCTTATTGGACCGCCGGAAATCACGTGAGTGGCTCGCAGGCAGGTGGACCGAGAAATTAGCTAAGCAGCTCTGCGGACAGAACACACCTGAGTTGCGAAAATCCAATGGACGCATCTCTCCCTTCCCCCTCGTCCTCCTACCTCCACCAGGCCCCCCACAAGCCCACAGCAACAAGATCAGGCCTCACCCTCGTCCTYCCCTCTCTCAAGAACCTCAAGGCCGCCAAGGATGCCCAGAAACCTCAGCGTCATCCTCCGCCCCCGCCACCCGCCCTCTTTGATGTCGAAGGCCCGGAGAAGAAGGCCCCCAGACCGTTGAAGCTGAAACCGTTGAAGGAGGTTCTTACCAAACTTATTCACCARATTAAAAAGTACGCATGGCTCCTCTCCCACAAAGATCTGATTCGACGATGCGTTTGCAGGAAAGATGATTATGCATTTTTCTTGCAGCCCGTAGATCCAAGCCAGGTTCCAGGCTATCGTGATACTATCAAGCACCCAATGGACTTTGGAACCATGACCAACAAAGTCAACCGCGGGAAATATCGGTCGCTGGAGGAATTTGCTGTACGCGTCGCGCCTTTATGTTGTCCACATATACCGTACTAAAGAGCTCCATATTAGAACGATCTTAAACTTGTCACCTCAAATGCCAGGGCGTTCAACCCGCCAGGGTCAATATATTATACTGAAGCCGACCGAATCGAAGCTTGGGCGTTGGACCACATTGCCAAAGCTGCATCAACCGTTATTCAATACGAAACCGACTGGAATATCGACATTGAGAGGGACGATGACCCTGCTGTAAACATAGATGACGATGACGATGACAATCCGTCGGCCTCGGTCCCGATTGAGGGTCTTGCGACCAATGGACGATCACCTTCGGTCGCATCACAAGTGCAACAGGCTACGGGGAGGAGAGGTCCTCGAGGTCCTTATAAGAAGGGTGCCCCTTCAACAAATGTCTCTGAGTCGATTGATAGCGACGGAAGATTGCCTGGCTCGAAGGATGGGTTAGGGGCGTTCCCCCCGTGCTCTGACTGGGCAAAAACTATACTGGCTTTGAAACTCAAAGGTGGACGCGAATCCTTTAATGAAAATTATCGCTTATGTATATGCAGGAAAACGCTATAAAACAAAGAAGGAGCGGCTTCGATTTGAAAAGGAGGGGCCTCCGTACCTCCCTGACGGCAGTCTGGATTATACTGAAAGTAAGTATTGTCCAGCATCTCGAACAGCGCATTCACCCAGATTGCTCGAAAGTGGAAGACCCCTTTTCGGTGTTATCTGCACTGGTCCCAGATTCACTTTCACGCCCCCATCTTACACCCGTATACCCCCCACTCTCAATACCCCATGTACCATCGCACCCGTCATACTCGCAAACACAATCGAATTCTGAAACTTCTACGCCTCAACCCGAGTTTCCCCCATCACTAACGCAAACCGTGCCTTCTTTCCCATCCTCCATATCGCTCCCACTTGATTATGACCCTTTGCCTTCCATCAATCTGGAAGTACCTGTCACTACCACATACTCAAAAAGGCGTCATTGGAACATCGTTCGTAATACCGTTGGCCGCAAAGCCAAGGAGGGCGGAGACGATCCCGAAGCGGAGGAATTACCATGGCAGGCCGCGCGCGAATTGCACCCGGTTGACTTTGGCTCTTTTGCGGTTCTTGCGGGAGCACTTGCTGAGGAAATGAAACGTCGTGGTGTGACACCCGGCGCGCTCGGAGAGGGAGAGGAGGGAATGATTATATTGGAAGCTCTTCGAGATAGTTTGGAACGTGAAGAGGCAACACAACAACTCCCGCCCGAAGATCCTACAAATGCGGATGTCTTGGGTCACTTGACCGTTGACGCAAAGTCTTATTTCACAACCCAGCGCTGTGCGGAAGCAGAGGATTACATCCGGGATGTGGTTTATGGCGGCCCGGACGGCTTGGCGTATGTGAGGAGCCTGGCAGAATTTGTTACTCCGGATCCAACAATGGTAAGTTGTGGAGCAACCGCCGCTCACTTCTATCTGACTATAATCGTTGGAAGTTGCCATCCCACCCAATGCATCCTGCTCCAAAGCTAGGACTGGAGATAACACTCCCTCAATACATCCAGAATCTTGTCGACGAGCTCACTGAAGGCCGACACACCCTTTTACGTGGCACTGCGGAGCAATTACGCCTTCAGCTTCATAATCCCGGAATGATAGAGGCGGAGTCTTTGGTTGCGATTCAGACGGCGACGTCCTTGTATCGCGCGCCTGAAGCGATGGCGGCACTTCAAGCTTTGCTGCAACTAAAACTGCAAAAAATTGATATGAGCGTACTTCTCAATAGGCCGGAGGAACTATTCTTGAGCGAAGAGGAATGGGCTGGGAAACGCTTCCAAGAGAAACTAAAATCGCAAAGCATGGAGAACACTAATGGAGATAGAGAAGCTCCCGCTAAAGAACCGACAGATGATGCTATGGAAGTGGAAGAGGAGGCAGGCAAGCCATGTATGGATATTGATGCAAGTGCAGATGCTGCCTCAGCGAGTAAACATCAGTCGAGTTCATTCCAGATGGAAGGCCCAGAGGAGCTAGCTGAGGTCCTGGATTATGYAGCAGGGCTTATTGCCCAGCTAAACCAGCGCGTCAAGGTAGGGACACTATTGACTTCCCCTGGCAGCGCCGGAGTCGTACATCAAGACTCATCGGCCGCCATGTCAGATGCAGCCAGCGGCGGTGATGAGGCGCAAAAACCATTGCTATCGGGGAAAGTACCGGAAGGAATTATCGGAGTTAATGGGAAGGGCCCTACGACAGGGACGGCGGCAGCGACAACGACAGTGGTGGCGGTTGAAGACCCCCTATTGCGCAACTTGCGCTTGAATCTTCTGGCACTTGCAAAACGGGCGCCTTTAGATACCATCGCTTGCTTACCTCTGGAGTTGGTGCCAGAGCACATTCGTCATTACATCCCAACCTTCGATTCCACGGCTACTCCTACTACAACTTCAAATGTGACACCGCCCACGAGGTAGCCTGGCTAGGCCGACCCGTGAGGCTCCCCCCTCTCACTGGAGGGTCTCTTTGATTATGGGATCTTTGATGATCCCATCACGCGTGTTGTTAATCGATGATGCACCACTCTTGGTATGCGATCTGGCCATTGCCAATCTCGGCAGTCTCGGGCGCCAGTATTTATACATAGACA
This sequence comes from Lepiota subincarnata, assembly GCA_023014305.1. NCBI lineage: Eukaryota > Fungi > Basidiomycota > Agaricomycetes > Agaricales > Agaricaceae > Lepiota > Lepiota subincarnata. The sequence goes on from JAECYV010000026.1 coordinate 225,748, forward strand.
GGGCGGAGATTTGACTTTCGAGTTTTTCGTGATGTTATTCTTAGTAATAAAGGCAGAGATCAGTCGGTCGTCGTGCATATTCTATTTTCGCTCYCTTTGTCAAATAGATTAACAGCTTGTGTAATTAACATAGATACGCCGAAGGGACTTTATTCATCAAGAGGACTGGGCTGTGTTCGTCGGCCTACTCGCCGTTCTGTGACCTTGTCTACAAATTCCTTAGATCATGATCATGATCTGCTATCAAAATCGGACGTGGAGATGGAGGTGATTCTACCGAATGCGTCACTTTCTTCCGGTGCTCGGGCGCTGGACGCTGAGCCCAGGAACACCGAGCTCTAACACGAATTAGTGAAGTGAGCTGRCCATCTCGGTAATGTCGCTTTTTCAAAAAAACACGGGTGTATTACTTTGGCAAACACGGCTGCAGAAGGACTCAACCCGTCGGTACAAATAYCACGTGTTACTGTACCGGGTTCACAAAGTTGTTATGCTCCCGCCCTGCGCCTTGGCATGCTTCTTGACGTTCTCTGTGAAAACTTCGACTTCATTCTCCCTCTTCTTCCTCGTGAGTGGAGCATGGCTGTGGCGTTAAGAACCCATCGGGCGAGGTGTGGACTCTTGACAGAGGTTAAAATAGTCCCGGGCTGCTTTGATTTATTTTATTTTTTTCACCGGGCTTCGCCGCCACATGTGGTTCCCTTATAGAAGATGTTGATTCCCCGTTCTTGTCAACTTTTTTTTATATTTTTTTTTGGTGTTTGACAGTAGTTCGCATTCGCAACGATCCGAAAAGAAGGGGGAGTCGTCGTCCACATGGTTGTAATTGATAATTGATTTATTTTATATATATATATGACGTTTCTCCACCGGGAGCTGTTGGGAAGAGGGGGGGGGGCGGGAAGGGCGTGGGGAAAACGGGAACTGATATTTGGGTGTTGGTGGGATTTCTCTTTTGGGTGAATGTTACATACATACGCCGTTGATTTTTTTTGTATTACTTCTTYGTTGRRTTTTTGGACTTTTTGCGTCGATTGCTCAAGGTTGCTATGTATGTTTTGAACCCTTTGCAGACTTCTSGGATCCTTAACTCAGGTATAGAGTACTGATCCATCATTTGGTTCGGTTGGAGTCATAAAGTATGGGTGGGATAAATCTGGCATCTACGGGACGCCACTCGAAGGGCTAGAACTACGTGCGTGCGCYGTTTGATGATGATACGCAGCAAGACCTTACCAACTCGCTTTTAAACCTGGTGGAGCGACAGAAGTGGCTGATGAATTTATCATGCTGCGGTGAGTGAGGATCGAATCGAGATCGGTTCACTATTTCTTGCGGATGGCCTCCATTTTCCGGCGCGAATAGCACAAGGAGCGTGGACTGTGATTCCCAGACACGATAATTACATGCAGGATCAAAGTGAATAACATGTGCAATCGTTAGTATTAGTGGTGATTAATATCATCATGATGGGCGAAAATGGCTATTTGTGCCTCCGCCGTTTATTCGTTCGGCTTCAGCAAACTCAGTGRCTCATGAAATCCAACACACATATGGGCTGATCTGGAATGGACGCATGAGCATCAACTTTATTCGAAGCCAATCTTGAGAAAATATTTTGAACAAGGTCCGTGGTCTGTTGGAGTAGTCCACGCGGGCTCTTAAATCCGCCACTCCGGTGGTGGTACCCTCAGTAGATGTGTATATGGTGGGCTTCTCTTTCAGAACCTCCCGAAATTGATCTATCATTTTGYTCCACCTGCGCTCAGGTACGGGTTCGATGACCTGTCGTGTTCTTGGACGGTTTTYCACTTGGGAGTAGGTTCTGCCCGTATTATGGGGGTCTGTTTATTGCTCGTTGCTGGTTTACGGGCCGTTGTCCATTATAACAAGCCCGTTTGAACGGGGTGGATCGGGGGGAGGTTTACCCGACAGTCCATCTTATTAGAATCTACTCCAGAACGTGCTATGTTCATTCTCCGTTTCTTATTAATGAATCACGGTCCCTCGTGTTCTACTGGGGGTACAAATGCAAATTTAAGGTTATCTCGTACTCAAACGCTTTCCGTTGTCCACGTTTCTGCGGCGGTGGAAACTTGCTTCCTCCGCATTGGGTCATTAGAGACAATGTCAAGGTATCCGAATCCCTGGCGGGAGGGGAGGGGGAGGGCAAAAAGGGCCCTTCCGAATGCTTCGGAATTCATGTCAACCGCCTGGATGGGATTGGTGCGTGTGGTGAATGTATTGCCTGCGTATGTATGGGGCCGCCGCGAGGCTTTCTTCGTTCAATCGGCTCAAAGCTTGGTACCCGTCTTGCCGTCTAATTTCATTGATAAAGACTCTCGGGTTTTTCTTTTTACTGAAGGTTGTCTGTTTATGTTATTTTTTATGTAACCAGTATGTATCCGATTGGAGACCCCGTGGTTTGGGTCGACATAGTGACTGAGGTGACTGCTACYGAGCGATCATGGTTCGCGTGAGTACTGCTCACCGAGTCTTGTCTATATATTGAGAACATCAGGGACGGAAGTGGCTTTCGTAACCTGAGGGTTGGGTGGGCCCTGGTYGTGACGGTGTTTACGGTTCTAAGGCGTGTTTTTTCCGTTCTGACAAAAACGTTGTCGTTCATCGGTTGCGAGGCAAGTAAGGTCGTAAGCCCTGTCGAACCCTCCGGCAAATCTTCCATGTGTTGCAGAAGCACGCTGCCAAAAGAAAGTGTCGACAACTTTGTATGCTTATGACATGAACGCTTCCCTGAATTTGTTTTTGGCATTTCGAGTGATGTGTTGGTTGGCGAGTGCATAGCATCTTGGTGGATCATACTTTTTTCCAAGTTTCCCRATCCTGCAAAGCATGGTTTTTTGGTAATGAAGACAAAGGGCCGGGGAGTGCGGGTTCTGCAGCAGTAAAGCATCGAAATGTTTGTCGAAATCCCAAACTTGGTTCTAAAACCGGAGTAGAGGCCGAGGGTACATCGGTCAGTATAGACACCGACCTATGGATCCCCGATTGTGCGACGCTAGAGCTACAAGCAAACTATAACTAGCAGGACTCGATCCCCACCGAGCCCCAGCCCTCAGGTAGGCTTGTCCCGATTCAACGGTTTCAGGCTCCCTATCCGTGGCATGGGTGTGATGCCGGCACCCGACGTTTTGGCGACTCGCAACCGTCAATCGCCTAAGAGAGCTACTCATTCAAGGCGGAGGCAGCTTTCGGCCCCCGCTTGAAGTTACTGAAGCGTAAGCAGATTGTGTAAAACTAACACCGGGCAAGAGAATTTGGTGCAGTGATAGCGCTAGCGAGGCTCATGACGATGGCCTCGGGCGTATTGCATCAATAAACGCCCATGGTTGATCCGCTGACCGAGTTATAGATATCTTTAGGGGCTTTATTGGAGTGTAGATAAATGACGTGTAGTGGTGGAAATAATTGCAGCCGTGCAGCATAGCTTGTATGGATTCCTGGAGCCGCTGAAACCCTTATATCAACGGCTCCGAATCATTTCCCAGAAAGGAATAATGGCCGGATGGTCCGTAAGACAGGCGACTCGGTCGCTCGACCCTCCCGCACCAACCCTCACGTAGTAAAGTCCGTCAGGGTCACCCACAACGCCCACGATAAACCAGATTAACAAAGTTCGTCCTGACCACCATCAACCACGATGCCCCTCTTCGATGTTCTCAACTCGAGGCCACTCGAGGCGCTGACACAATCCCCCTTAGCTCAACAAGCATCCAAAGGCATGAGTGTCTTCCGGAACGTAGGCCAATTGGCGCAGAAGGGCATCAAGCACGCCCGAGATGAAGTTATTGGTCTGTCATCTGTTTGTCGTTCGGCGGTTGTTGATGTTGACCTCGAGCGCTCAATCAGGTCATTGGAATCCCAACCGTGGGTTCTCCAAGTGTCTTGGTTAAATTTCGTTGTCTTAGACTCAAAATCTCTTCGCCCGCAGGTCGACATGACGAACCAGAGGAACAGGAACAAGATAGGATAAGAGCAGAGATCAGAGCCAGCCATCGCTTTGACAGTTTCGCAGGAGAGAGATCCGAAAACACGGTCAAATGGTGTGAATACTYTCACTTTTCAAAGCCCTATGCTCACCATTGATCAGGCATATCGATGGCCACGATTATATGTGGGCGCTTTCAGAGCTCCTTGAAAGTGCCAAAGAGGCTATTTTCATCCTCGTACGCCCAGTTCCCGCTCGGATTGTCGAGATATATCTCAAGGTACCTTTAWCTAGGATTGGTGGCTTACCCCGGAGCTCTACCTCCGCCGTCCTCCCGCACTTCATCCGGAATATAGATTAGATAAAATCTTACAACGCAAAGCAGAACAGGGCGTCAAGGTCCACGTTATTGTCTACAAAGAGGTAGGGTGGCAGCGATAGTAACTGTAAATATCCGCATATTGATTGGTATCACCCAGGTCACGCAAACCATGTCCATGAGCTCCAAACACACCAAGGTAATTGAAGGTTTTCATTACGGGAGCGCGTGTTTACTCACGGTTGCCTCAGAGCACCTTGGAACAATTACACCCCAACATTACTTGCTTGCGCCACCCTGACCACATCGGTGCCAAAGGTAGCCCGAGTTTGATTGTTTCAAACATCTCTTGATATTGTATCAGACAGTATTCAATTCTGGTCTCACCACGAGAAGGTATGCCGATGTGAATTCGATTCTACACTACGACGTTCATCATGTTCCATCACAGGTGGTCGTAGTTGACAACCACTACGCTGCCATCGGAGGTCTCGACCTGTGCTTCGGCCGTTGGGATRCCCACACCCATCCTCTGGCTGACGTTCATCCCACAGACTTTTCCAAGACCCTGTTCCCAGGTCAAGACTACAATAATGCACGTATCATGGACTTCCATGATGTATATAATTATGCTAGCAATCAACTCTCCATTTTGGAGAGTGCTAGGATGCCCTGGCATGATGTAAGTTAATCCTATAGGGGTTTCGGTCGGCTTATTGGGGAAATCTGGCGATATTTCTAGGTTCATATGACGTTCACTGGTCCGGTTGTATTGGATGTTTGTCAGCATTTCGTTGAAAGGTGGAACGAGATCAAGAAGCGCAAGGTTAGTTTGATCTGATTTGCGACTATTTTTTTATTGATCGGGTATGTGGATTTCAGTATCGACAGGAAGAGTACGTTATGGAACACAATAATCAGAAATCAACATTCTCATAATTTTCACCCAGGAAGATAGCTTGGTTAGCTTTGCCCCATGAGCCCGAATATGCTCCGGAGGAATCTGTCGCACGTACGTCTCATTTTGTTCTTTCCGGTCATCTGGTTTGAGCGGACTGGTCGCTAGGCCACCCCCACCTTGAGAGATGGCGCGGGATCGGTCACAAGTACAAACAAAGGTGGCATGGAAATAACGAGCCTCCTGAGCCTGAATATCCCATCAACAAGAATGGGACGTGCAATGTCCAGGTCGTGCGCAGTGTCAGCGACTGGTCGCATGGGGTGCTCACCGAACACAGCATTCAAAATGCCTGTGAGTTTTCAAAGTTAGATGTAATTGCTGGGTAGGTCTGAATGGACTGCGGCAGATGTTAAGTTGATTGAGGATGCTGAACACTTCATTTACATCGGTAAGTTGTGACAAACACTACTCGAAGGAATTGTCGTTGATAGTTTTACATCCAGAGAATCAATTTTTGTGCGTCACGATAACGTTCTACAGTTTGTACATGCTATCTCGTATTCTGAATACTCTGGTAGCATCTCTGCCACAAAGGRTGGAGAGCAAATAGTCAACATGATCGGCAAAGCTCTTGTCGATCGTATTGTTCGGGCTGCACGCGAGGGCCGTAAGTTCCAGGTGCGTGCAGTCGACAACCAGCGGATTAGGACTGGAAGTCTAAACTAGATTCAAGGTCGTCGTTGTCATTCCCGAGCTTCCTGGGTTCGCGGGAGATGTCAAAAATGAAGGCTCCTTGAAGATTATTATGGCTGCACAATACAGGACCATTAATCGTGGGGGAAGCAGCATTTATGAACAGATCCGCAATGCGGGCTTTGAACCGTGCGTATTTTCGAGGAGTTAGAGGGGCGTACCCACTGATTATATGTCGTCCCAGTTTGGATTACATTCGTTTCTACCACTTGCGTTCATATGATCGTATAAACGCTCCGCTTAGTCGGTCACTTTCACTTAATCATCTGCCTCACCTACTTAATTATGTGCTCTTGCAGAGACCTATATTAACCAAATCGAGGAAAGATCGGGTGTCAAGTTCCACGAGGCACAGGTCGCGCTCAGCCGCAAATGGGTTGATGGGGACAGGATTACAGCGCAAAAGACGGTGCAGGTCAAAATTCCGCAAGAGACTTCCGAAGGACTGGTGCAGAGCGATAAGGCGCCGCCTCAAGTGCAGGAGTTCACAATCCCCGAAACTGAGCAACAGGCCGAGGAGATAATCAAGAGGTTTGAGGAGGGCGCGAAGGCAGTTAGGGGTGATGAGGATGTGTCAGATAACGTTGCGCAGCACATGCTAGTTGATAGGACGAGCCTGTTGGAGGAAAAGTGGATGGGGAGCCAAGAGGAGGAATTGAGCTGGTGCGATTACCCCTTTCTTTCCGTGGTTTCTTTGGCTGATAATGTGCTCATAGTTATGTCTCTGAGCTTCTATACATCCATTCCAAGCTCATGATTGTTGATGATCGTCGTGTCATTGTAAGTGTGGATATTCATATGTCTTATCATGCTCCCGGCCGACCTCGATCGTGTAGATGGGTTCCGCCAACATCAATGATCGCAGTCAGAAAGGTGACGGGGATTCTGAGATATGCCTTGTTGTCGAGGACACAGATATGATTGAATCGACAATGAAAGGTGAACCATACCGGGTTTCGCGCTTTGCTGCGAGTTTGCGTCGCAAACTTTATAGGGGTCGGTGACTCGTCCTGTCATGGCAGATTGCGAAGTCTAACCAACATTTTGATTTGTGCTGATAGAGCATCTCGGGCTCATTGAGCCGCAAATCCCTCACAGTCGGGAGCAAGTCACATCTTTTATGCATCCTGCCCCACACGCCAACAAAGACGAGACATGTGAGCCTGAGGATCAGCGAGTTGCCGACCCCATTTCCGGAGAGGTCGACGCTTTATGGAACGAGACTGCGCGCAAGAACCGGGAGATCTATACGGAGCTGTTTAAACCCGTGCCTACAAACATTGTCAGAAACTGGAAAACTTACGACGTGCGTGTGACTAATCGTGCAGTTGTACTTGGTTCTGAACATACTATCTTTAGAACTACGTACCCAAAGTCAAGGCTGGGCATGTTGCACCCGAAACTGGCCTTGACCGTGTTAAAGATAAGTTGAACCAAGTCAAGGGAGCTCTCGTGGAATGCCCTCTGGTAAGAAGCTCTCAGTCTTATTGTGTTTATACCGAGTTCAGCTGACAATGAACTCTTTCCACGCGACAGGATTTCCTTATTGATGAGAAAGAGTTTGTAACCGGACCAGAGTGGAAGGGTCTCAATCCGACCTTGCCTATTTATATCTGATTTGACTACGGCTGATTCCCTTCTCGACCTCGTGAACAATTCACGTAAACGCGGCTGTTCCCATCAAATATCATGGCGTCTATCTGAATAAAGTTGTATACTCGTGTAAAGTATCAGATGAATGATGATTGAAGTATGTGTTCGGGGACATGGCTCACAAGGTCCAGGACGAAGAGGAAAGTGAGGTGGTTATATCACATGCTGCTAATGGTCCCGTCCTCACGCCGTTCACCTCGTCGGGCCAACGCAACTCCCACGAAGGGCTTCATAATCGTGTGGAAACCAGAAACAGAAAATGGTTGATCCAGGAAGCCAGTTTGGAGGGCAACTGAGAAGCACCCCACTTCCAAAAACAGATGAGAGTAGGGATGAAATCCCCGTGATCTCGGTGAAGGAACATCGAACCATAGGTAATTGTGGGAGCGCGGGAGTTCGATTAGGAGCGGGGATCCACGATGAGAAGTTGAAAGAAAAGTATTGGAAACTGATAATGTATACGGACACATCAACTACAGGCCTCAACTGCGAACAAAAAATGCCGGCGGTGTGGTACAATCCACAACAAGAAAGGACCACGTCGACAAGGATACGGCGTCCTATTGCGGCGGTAATATGCACTCTAGCCGACGAGAATCCGTGTACCCCGTGAATTAGTTCGTAGCCCCAACCTGTGGATGTTGTGATGACTGGATGCGGCTAGAATGCTGATGCTGATGAGATTTGACGAACTAGACGTGGGATTTCAGTAGGGGCTGTCAATTCTTTTCATATGTAAGGCACTTGGTTCGTCATCTTTGAAGCACACGGAAAAAGATGAGAAATGCTGTACGCAGAGTAAAGTTAGCTGAAACACGATCTTGAAGGTCTCGACTGGAGGGGGCCGACCCACTTCTCGCTCTTCACTGCCCGCTAAGAGGTCCTTCTCGTGGTGGATCTATGGGACAAGAATAGTCCCTCCACACCCTAGTTTTGTTCTCGTGTGGGTAAAAATTCTCAAACCCCATGCCACTCCAATGATGCTACCTAATTCAAGCGGAAAAGCGCAGCCCAGGTGGATCTGGGAACAATCTTGCAAAGTTTTATTATTCCCGAGCGACTCACAGAGGCCGGAATACTGCACGGATTATGTCGGAGATGGGGTAGAGCAAAATCAAGATAGTGGGGACCGGTATGGCCGCGGAGGATTCAAATGATTTGGATCGTAGCTAGGGACGCCGCGAAGAAGATGAAGAAGGGTATGATGATGCACCTAAAAAGAACTCAACAACAAGGTTGGTGCTAGTGAGACCCCCGCTCAATYCAGGCCGTTGACCCTTAGTTTCAAAGTATTATTCTAAGAACCAAGTGGATGTGTGCAAGGCACTCGGACGCACCCCGTTAAATAATAAGAGCTGCTGAAAAATTAATGATTGCATAGGAGGATTTCRGTTGACAGAAGTGCCCGCACTGACGAATATTGGTCGTGTTAAGCTTTCCGGAATGAGGACATAGTAAAAGCAAAAAAGATCAGCACCCAAGCGGAAAAAGCGTAGACCAGTTAACGCAGTTTTGAGGTCTCTGACATGATTCTCAGTGCACACCGTGTTTAACATGTGCATGGTACGTTTGAAGAGTTCAGACTCGTCAGGTGAGAGTCTCCAGGACCCCGTATGCAATAACGAGGTCGCACCCTCCGGAAAATGGGTGGTAATTATCCTCTATACTCGAGCAAAAAGCTAGGGATGCGCGAGACCTGACGTCTCCATTCATGAACCGCGGACACATGCATATACCGGAATATTCAACTTCGGACGAGACATCGTGTAGGTCAACAGTACTTGAATTCCCCATGCACTCTCGGTCCATATATTTTCCTCACGACTGCTCTCGCGGCACCACAATTCAATTGCGTCGCGTATCACGATAATCATGACAATGACGATCTGTYAGATTTCCGTGAAGRTGCTCAGAGGGGTTTGCGCCYAGATAAAACAAAGAATTTATCATTTGAAGGGGATCTCGTCTTGGGTTGGTCTCGGTCGCATAACTCYTCCGCTCCTCCTCACTTGTCGGGATCTGGCACGCGTCAATCTTTGGTGAATTCCAATTCTTTGTTTAGTCAGGTCAAGGAGTTTAACCCTGACGGAGCTGCTTCCCCGGGAGTCGACATCGCGACTCTATTATCCCAAACGCTGCCCGCTCACTATGCGAGAGATGTCAATATATGCAGTTGGGGCGTTACATATCGGACGATATGTTCGCGAGACGTAAAAGAYTCAAAGACGAACCAAACCGTACCGAATTCCACGGCCCTCTATCCCCTAACCCCCGGGAACTATTGAATTGAAATGTGGAGCCACCCGAACGAGGGAGGGTCTTCATTGAGGTGGCATTTTTGGGTGTTGTCATGGGTGCGCTCTGCCGCGGACCTTCACGGAACTTTCACGAACTCTGCCCATGCACTCCTAATCTCTATGTTGGCTGACGGAGAGATGAACTAACGAGGCAAGCCAATATCGACGCGGGCTATAGGCGTACCCTCATGCAGCTACAGYAGCAGCGAAATCCCCTCTTTTACTGGGGCTGGGAAATTAGAACGACCTATGCTCAGGTGAATACCCCAGCTCGCATTATACATAAGCCACGCTCAAGTGCCCGGTGTCTTCATCCATGGTAACATGTAGCCAACTTTTGTTGTATTTCTCTTGGATGCTTCAAATCGTTGCCACAAAGGATACCCGCCTGCACATCTAGATCAACCTAATGCGCCCAGAGCCAAGAGTTGGAGTTGGGAGCCTCGTCGTGCACAAGCATTGGAGCATCGTTCTACGACCCCAAACAGTAGCCGACAGATGCAGCTGATCCTTCCCATTGATGTGTAACTCCATCTTCACCGTTTCCCAAACCTAGTTACGTGGCATTTGGCTATTTCRCAACTGCCACCCATGGATAGTTGGCGGTCTGCTGGGCAGCGAACAGAGTAATGGATGAGTAGGTGTTCTGACTATGTTTCTGGTCACGTTGCTCTGTTGATTTTTCTGATTGCGCATTTGACGGATAGGCGGGGAGTCGAACAAGAAGTACGCGAGCGCTAGTGATACCTTGAAGACCTCACCCATTCCAATCCCTGGAAAAGCGAAATTACAAGGGTTCTGGTACGCACCCACAGCAGGTCTTCAGTGGAAGTGTCCCCTATGTGCTTCCTTGTCAAAAGGCTCGTTCGCTATCTTGCTAGTGTTCGTGTAAATTCATAGACTATGGGAAATTCACTCTGCAGCTGGGTCTTCACTAGCTATGAGGGATATAGCTAGACATCCTGGACCACTCACCTCCTGCTAGACGTATTGCAAGACCAATTGCAAAAGCTGCAATCAAGTAGATGAGTTCTAACAAACCACGTGGATCGGTAAAAAGCCTGCGAGGGTGGTCACCCAGCAGACAACAAGTATCYCCGGAATCAAGCTTCAARTCATCAGACCATAGAATAAAAAATGAGATAAAAGAAACGGAGCAGAATACAGGGGAAAACGTCGCCACGGCACACGCGCTCACACGCATCCGCATCCCAAAAATCACATAGACAGCACTCTAAATGGATCCGAGCCTCCGCCCTCCAGTCCCGCCAACACGGCTTGACGGACTGCGCCAAGGTAATCACCCAAACTCCGACCACCTTCGTTGATAAAGTCCTCGTAGATGTTGTACCGCGAGTCTGCTACAATATTCACGAGTTCCAATGCACTTTTCAGGTTTCTGCCAATTCAGTTGATATAAGTAAAACGAGAGAAAGGCACAAGGGGCTGCGTTACCCTGGAATGAATGGTCTCGAGGAGACTAAAAGTGAGTGTAGCCGAATGACWAGTTCAGGAACGAATATCTGGCGTATCCGAACAAGCTCTCGACGTCGTCGGTCACCTATCAACAAACAGGTGTCATCGGCCARAATTTGCGTTCTGAATAAGAGTGCGACCCACCTCCATTCGTCTGCTCATCTGTAGCTAACCATTCCGARGTGAGCAGCTTCGTGATCTGGTCGTACGCCTGATCAATYAATCCCTACATGGGAGGTTATACGAAGAAAAAGCTTGGGAGGGAATAAGAAAGCTTACCCGATACTCCGCTAGCCAGGTAGTCGTGTCCTCTTTGCTCATACCCGGAACGTGTGCTGCTTGACACGTTACAACTTTCTCAAGAGTTTCCCATATCAGGAAGAACTGCCGATAATGTAGGTATTCTGTGGCTCGTTCTTCGGGTTCGCTRATAGACGCCAGTTCGGGTGGAACTATTTCTAACAGCCTTTGTGCAAGTTGAACCCTACCTGACGCTGCAAAGGGACAATATGATCAGCTTGCATTGTGCCGGTAGAACGAAGTATAYGCGTACCCAAGAAGTGCCGAAGAATCACATTCACCTGCTCCAGCGCTGTATCGTAAGTGCTGTCCAAGAAGGTCGTCCACTCGATCGACCGCAACAAGAACAATTCCGCTTCTGTCTCCTGCGGCTGTAGTGCGATRACAGAAGGCAACGGTCCCTTCGGTACTGGCAAAATCTRTGTGCTTTGAGCAAAGAAAAAGTAAGGGGCACTAACGAGCACCCGCACCTCAAACGCCTTCTCGATTGTTCTCTCGGCGGTTGCAACYGCCACGCGCTCCATATCCAGCCCATGATCCTTTGCACGCGTCAAAGCCAAGCGGCGTTCAGAGACATCAGCAGACAAAGCCAATGATACAAGGAACATCGCGTATCGTTCAACTGCATTATCGCCAAGTGCACTAGCGTACATGGCGATCAGGTCCCGTTGGCCAGCATCCTGTCACATTGTTAATGTATGCTCTCGGGACACGAACTTGACGCGTTACACACCTCTAAAACTTGAAGATACGCCTCCAAGATGACTTGCGTTGCGAGTGGTGGAACGGTGATATCGATCATTTGGAGATAAAGGCACAAATGCGCAAAGAATCGGCACATTGGTGCATATCTGCAGGAAGCCGCATGAAGAACCCATAGTTAGACTGTTACTATTACTCACTCGATGGTCTCAGGTTGATAGGATCCGTCTCTCAAGCCATTCGCAAAGGCATCGAGCAGTTGGGATGTCCTATTAAGAATGACATATAGYTGTGAGAAGTGGAATGCGTGGTCAGCAGGCGGCCTAAAAGGATGTATGCGTCAGTATTGTCGTGCAGGAACGACCAGCACTCGCACCCCTCCGACACAACCACGCCCTTCAAACTCTCTAAAGTCTCAGTAACCTCCTTGACCCATTCATTTTCTTCACGTTCCGCTTCCGCAGCCGAAATGGCTTTTACACCCTTCTCAACGGCCTCCACTCCACCTTCCCAGAAGCTTCCGCCTAGCTTGGATAACTCCGTACTCTCCTTCTCCTCACACATTATGCTGATCTGTGCCCATAAGTGGTCTTCCCACGTTCGACATGAAGATTTTAAGATAGTTGATGTTTGAGGCGATGGTGCTAATGCAGCATATAGAACACGCTCTGCTTCTGAAAGAGATGGCTAGCGGCGCGATCTTAGTGGTGTGCGAGCCTAGATCATGGAAATGGCGTACGTTCAAAGCGGTCCTTGTGCACGAAGCCTTCCACAACTTGCGGTTGCGATTACCCTGCCAAAAATCGGGATCCTCCTCTTCTTCAATTAGATCCTCGTCCTGAGGTTTTGTAGCTAGCATGCATATATGAAGTGGAATGTTATCCTTCTGCGTTGATCATAACTTACAAAGCGTTCTCCAATTCAATAGCAGCGACCCGCGTATGCTCGCGGCCCGCCATGGTTGGTAGGCTTTCCGACAGAGCTCGACAGCTTCTTCCAGCTGGCCAGCACGAATATACCCGTACAACGCTTGGATCAARCTCCTGTCATAGCTCTTTACCTGCATCAGCTAGCAACCTTAGGGATGGCTARCAATATCATACCGCATCGTCACCAGCCAAACTTTTCCCCTCTTCCCGGTTCACCACATCTGGGTCCATTTCTCGAACCAAACCATCCCTACTATTCCCCGTCCGGAGCGACTGCATCACGCTGTGCTTTGTAAACTTCCAATAACCGGTATTGGCTTCAGGATGGGGCGGTGGTGGTGCGGTATCCTGTAGCCACTCCCGAACAACAACGAGTTCGGCAAAGAGGGGAGAAGAATCCATGAGAGCTTGGGCAATAGTGGCTGTGGGTGTATAGGGATTCTCCGTGAGGAGCTCTCGGGGCGTTTTCGTTGTTGGAGCTTCTGTTTTTCGGGCACTGGGAAATACGGTTGATCAGAAGAGCGGCAGTTGGGTTCAGGGAGTACGCACGGCATGACCGCCTGAAGAAGCGCCCATGTATTCTCCTCCAACCTCAACAATTCCAGTTCCTCCGCACTTGTTCGCTCGTCGCGCGTGTCTTGGAGCTCGGCAAGCCTGGCGAATCGCATCAGACACCGAGGTTGAAAGCTAAAGGGCGCGCACGTACTGGTCACGACATATCTGCCTCAGACGCGGTGCAAAGCCAGAGTCTGGGTCCAGCAATGCTTCAAGGTCGTCCTTGACAGACTGGCACAAGGACAGCACCTCTGCGCACGRGCGATAAAGAGCTTCTGACATCCAATTGTCCTGCGCAAGTTGGGATTTCTTGTCACGAATATGCGCGTGACATTGTGCTATATTACATAAGCTGCCCACTACATATTTCATTCATTCGTCGTCGGAATCGGAACCAGTACCGTACATATCCGCCAGCGATTGCAGCTCCTCCGCTGTATAACTCATACCCATAAGACTCGATTTGAACCGAGCCACCAGCGTATATCCTTCATCAGTGAACACTCGCGGTGTAGGGCATCCGTGACGGCGCCTGAATTCRCAAAACGATGCCACCTCCTCATGAGGATATGTTGGCTCGGATGGAYCCACATGCAATTCGACAGTCTCGAGGGCCGGGAGACACAGAGTCGCAGGGCTCGTTGCTTTKGTATTTGCRTCCTTGTCCCCGACGCCTTKTGAACATATCATACGATATAAAACCTTCCAGCCGTGTAGCCCGACGCCCTGCAGATGGCGGACATRCGGTATTTGGGGYAGTATAGATTCCGCAATATCAAATTCCTCCTCAACTGYGCCGAGGTCAACTCTCTCGACCTGATCMAGGAAGGGCTGGAGCGCGCCAAGGATTGGGAGATGCCAATCCTTAACAACCTTGAAATCGGAGTAAATGAATGAAATAGAGAYGAGACTCTCGTCAAACTGCTGATCCCGTTCCATTTTGGACTGCGTGGGCAGATCCTCGTCCTCTGGACTTCCATCAAGACYGGCWATCTGTATCCCCTGTGACCGCATTCCGTTGCTTTTCAGCCTGAGGGCACAGCGTCTAAAGACAGGGTTTYGGTGTAGGTTTTCGAGTATCGTGATGAGACGGGGAGTGAGTTTGTCCAAATAATCATACGTTTTTTCTTCWACAGAGGCGCATAAACTGAAGATTCGGCTCGTGTTGGACAGATCGAGGTCRGTCAGTGCCTGGACACAGACCSYCACATCCGCATAAAGAATAAATTCATCTAACCGCGGAGCGAATACCTCTAATTCAATGCCATGACTAAYCTGGGGAGATACCGCACCGATRAGCTTGAGGCTCTTGAGACGAGGGAGACTGCAAATGATGATAAACCAGGCACTCCAGGGCMAACCACGGCYAGGRTTTATGACATGCAGATGTGTTAAYGTCGATCGGAGCAGAAATATCTGCAATGGGTCCGATACTGGGAAGYTATTATGGAAATGAAGACGTTCAAGATTGGGAGTCCATGATCCCGGAAAGTCAGATGGCAATGATGGGCGCGGACTGCCATTGGAACGCGGAAGATCGTCATCTCTGTCAGGATCCCCAATGCAAAGGGATTTAAGTTGGGGCCATGAGCAAGGGATATCGACTAATGGGTTGGTGAGGGGGAAACAGTAATGACTGAGACAGTCAGCGTGCTTCATTTCTCGTGGTAGTGACACCGGGAGGCCATCTCTGTTTTTCGAGGGCTCCGTGAACATGTATGTGATTCCCAACGGCCTGGATCGTTCTATCAACAAATCTGTCCACTCCGTACACGGGTGATGCGGATCGATGCAATCTTTCCAGAGTTCTGGGGAAGATAAGGTGACGGTGCGCCACTGTCTGCACACCTGAGATGCATTGATGGTGTCTCTCAGGTGGGGTGGTATAAGGTCACTGTGTGGCTCGGAACTGGAGTCGGAGCAGGTGGTCGGAGCGAGGGGATGGTATGAATTGATAAGGAATACACGAGTCAAGAGTTCAGGAGGAAGTAGATGAGAAGAAGAGTCCTGTGAGCTGAACGCTTGGGACTTCGCGACTTCAGCTTCAGATTTAGAGTCCATGTCGGTTGGTTATGCAGCTCAGTGGGAGATTGATAAGCGCACTGATAAAGGATTAACAAGTCCTCTGGCTGGCACTTGAGTCAGCTGTGACTTAAGTGACACAACTAATAAATTAATGCGCAGTAGTCCGCAAAAAACACCTTTTATGTCGGGGCTAGAAGGGCCCAGCCGCCGCCTCCCCATCAAACATCCCGGAGGCTACTTTCAGGGAAGTACCATTGGCGGATGGGGAAAATGCGAGAGATAAGTTATCGTAGCATGCAGATCAATATATACAAGCTCCTGCTCAGGACTTTCGCAACTAAGAAAAATGGTTTTCTTTGGCTTTTTCCCGCTCGGACTATGGAAGCCCGGAGTAATGACCCCCACGGAACGCTTGTCTGCCGAACGGCACATCACAGTTGGTTGATAGGCGTACGGCCGCTTGCTGGGACCCCTAATCTCCTTATAAAGAGAGCGAGGAATCTGAGGCCGCAGGCATTTCCTCTGCACTCAGGAACCAATATAAATTACTGGGACCAAGTATGGTACATATCTTATAGTCAACAACCGGACTCAACTTCCCTCGCCTCCACATCATGCATCCCAAAACACCACCCAACCCCAAACATTCAACTTGCACAATGCTGAAGGCATTGAATGCATCAACGCATCTATGATCGACCCTGGGATGGGTAACGAGAGTAGAAATGCGTAGTTACTACCGTCATGTTCTCTTCAGCTTGTCTTACTGGATCCTAGGTGTTGATCCAGCACGCATTTTGTATCGGAAGCCCTTCGTTACTCCAGTGACCATATTGTTAATTAGACTGCGGATCGTGCGCAAGCACGCGACGTGCTTCCGATACAAAATGCGTGCTGTCTATGCACATTTCCCCATCAACTGCGCGTTTCTACTCTCGTTAATGGGTCCATTTGGATAAGCCATGAATCGAGGGTCATCATTTTCCACACTTTCTGTGACGACAAAGGGCCCTGAGGCTGAACGCGCCCTAGCATCACATTCCCTCGTCTTATCCTCCACATCTCTTACCACCTCAGTGGTAGCCGGGCGTGGCAAGGAAATAGACAAGTTGGATATCAGTAACCTCACCTGCGAAGCAGCCAAGGTTATCCCTTCGGTGATTTGTACGACGTTCACCTCAATTCATAACTTTTAAGTTACACTCCCCTGACTCTGCATACAATGAAAAAGCATTTCTATCCGTTTAGGACCACAGTTCAAGCGAGTAGCATTTCGCGGGCAGGGTGTTGGAATAAAGGGCAATGCGTGGTCGGAAATTTCTGGCCTCATCATAATACAGCTTGTCGAGGAACTCATATCAGGAGGTGAGTCACCTTTTGAGAAGTATATTTACGGTGACAGTGTACTCTGAACTGGATTATTAATGCTGCTAATACAAGAATTATGATTCGTGGCTTGTGCGAGGCGCGGCACCTCCATCCACGCAGTGGGAGTACTTATCTCCCAACGCTTAAACAGCAATACACACCCAAAGGTACTCGGGGTCTCCAATGCTCTCTTCGACATTCTCTTCGACACGGAACGCATATCTGTAAAGATGCCGTTCGGCAGACGGGCGTTCCATGAGGCTTATCACTCCGGGTCTTCCATACGGACTGCGTGCTCAAAGCATAGGGCTCCCAAAATTTCGATTCCTCCCACCTACTTCCCCAAATGTGGCACAGCCACTCCATTCGGACTACTCAGTCGATCCTGCCAAATGCTCCAGGCCCAACGTTCCTGGACCCCCCAGCATCGTGGCAGGCATTTTCGCAGCTACCCCTCAGTTTCATCATCCGAGGGTTGTCTCTATCGGGAGTCGCGTGATCCTTTCAAAAGTATACGCTTTCTCCCCAAACCATCGGGGCTCCCGCACCCACAGCTATTGCCCACTGATTGTTTGAGATACCACCCGAAGCCAGCAGTTATACTTCCTCGCTTCTTGTTAGCTCATGGTGTGCAAGTACCAACTTTTGAGCAACAACCGAGTACATCAACATAGCAGGGTCAACTCGATTCTTTGAAAGGAGGGTGTTGAAAGAAATCGCATGGGCGACATCGTAGGGGCTGGGTGGCTCCCATCTGGCTCACTCAGTAATATTCGGGGGGTCTCCGTTTTCATCACAGCTGCATACATCRGCTGCCGATGTCTTAGATAGTGCTGTGTGCATGGTCACCATGTATTTGCCTCAAGACATGAAAAGCCAAACTCTGGGTCCAGCAATGCTTCAAGGTCGTCCTTGAGAGACTGGCACAAGGATAGCACCTTTGCACACAAGCGATGAAGAGCTTCTGACATCCAATTGTCCTGTGCAAGTTGGGATTTCTTGTCACGAGTATGCGCGTGACATTGCACCATATTACATAAACCACCAATACATATTTCATTCATTCGTCGTCGTTACCAGTACCGAACAGATCCGCCAGCGACTGCAGCTCCTCCTCTGTAAAAGTCATGCCCATAAGACCCGATTAGAACTGAATCACCAGCGCATACCCTTCATCAGTGAACACTCGCGGTGTAGGGCATCCGTGACGGCGCCTGAATTCACAAAACGATGCCACCTCCTCATGAGGATATGTTGGCTCGGAGGGATCGACACGCAATTCGACAGTCTCGAGGGCCGGGAGACAAAGAGTCGCAGGGTTCGTTGCTTTTGTATTTACCCCCATGTCTTCGACATCTTGTGAACATATCATATGATATAAAACCTTCCAGCCGTGTAGACTGATGCCCTGCAGATGGCGGACATGCGGTATTTGGGGCAGTATAAATTCCGCAATTTCAGATCCCTCCTCAATTTTGCCGAGGTCAACTCTCTCGACCTGATTAAGGAAGGGCTGGAGCACGCCAAGGGTTGGGAGGCGCCAATCCTTGACAACCTTGAAATCGGAGTAAGCGAATGAAATAAAGATGAGACCCCCGTCAAACTGCTGATCTATTTCATCAGGCCACTCAGGCGGATCCTCGTCTTTTGGATACCCACCCAGACCGACAACCTGTATCCCCCGTTGTAACAACCCGCGGTTTTTCAGGCGAAGGGCACAGCGTCCAAAGACAGGGTTTCGGTGTAGGTTTTCGAGTATCGTGGTGAGGCGGGGAATGAGTTTGTCCACATAATGATATGTTTGTTCATTTACAGAGGCGCATAAGCTGAAGACTCGGCTTGTGTTGGACAGATCGAGGTCGGCCAGTGCCTGAGCACAGACCGTCACATCCGCATAAAGAATAAATCCATCTAACCGTGGAGCGAATATCGCTGATTCAATACTACAAATAATCTGGGGAGGTACCGCATTGATAAGCTTGAGGCTCTTGAGACAACAGAGACTGCGGATGATGGTAATCCAGGCCCCCCAGCGCCAACCACGGCCAGGAGATGTGACATGCAGATGTGTTAACGTCGATCGGAGCCGAATGATCTGCGATGGGCTCGATAATGAGAAGTTGTTATGGAGATGAAGACGTTCAAGATTAGGTGACCATAATCCCGGAAAATCAGATGGCAATGATGGACACGAACTGCCATTGGAGTCCGGAATATCGTCATCTCTGTCAGGATCCCCAATACAAAGGGATCTAAGTTGGGGCCATGAGCAAGGGATATCGACCAATGGGTTGGTGAGGGGGAAACGGTAATAAGTGAGACGTTCGGCATGTTTCATTTCTCGTGGTAGTGACACTGGCAAGGCATCTCGGTATTTCGAGGGTCTCGTAAACATGTATGTGATTCCCAGCGGTCTGGATCGTTCCACCAACAAATCTGTCCACTCGGTACATGGGTGATGCGGATCGATGCAATCTTTCCAGAGTTCTGGGGAAGATAAAGTGACGGTGCGCCACTGTCTGCACACCTGAGATGCATTGATGGTGTCTCTCAGGTGGGGTGGTATAAGGTCACTGTGCCGCTCGGAACTGGAGTCGGAGCAGGTGGTCGGAGCGAGGGCATGGTATGAATTGAAAAGGAATATATGAGTCCAGAGTTCAGGAGGAAGTAGATGTGAAGAAGAGTCCTGTGAGCTGAACGCTTTGGTCTTTGCGGTTTCAGCTTCAGATTTAGAGTCCATATCGGTTGGTTATGCAGCTCAGTGGGAGATCGATAAGCGCAGTGATAAAGGATTAACAAGTCCTCTGACTGGCACTTAAGTCAGCTGTGACTTCAGTGACACAAATAATGAATTAATGCGCAGTAGTCCGCAAAAAACTTGTTATTTCGGGGCCGGAAGGGCCCAGCCGCCGTCTCCCCATCAAACATCCTGGAGGCTACTTTCAGGTGAAGTGCCATTGGCGGAGGATCAGAAAAATCAAGAGATAAGTTGTCGTAGCATGCGGGTCAATATATACAAACTCGTTTTTGCAAGTAAGAAAAGTGGTTTTCTTTGTCTTTTTTCTGCCCGGACCGCGTGCTCAAACCGCAGCGCTCCCAAATTTCCGGTTCCTCCCACCTACTTCCTCAAATGTGGCACAGCTACTCCATTCGGACTACTCAGTCGATCCTGCCTTTGCCTCAGGCCCAACGTTCTGGGACTCCCCAGCATTACGGCAGGCATTTTCGCCACTACCCCTCAGTTTCATCACCCGCGGGTGTCTCTGTCGGGAGTCGCGTGATCCTTTCAAGGTATGCGCTGTCTCCCCGAAACCACCGGGGCTCCCGCACCCACATCTATCGCCCACTGATTTTTTGAGATACCACCCGGAGTCAGCAGCCATACTTCCTCGCTTCTCGTTAGCTCACGGTGTGCAAGTACCAACTTGTTGAGCAACAACCGAGTATATCAGCATAGCGGGGCCAACTCGATTTTGTGAAAGGAGGGTGTTGAAAGAAATCGCACAAGCGGCATCGTAGGGGTTGGGTGGCCTCAGCCATCTGGCTCACTCAGTAACATTCGGGGGGTCTCCGTGTTTATCAAATCTGCATACATCAGCTGCCGATGTCTTAGATAGTGTTGTGTGCATGGTCACGACGTATTTACCTCAGACATACAAAACCACACGCTGGACCCAGCAATGCTTCAAGGTCATCCTTAAGAGACTGGCATAAGGATAGCACCTCTGCGCAAAAGCGATAAAGAGCTTCTGACACTCAATTGTCTTGAGCAGGTTGGATTTCCGTGTTGCAAACATGCGTGTGACATTGCATAATATTACAAGCTACCCACTACATATTCATTCATCCTCGTTATCAGAATCGAATAGATCCACAACGGCTTGTAGCTCCTCTGTCATATTCGTAAACCTTGAGTGTAAAGAGGCCATCATCCCACACAACGAATTAGTGAATACTCGCGGTATAGGGTATCCGTGACGACGCCTGAATTCACAGAAATATGCTATCTCCTCATGAGGATATTGTGGCTCGGACGGATCCACATGCAATTCGACAGTCTCGAGCGCCGAGAGACACCGAGTCGCAAGGTCTGTTGCTGTTTTATTTTCCCCCATGTCTTCGAGGTCTTGTGAACATGCTACCTGATATAAAGCCTTCCAACTGTGCAGCCCAACACCCTGCAGATGACGAACGTGCGGTGTTTGGGACAACATAAATTGCGTAACATCAAATTCCTTGCCAAATGCACCAAGGTCCACTTTCTCGACCTGATTGAAGAAGGGCTGGAGCGCGTCAAATATTGCTGGACGCCAATCCTTAACAACCCCGAAACCGGGGTCGACAAATGAAATAGAGATGAGACCCCCGTCAAACCGCTGATCCGTTTCAACGGACCATGAGGGCAGATCCTCGTCCTTTGGATACCCACCAAAACCGACAACCTGTATCCCCGGTTGCAATGTTCTGCGGTTTTTCAGACTGAGGGCACAGCGTCCGAAGACGGGGTTCCGGTGTAGGTTGTCGAGTATTGTGAAGAGGCGGGGAATGAGTTTGTCCACATAAGGATGCGTTTGTTCATTCACAGAGGCACATAAACTGAAGGCTCGGCTTGTGTTGGACAGATCGAGGTCGGTTAGTGCCTGGGCACAGATCGTCACATCCGTATAAAGAATAAATTCATCTAGCCGCGGACAGTGTGGTGGGTATAGTCCTAAATTGACGCTAGGGGTTGTTTTAGGCAATATTGCATGGATAAGCGCGAGACTCTTGAGACGGGAGAGACTCCTGATGACGATAAACCAACATTCCCAGGGCCAACCACGGCCAGGATATGTGACATGCAAATGTGTTAACGTCGATCGGAGATCAAAGATCTGCAATGGGTTCGGTACTGAGAGGTTATTATGGAAATGAAGACGTTCAAGATTGGGTGTCCATGATCCTGGAAAGTCAGATGGCAATGATGGGCGCGTACTGCCACTGGAGTTCGGGGCATCGTCATCACTGTCAGGGTCCCCAATGCAAAGGGATCTAAGTTGGGGCCATGAGCAAGGGATATCGACTAATGGGTTGGTGAGGGAGAAACAGTAATGATTGAGACAGTCAGCGTGCTTCATTTCTCGTGATAGTGACACTGGGAAGTCATCTCTGTCATTCGAGGGCTCCGTAAACATGTATGTGATTCCCAACGGCCTGGATCGTTCTACCAACAAATCTGCCCACTCGGTACACGGGTGATGCGGATCGATGCAATCTTTCCAGAGTTCTGGGGAAGATAAAGCGACGGTGCGCCACTGTCTGCACACCTGGGATGCATTGATGGTGTCTCTCAGGTGGGGTGGCATAAGGCCATTGTGCAGCTCGAAACCGGAGTTGGAGCAGGTGGTCGGAGCGAGGGTGTGGTATGAATTGAAAAGGAATGTGCGAGTCAAGAGTTCAGGAGGAAGTAGATGAGCCGAAGAGCCCTGTGAGCTGAACACTTGGGTTTTCGCGGCTTCAGCTTTAGATTTAGAGTCCATGTCGGTTGGTTATGCAGCTCAGTGGGAGATTGATAAGTGCACTGATAAAGGATTAACAACTCCTCTAATTGGCACTTAGGTCAGCTGTGACTTTAGTGACACAACTACTGTAATGAATTCATGTGCAGCAGTCCGCAAAAAAAAAAAACTTTTATTTCGGGGCTGGGAGAGCCGTCTCCCCATCAAACATCTGGAGGCTACTTTCAGGTGAAGTGCCGTTGGTGGAGGATGGGAAAGATCCAGAGATAAGTTGTCGTGGCATGCAGATCAATATATACAAACTTGTGCTCAAGACTTTTGCAAGTAAGAAAAGTGGGTTTCTTTGGCTTTTTTCCGCTCGGACTGCGTGCTCAGAGCGCAGCGCCCCCAAATTTTTGTGTTGGTGAGGCACGGCAACACAGGAGATTTATCACCAAAAGTAGTCATCGACTACAACCACCGGCATGTATTTCATATTCTACATGCCGGTGTTACCCTTTCTACTAGAACTGTACAGGACCTATTCTTCCCACCTTTATATGGACCCTTTTATATGTAGGCCCACCTCAGTTGTTCACGAAATAGCGTGACGCTGAGGTGAGTACATTTTCTCTTATTAAGATAAATTGATGTCTAACTATCCTATCGTAGTTCTTCTACCAATATTTCGGTTCCTCCCACCCACTTCTCAGTAATGTGGCACAGCTACTCCATTCAGACTACTCAGTCGATCCTGCCAATGCTTCAGGCCCAGCAGTTTCGGACTCCCCAGCATGGCGGCAGGGATTTTCGCCTCTGCCCCTCAGCTTCATCACCCGATGTTTCTGTCCATAGTCACGTGATCTCTTCGAAAGTTATACGCTTTCTCCCCAAAACCACCGGGGCTCCCACACCCACATCTATCGTCCACTGATTGTTTGAGATACCACCCGAAGTCAGAAGTCATACTTCCTCCCTTCAGGGTTTGCAAGTATCAACTTACTGAGCAACAACCGAGTACATCAACATAGCAGGGTCAACTCGATTTTGTGAAAGGAGGGTGTTGAAAAAAAACCATTGCATGGGCGATATTAGGGGCTGGGTGGTTTCCATCTGGCCCACTTAGCAATATGCGTGGGGTCTCCATGTTTATCAAAGCTGCATACATCAGCTCCCGGACAGTGCTGTGCGCATGGTCACGAGGTATTTGCCTCAGACATGAAAAGCCAGACACTGGGTCCAGCTATGCTTCAAGGTCATCTGCAATGGAATGGCACAAGGACAGCGCCTTTGCGCAAGAGCAATAAAGAGGTTCTGACATCCAATTGTTTTGTGCAAGCTCAATTTCCATGGCACGAATATAGATGTGACAGTGCACAATATTATAAGCCACCCACTGTGGGTGACAATGTTTAATCTGGATGGCTCCACTCAGGTTGTGTTATCTGGGTTAGGGATCTGTAGTGAGCCGTACAAAGTTCATCAAGGATGTCTATACAGACTTGGTCCAAGAGTTACAATGTATCTCACAGTCGGCATATGAAGGCTCTCAAGTATCAGACTTGGGAGGGTTCAAGGAACAGTGTATAACACTAAGCTAAAGAATACAAGGGATTGTACTACCCTATATATACTACTATTGAGTGGCTGTGTCTAACACTATAATTAGATGGACTCAGGTAACATGAGGCATACATGAGGTTTACATGCATAAGCCACGAGTTGTGAGTCATGTAAAGTCGTACGATACTGTCCTTCTGATATCAGTTTCTGATATGTATCTATTTATAGTCCTTCTGATGCTTCTAGCATGTATTCTGATAACAGGTTGTCTGCAAATCGAGGAGGAAAAACCTCATTGATCCTCATGTATTGGTCAATGTACTCAACATTATGCTTGTTTCGCAAACCGCTGAGGTGTATGTGCAGAACTATTCTGCTTTGGTT
Organism: Lepiota subincarnata; assembly: GCA_023014305.1. Taxonomy (NCBI): domain Eukaryota; kingdom Fungi; phylum Basidiomycota; class Agaricomycetes; order Agaricales; family Agaricaceae; genus Lepiota; species Lepiota subincarnata. The sequence goes on from JAECYV010000026.1 coordinate 250,399, forward strand.
GAGTGAGACCGAAAAGGGAAAATGACCAGGGTCACTATGCCTTGTCAAAAACGGGAGCAAAAGCGAACATAAATGCAACTCCTCCCCTACATCACCTGTGCAGTATAAGGTCATCATCACGTGCATTGAATTAGTGAAGACTTGCGGTATAGGACATCTGTGATGGCGCCTGAATTCACGAAAAAATGCCACCTCATGAGGATAGTGTGGCTCGGACAGGTCCACATGCAGTTCGACAGTCTCGAGGGCTGGGAGACATGGAGCTGCAGAGTTTATTGCTTTTTTATTTGCCCCTGTACCTTTAATGCCTCATGGTCATACCATCCGATATAAAACTTTCCAACTGTGTAGCTTAACGCCCTGCAGATGGCAGACATGGGGTGTTTGGGATAACATAAATTCTGTAATATCAAGATTCTCGTCATCTGTGCCAAGGTCAACTGTGTCGACCTGGCTGAGGAAGGGCTGGATTGCATCAAAGATTGATGGATGCTGATTCTTAACAACTGTGAAAGTGGAGCTTCTAAACGAAATAGAGACGAGCCCCTCGTCAAACTGCAGATCCATTTCATTGAACCATGAGGGCAGATCCTCGTCATTTGGGTAGCTGCTGAGACCGACAACCTGTATCTTCTGCTCCAGTGTTCCAGAACGCTTCAGACTTAAGACACAGCATCCAAAGACAGGGTGCTGGTGTAGGTCCCTGGGTGCTGTGAAGAGCCAGGGAATGGGTTCGTCCACAAAATGACACGTTTCTTCATCTACATAGCCGCATAACCTGAATATCTGGGTTGTGTTGGACAGATCGAGATAGGTCAGTGCCTGGTCACAGATCGTCACATCTGCTTCAAGAATAAATTCATCTAACCGTAGAACGAGTGGTTGGTGTATCCCTGATTCAATGCCAGGGGCGGTTTGTTGAACTATAGCATCGATGAGCACAAGGCTCCTGAGATGGGAGAGAGTGCTGATGATGGTGAACCAACAATCCCAGGGCAAAGCACGGTTGGGACGTGTGATATGCAAATGTGTTAGCGTTGACCGGAGCTGAATGATCTGTGATGGCTTTGATACTGAGAGGTAATTGTGGAGATGAAGATGTTCGAGATTGGGTGTCCATGACCCTGGAAAGTCATATGGCAATGGTGGATATGTTTCATTGAAAAAGCTCATTATACCCAGGATCCACAATGCAAAGGGATCTAAGTTGAGGCCATGAGCAAGGGATATTGATCAATGGGTTGGTGAGGGGGAAACAGTAATAACTGAGACGTTCAGCATGCTTCATTTCTCATGATAGTGGTACTGGGAAGCTGTAAGGGGACACCCCAAGTCCTCTGGTGCCTCCCCAACCTCGCCCCCAGCCCCCACAATTTTATCCGGTCCTTCCACACCCTCCAGCATGATCTACCTTCCTCCCTTCAAATGCTTGAACTTCTGGAACATCTAGAACGGTCAAAGCGTTCCCCAGACATCCCCTTCACTCCCCCATTCACTGTTTTCGAGTTTCCTTTAACACTCTTTCCATTTTAAATTACACAAGTCATTTATCCATTCACTATTCTACTCCTCATTCGTTTCATTCACCTCTGCCTTTGCTGTGTTTGTGTAGTGCTTAGATACTTCGGATAAAGCTCCTACAAGTTCTATTGCTGATGTAATACAGGTACTTAGGTAGTTTTCGCCTCCAGGGGTTTCTTCATCCTATTCTCTTAGGATTCCCCTGCAGGTATGTTTGTAGTATCTACTTACACTCATTTAATATACTTAGGATTCCCCTGCAGGTTCGCTTCAGCTCACCGGGTGGTCAGAGCTTCCTCAGGTCGCCCTAACAGAAGCCATCTCAGTCTTTCAAGGGTCTTGTGTACATGTATGTGATTCCCAATGGCCTAGATCATTTGACCAACAAATCTGTCCACTGTGAGGGCGACCGGCGACGCAACGTGACTCAGGGCAACGAACTAGGCAGGGAAAACCTCAGTATATAGAGAAAGCGCGAACACAGTAGCTACTACAACACACCTAGGCAGGGAAAACCTCAGAGAATCAGATGAGGTATTCCCTGCGTCACTATGCTAACTACAAGTCTGGTGGCTGAACTACTATACAGTGCAGATAGTACAAATGCGGATAGCTATGTGGGCACGCTAGGGCGCAACGAGGAGGCAGGAAGGTGTGTCATGTGATCACGAGAGCGGGTGCGACAGGTGGCACACATGGGTGCTTGTGTGCGCTAGTTTGCGCTAGCATCGGCTGGGGAAGGGAATAATGAAGGAGAGAAACTGGGTGGTCCCCTGACATCCACTTGGTACACAAGTGATGTGGATTGATGCAATCTTTCCAGAGTTGTGGGGAAGATAAAGCGACAGTGCGCTGATACACCAATTTGTCGGCTACACATGAAAACCGCCTTTATCACACCATAAAAACATATATTCTTTTCATTTATGGCGGTTTTCCAATCATCAGTGAACCTCATAAAGGACTGGGGTCTATCCTGAGACCATCAGTTTGACCGTACACAAGGTGTTCGAACCTCGACAAAGTCATATGGGACTCAAAATTCACTAAGCTTAGTGTTTCTAATGTGAGGGTGCCTTATGTGCTACCTGAGAAAACCGACATTAAAATGCAATATATGGTGCCCCAACGGATCAAAGCTGTGCCCTGGAGTGCCCATGACAGGTGCCTCTTCCTGGGTTGAGGAGTGAGGCTGCGTCACGACCCTCGTTCATCCCAGAGATGAATCCGTATATGCACTATAAAATTTTCTTTCCACATGCTTCAGCTCCTCCCAATTGGCCAACTCTTCCATAGCATACAATTTTCTTTAATATCCAAAGGCCTCATAGCCAGAAGTAGATAGATTAGGCCCCACTTCGCCATCGGACATCTTCACAGCCAAAGGCCACTTAACGTAGACTGCCTATCCCCAATATACGATACGTAGGACTATAAAAAGAGGTCTCTTGTATCGTAGAACAGCAGTGAACACCACCCCCACTTGAATACTATCTGCTCTCTTCTTTCTCTCTCTCCCTCCCTCTCTCTCTCTCTCTCTCTTCCTCTCTCTCTGATTTGCATATCTCCCGGTGATCGTCATCGGTTTCGAGCCTAGTAGCTGTTGGATTCAGCTACACTCGTGCCCCTCACACCCACCTTTGTTTTCGTATAGAGAGCTGTGCTTCTCTTCACTAAGCTAAGCTTAACGTTTGTGAGTACCCTGTGATTAGTTAAAGGATATTTCTAGGCTAGTCATAGCCTGTTGAACCAACCCAGGTCATACCAAGGGACGAGATGCACTAAGCTTAGAGCAACCAAAGTACAGGATGACCCAAACCGACTTGAGCGAGCAAGCTGGCAACAGTTTCTCAGTTGAGAACAATTATAGCAGATAGATCATGGATAGTCATGCACAGCAGGTGACTGATCCGAGCTCAGGGTGGATGTGCTGAGTCTAATAACACTCCTAGGGAGTAGCGACACATGATTAGAGATACTTGGTGGGTCTCTGTGCCTTCAGGAAAGTCTCCCGATGCTAAGCTTAGCACAGCAGATCACTGAAATGACTCTGAATTGCTGCGGGAGACCCTAATGTCCTATATTGGATATTAAATACAAATTGATCCAGCCTCACAGATGACGCACGTGCTTCAGAGTGGGTGACAATGCATTTGAAACTCGATGGATGGAATTCTGTCAGCCTAAAAAGACATGCCCAAAGCCCTGGGCAGCTGTAGAAAAATGCAGTTGAAGGTTCCAAAAGCTTCTATAGCACAAAAACATCAGACCGAATGTCTCCTTATTTAATATTATCTACATTTTCTCTAGTTTTATTGTGTATCTCTCAATATAAAAGATGGTCAGGAGCCTCTGGT